>JAEMWC010000542.1:325000-350000 GCA_016490735.1 Pachyseris speciosa | reverse complement strand
AGAACCGTGGGTCTTCAAACCAAGGACTGTAGATCGAGGAAAAGTATGGAATGCCATCACGGATCGTCTGAATGACGAAACCTCTGTGAAATTTCAGGTGAAGAAGACAAACGTACAGGAACATTTCAAACTACTACTGGGGCGAAACTTGTGGTATTTTGGGTAGTAATGGTCACGTGATGTAAGAGGATGGAAATAAACAGTTCGTGAGAGATGTCTGGTGTACGCACGTGTCTTTCACTTTTCCTCACTGTTCGCTTCTGGAACTATTTAGTATACAAAATTGGCGACGAGAATGGGATCCAGAAGGTAAACAAGGCATACATATGGCTGCAGTCATTGGGTAATTTGGCTAGTCTCTGGATTACATCCAAAAAATGTCCAGAACTCAGCGTCATCTCTTGTCGATAAGAGATCTGACTTACGCTGTTGCACATGACAAGTGCATTGTTGATGAAATGGCGGGCAAGGCGAATCTAGAGCACATGGGAGAGTCGGCTAAAAGCGAGGTCAACAAGGTTCAGGATGTTTCTTTCCTAAACAAAAATAACATCACTGCTGGACATAATCAAGCGCAGAGTGGTGGAAACACCGACAAGTGCAAATCATGTGGAAGTGTGCAACATAGATCGGAATCTTGCAAATACAGAAATGCCACCACGTGTCATCACTGCCAACGCAAAGGTCATATTCGTCCGGTGTGTAAATCCCGATTGTCACAAATGCAGCTAAAAGGAAGATCGAGGGGTCAAAAGAGTGCTAAGCTGAGCAGTTGCGATTGCAACTCAGATGATGAAAGTGTGGGGAGCGATAATCATGTGAGTGAGACGCCTGTGAATGCAGATGAAGTAGGTGCGTTTGGTTTATACAAAACTGGAACTGAACACTTGTCGACTGAGTTTGTAAACAGCGTTAAACCGTATGTAGTAGATGTTCAGTTAGGTAAGGCACAAGTTAATTGTAAGATGGAAGTAGACACGGGTGCATCTCGTTCTACAGTGTCAACACGTGTGTATGATTCTGTATTATCTGATTATCCCTTCAGCATCCGGGGGTGATTTTGAGTAATTATTCAGGTGAAAAGATTCCTGTTGTGGGAAGAATTTCTGTTCCAGTGAAGTATGGTAATCAAGAAGAAACCCTTGATTTAATTGTTGTTGAAGGAAATCTCCCTGCCCTGCTTGGGCGAGACTGGTTAAGTAGAATACAACTAGATTGGAAGAACATGTTTGGGGCTAAGGAATAAGTTGTTGAGAATAAGTTTTCTGTTCCCAAATCTGAGACCTTTCCGGCAGAATTGAACAGTCTGTTAGAAAAACATAAAGAATTATTCAGTAGTCATGGCTCTGGAATCAAGGGTTTCATTGGTTCTTTGAAACTGAAAGAGGGTGCCAAACCAGTGTTTATGAAGGATAGGCCGGTCCCATACTCGCTCGTAGAAAAAGTTGAAAAAGAATATGATCGACTAGTGCGGTCAGATATTCTGTATCCGGTATCCTGTAGTAATTGGGCAAGCCCTGTAGTGTATGTCCCTAAATCTGACGGTTCCATAAGAGTGTGTGGGGATTATAAGGGGATTAATGAGCGCATAGAGGATGATGTGTACAAACTGCCTAATGTGCAAGACGCCCTGATACATTTTCAGTAATTGATTTGGCCAGTGCTTTCAATCAGTTGTTTTTGGATGAAGAGTCGTCTGAATTGCTTACCTTCAACACTCGGAAAGGTTTATTTAAATCCAAGCGATTGTGTTTTGGTGTGAAAACTGCCACTTCCCAGTTTCAGAGAGTCATGGATTCAATCTTGTCAGGTATTAAAGGTGTGTTACTGAGAGTAGATGACATTCTGGTGGCAACATCAGGTGGAGTCACTGCTCATATGGGAGTTATCAAACAGGTCTTGAGTAGGTTGGCCAAACACAATGTTAGATTAAATGGCCAAAAGTGAAGTACATGGGACACATTTTGAGTAAACATGGAATCAGTCCAATTAAGAGCAAGCTGGGTGCTATTCGATTAGCACACAGACCTAAAGATGTATCCCAGTTGAGATCATTTTTGGGAATGTTGAATTACTACTCAAAATTCATCAAAGATTTTTCATCTAAATTGCACCCACTGTATGAGCTTCTCAGTAACAAGACTGAGTGGTTTTGGACCAAGGAATGTGAAGCGGCTTTTATATGGGCAAAATACGTTCTTTCAAGTAAACAAGTTTTGGTCCATTATAAACCCCAAAGCGTCTTCTACTGAGTGTAGATGCCAGTCCATATGGGATTGGAGCTGTGTTGAGTCATCGCATGGAAGACGGCACTGAGCGGCCGGTAGAATTTGCTTCCCACACACTTAGTAGTGCAGAAAAGAATTATGCCCAAATAGAAAAAGAGGGGTTGGCCATAATTTTTGGTGTTAAGAGATTTCAGCTTTACCTCTATGGCCGAAAATGTACGTTGGTAACAGACCATCAACCCCTAACTCGGATTTTTGGTCCTAAATCTAGTATTCCCCCCTTGGCTACAGCTCGTTTGCAGCGTTGGGCAGTTCTCTTGTCTGGATATGATTTTGATATTGTATTCAGAGACTTCACTGGCAATGCAAATGCAGACTTCTTCGGTCGATTTCCACTACAATCTCAGGGTGATGATGATTTGGATCCAGATGAACACTATGTGTGTGCATCTATGACAGATGACTTGCCCGTAACTGCAGTGGAGATAGGTGAAGGTACAAAGAAGGATAGCCTACTTGCAAAAGTGTATGAATATACATCCTCAGTTTGGCCAGGTAGCTGCCCTAGTCCAGAACTTAAACCTTTTTGGGTTCGCAGAGATGAGTTGGCTTTGGAAAATGGATGTCTTTTATGGGGCAGACGGGTCATCATACCATTCATATTCCAAAAACGCTTGTTGGAAGAGTTGCATGAGTGCCACCCAGGAATGTGCCATATGAAAGCACTTGCCAGGTCCTTTGTGTGGTGGCCTGGAATTGACCTTGATGTAGAGGACAAATGTTTGTACTAAGGCACATCAAACCCCTAAGGCAGTTCCCTTATTATTGTGGCCTTGGTCAACTGAACCTTGGCAAAGAATTTGTTTATTATGCTGAGGTCAAGGTCGTTATGGTTTATTATGCTGAGGTCAACAATTTCTTCTTGTGGTTGACAGCCATTCTAAATGGATGGAAGTTTTTCCTATGAGCAGCACTACTGCACATGCTACTATAGAGGCCGTAAGAGCTCTGTTTGCGAGATATGGGTTGCCACATGAATTAGTCAGTGACAATGGCCCACAGTTTGTTGCTGGAGAATTTAAAACATTTTTGGATATGAATTGCATCAAGCACACTTTATGCCCTCCTTATCATCCCTCCACTAATGGTTTGGCTGAGAGACATGTTCAGACCTTCAAACACATGTATCAGTCTTGTCCTGATAAGGGACCGTTCAGCAGAAAGTGGCTGATGTCCTGTTCCGCTACAGAAACACTCCCCACACCACAACAGACAAGCTCCTGCACAGCTGTTTTTGAAGAGGGAACCCAGAACACACCTCTCCTTGGTAAAACCCAGTTTACAAAGGCATGTAGGAAAGAAACAACTTGCGGCAAAGTTGTACAGGGATGGGCTTAACCCAAAGGTGCGAGTTTTTGATTTGTACCAGCCAGTCAGGGTTAAAAACACCAGGGGAGGGAGGGAGGGATGGAAACCTGGTGGAAATGCGGAGGAAATGTGGTGTGGCTGTGAAGGGACCAGAAACTTATTTAGTTCGAGTTCCTGGTAACAATCGTCGCTTTGTGCATGCTAATCACTTGATACCTGATGATGCCCGAGGAATGAGTGCCTATAAGGAAGTGGTCTCACCAGAACTGGTAGAGTATAATCCAACATCAGATTTTCAGAGGGAACCTGTCATTCGCATAACTAGGTTGCAAGTTCAGTCTGAAGTAGACAATGAGGTTTCTCGCAAGTCTAGGGTTATCTCTTTACCTGTTGTTAATAATGATGGTGATTTAGGAGGTGACAACTGTGTTCACAGTCCTGATCCAGTGATCACCAAAACTATCATGCCCAGTCACTCTGAGTCCAGATCAGGCCAAGTGGTTACACGATCAGGACGGGTGGTCAAGCCTCCCGACAGATTGAATTTATAGTAGTTTTTTGTAAGTTGCGTTTATGTTAAGAAAACTGTATACGAAGGAGGAAATGTGGTATTTTGGCTAGTAATGGTCACATGATGTAAGAGGATGGAAATAAACAGTTTGCGAGAGATATCTCTGGTGTACGCACGTGTCTTTCACTTTTCCTCACTGTTTGCTTCTGGAACTATTTAGTATACAAAAAAACTGAGTGGAGTTGACATCGAAGATAGCCAGATGGATATCCTGATGGAAGAGATATCAGAAAAATGGGAGGAAGCAGAGGCCAGTGACCTTGGTTGCACTAGCAAAGAAAAGGCTGATTCAGATCGAGCAATTGGTGCAAAGAAATAAGGCGGAAAGCTTGTGAAAAGCTCGGAGAGACGAGTAAAAGAAATACAGGAGAAAAGGCCAAGCCTGTAGCCAAGAAGTCGAAAAGAAGTGGAAGTAAAACTCTTGATTTTCTCAGGGAGAAGATGGGCGCTCGACAAGCTGAAGCAGAGCGTCATGCAGGCAAAGATGCAACAAGAATTGCTCACCATGATGCAAAACCAGAATGCAGCCATACTGCAGATTTTGAACAAAATGGCTAACAAGTAACTGCACAATCCTTTCACATACGTTTTTTTTCTTGTCTTTATCACAGTTGTTCAGGTTATAAACTAAGCTTTGACGAACTTATTTTATTTTGAATGTCATTTAGGGTTAGTCCGATGCTGATGTTTCCAAGTTTAATCTATGCACATGTTTAAAACGAAGGGATTCGTATTGTGTTACATTTTACTGGTTTATTTTGTCTGTCCCAGAGAATTGTCATTTAATTTTGCATGCATCAAATCTTCCACTCCCTGCTTCAATGGAATGTAACAGTTGGAGCATGAATTATATTAGAGTAATGTTAAAAAATATGCTTTGTTCACTTTACATATATGATCACCCTATAATAAAAGTGTAAATGTATATATCAGAGATTGTTCTGCAACAATCACAGACTCATGACGGATCATCCCAGTGTTGGTGCAAAATAGCTAACTGAAACACCAAACTGAGATGCCAAATGTGGAGTGGTCCCAAGATGTGATTTTGTTTTCTTGTTACACCAAGTCATCTAAGCATTTACTGAATGGCTGTTTCAGTACAACTCTTATCAGATTACATCTCTTATTCATGTTTTGTGTAAATAAAATAGTTCTGCAGAGCTGGTGGGTCTAGATCAAAGTACTCTGATGTCATGTTTCCGTAGAGACAAGTCAAGGCATTTCGTAGAATGACACATACCAAGTACATTTTTCCTACACTACCAAGCCCTATCTTTAAATGCTTCTTGAAATCTGTAAACTTCCAGGATGTGGCAACATCGTTAAACAACCATTCTACAGCTTCTCCCCAGCTTTGCTCATGGACGTATTGAATGCTTGCATCTGAGGAGTTAACACCCTGTCTCTAAATGGCTGGATCAGATGAGCCCTCATCGGATAGGCAGCATCGCCATAGATGCACATAAGCTGCCCCCCTGTAAGAATGCATGGCAATTCAAGAGAGGCAGTAATTGTGAGTCTGCTAAAATCCAAGAATCATGCTGCCGGCCCTCTGCAAAAAAGGAACATTTTACAGTGTTTTGATTTTGTAATCATGGTGAAAAAGTAATGACCTACACCCTAGTGTTGTTAACTATTTCATAAAAAGTGGTGAGCAAAAAAGTGATTTTTCTGACTTTAAAATAAAAATAAAGTAGTGATTGGTTGACTGACATTCAAAACAAGGATGGAGCTAGGATTTGCTTGAGCGGGCTTTTTTTGTTACCAAACTCTATTTCTCCTGAGATTACTGGCTTCTCATCTCTTGCATCTTTTAGGAAAGAACTTAAAACATCTATTATGAGTAATTATTAATTCTGTTACATGTGTACAAATATGACTTGTCTGTACTTCTGTTACCATGTTGTCTAGGTTTAGTTATCAGGGGCGTAGCGTCCATATACGCACGTACGCCCGTGCGTACACCTGAAATTTGGACAAAAATATTTTTCTTATTCCCGGAAAGCATAGTTACCATAAAATTGGGACGATTTTTAAATGCCGAATTATGCTGGCGTCTGTGTGTGTCTTTCCAGTATCTTTTCAGGAATCCATACACGGCAAAAAAAGTCATATAGGACTGAAAACAAAAGCAAATTGAAAAAGCTACCCTCTGAGGCCTCCACACCTATCGTGTGTCAACTTGCACTGCTGAGCGTAGCTTCAGCAGTATGAAGAGACTGAAAACCCCTTTACGAAGTACCGGTGACAGACGGGAGGTTGAGCTCTTTAACAATTCTTCACATTCAATGAGCACAAGGACGTTGACATTGATGATGTTATAACAGAGTTTGCCCTTCTCAATTAAGGGAAATAGGAAATAGTAGGAAATGCCATTTCCGAGACCCTACATTTCACAACTTTCTGGGGGAGCATGCCCCGACACCCCCTAATTTGAAGTGCCTTTGGCACTAGAAATTTTCTTCTCTGTGCGTACACCTTCAAAATCTCACGCTACGCCCCTGGTTATCTATTATTTCTTGGGAGGGAACCTAAGTCCTACAAGCCCCATGGTTTTTATTAGGTTCCCTCGTCATTTTTTTTTCTTTTTGTCCTATCTGTTTTTTCTATGTGAACCACTGCAAATTCTGTGTATTAATCATTGTAATTTATTATTTAATCATTCAAATATGTACTGCATTTTTATTGTACAAAGAGGGGAATACGCCCAAAACCAAGATACTTGAGTACCAAATATACTTACCAACAGGGCCGTACATGTTAGCCATAAGTCCATTTGGAAGAGCAATGGACTGAAACTTAAGCGCATGAAGACGTTTATGGCCGTTATACACCACGCGTTGGTGATCTCCGGGTCTGCAAATTGGCCGGACAGTTCCATCGATAAAGCCGAAGCAATTGTTCAATGCGGCTCCCTTTAATGAGACAGCATCAGCATATCTCTAAAGCTGTGCTGGTTGCAGAATAGCTTGGTTCCATTGTAGTATCCTTTGACTGTGGGTGGTAAAGATATAATCCAGCACAGTATTTGAGACTTTGCTCATAACAGGCACCGGCCGACCAAAGCGCGCTATCATATCTGAGTATCTGCAGGGATATGAAAGTCGTCGGAGCAGCATACAAAGTCCCTCCATTCCATCAGCCACTGATTGCTGATGGCACACAAACTGATTTGGTATTTGCAAGGCAGCAGCTAGGTCCGGACGGTCGCGTTTCTTGACTCTTAACTCTACTAAACACTCTGAATCATCCATCTCGTCCAGGTCAAATCGGCCGTAATCTTCGTAAGGAAAGTCAAGATTTTTCGACGTGTTTAAATCCCACAACAACAGAAATTTGTCCTAGTCTATGATGTCCTCAAAGCATGCAACAGTTAGAAGGTCTCGGACCTCTTGAAAAGTTGCCATTATGCTCTTAAAATCCACGAACAAAGTCAAACTGGACCACTGAAAACGAAAGCAAAACAGCCCTCGCTCGCCGCTACTTCTACGCCAGCTTCGCGCCAAAAGGAGGCGGTCTCAACCCACTCCTGCGCGGCCATCACCGCCTCCACTTAACCGCCTCCAGTGTTTGCTTAAGGTCCCTACTGTTACTGTTACTCTGTCACTGTCACTGTCACTGTCACTGTCACTGTCACTGTCACTGTCACTGTCACTGTTGCTGTTGCTGTTGCTGTTGCTGTGACCGTCACTGTCACTCACTGTCATTATTACTGGTGCTGATGCTAGTGCTGCTGCTGTTACTGTCACTGTTACTGTCACTGTCACTGTCACTGTCACTGTCACTGTCACTGTCACTGTCACTGTCACTGTCACTGTCACTGTCACTGTCACTGTTACTGTTGCTGTTGCTGTGACTGTCACTGTCACTCACTGTCATTATTACTGGTGCTGATGCTAGTGCTGTTGCTGTTACTGTCACTGTTACTGTCACTGTCACTGTTAGTGTTACTGTTACCGTTACTGTCACTGTTACTGTTACTGTTGCTGTTACTGTTGATGTTACTGTTACTGTTACTGTTACTTTTACTGTTACTGTTACTGTTACTGTTGCTGTTGCTGTTGCTGTTACTGTCACTGTTAATGTTACTGTTACTGTTGCTGTTGTTATTGCTGTTACTGTTGCTGTTGCTGTTACTGTTACTGTTGCTGTTACTGTTGCTGTTACTGTTGCTGTTACTGTTACTGTCACTGTTGCTGTCGCTGTTGCTGTTGCTGTTACTGTCACTGTTACTGTTACTGTTACTGTTACTGTTGCTGTTACTGTAACTGTGACTGTGACTGTGACTGTTACTGTTACTGTTACTGTGACTGTTACTGTGACTGTGACTGTTACTGTTACTGTTACTGTTACTGTGACTGTTACTGTGACTGTGACTGTGACTGTGACTGTGACTGTTACTGTTACTGTGACTGTTACTGTTACTGTTACTGTGACTGTGACTGTGACTGTTACTGTTACTGTGACTGTGACTGTGACTGTTACTGTTACTGTGACTGTGACTGTGACTGTGACTGTTACTGTGACTGTTGCTGTTACTGTTACTGTGACTGTTACTGTTACTGTTACTGTGACTGTGACTGTGACTGTGATTGTGACTGTGACTGTTACTGTTACTGTGACTGTGACTGTGACTGTGACTGTTACTGTTACTGTGACTGTGACTGTGACTGTTACTGTGACTGTTACTGTGACTGTGACTGTGACTGTGACTGTTACTGTGACTGTGACTGTGACTGTGACCGTTACTGTCACTGTTACTGTTACTGTTATATTTGCTGTCACTGTTACTGTTACTGTCACTGTCACTATGACCGTTACTGTCGCTGTCACTGTCACTGTCACTGTTACTGTCGCTGTTGCTATTGCTGTTGCTGTTTGTCACTGTCACTGTCACTGTCACTGTTACTGTTACTGTTACTCACCCACCCACTCACTTACTCACCCAGCCACTCACTCAGCCACTCAACCACCCACTCACTCACTCATTCATTCACTCACTCACTCACTCACCCAGTCATTCACCCACTCACTCACCCACCCACCCACTCACTCACTCACTCACTCACTCACCCACCCACCCACTCACTCACTCACCCACCCATTCACTCACTTTTTTTTCATTTATTTAGCGTTCATTCCAGTTCTTGTCAATAGCACTTCATAATTCCTACTTTCCTTTGTTTTCCAACACAGGAAGAACGCGAGCGTCAAAATACCATGAACCAAGAGCGGATCGCGCGTGTTCGTCACGAGCGCTCGATGGCAATGCGCGAACCAAAAGACGAAAAGGCTCAAGGCTTCGAGAGTCTGCTTTCAGAAGAGGAAAAGCAAGGACTGAGTGAAGAGGAGAAGATGGAACGAATAGCTGCAAAAATGGAAGAGAAATTCAAGAGCGAAACGCGCCGAGTGTCCATCGCGGTAAGTTGTCTTAAACTTAACTTTCGCCGCAGGAGGCGTGACCTATGGTCGAGTCTTTTCAATAGACGATTGTGTGACGAAACTGTCACGTGGCGGTACGGATGGAAATCAGAAAACCCAATGAAGGGGTCTTTGTGGCTCAAGCTTGCAGCCCTATAACGTGAGAGTTTTTAACCGAAGCAAACCACAGGTAGATGACCTTAACCTACGTGCTAACACTACGGCGATTTATCGTTTGCTGATCTTGCAAGAATTGTCATGTCTCAAGTTTACTGCCATGCACAAGCTATCATGTGAAAACGAAGGAGCACGTTGTTTTAGTCGTACTGTCAAACACGCCAATTTACAAATTGCTGTTATATATCACTGTTCATTAGGTGTAGAAGGGATAAATTAAAGTTTTTGTACGATAAATTTTGGAATTTTTAAAATTAGATATCTTAGCTTCATCATGCTGTCTCACAAAATTTCGCTTTCTCTTCCATAGACGTAAACCTTTTCATTGTTGTATTGCCCAAGCTAATATTTTTGTTCAGAAATTCATAATGATACACGGCCACTTTATCTATCAGAATTATCACTCACGAACCCTTAGGGTCTTGATATCAACATATAACTTCTCCCTGCTGCTCTTTAGGAAGGTGAATTTGCTTAAACATCGAGACATCTTCGGTAATAATTTTCTTCATTCTCCTGACCTTCTTGTTTGGTCAAGTAGTGCTAATGTATTGAGAATTTCGATGCTGGTCACTGTAGGGTTTAAAGAGTTAACATAATTATTATCACCAACAGCTGGCTCCCCCAGGCCAATCACTGAATCCCAGTTCAGCGGAAGCCTCAGACGAAGATAGGACGCGTGCGGAGCGCTCATCCCATGTCCTGGACGAAAAGAGCCGTGAAAGGAAGCTTAAGGAAAGGATGGCCTCGCGCAAAAAGGAGCGGCGAAAATCCGCACCCAAGTAGTTTAAGGCGTGTGTCTCAACTTTCCGAGATTTTTATGCACATTTCTAAAAGAAACCGTAGTTAATGCGTTCAGTAGAATTAGTAAGCAATAAAATAAAACGACAGAGAAAAAGTAGAAGAAAGAAGTTGAAATGTCCTGGTCACTTGATCGACCTAGCCCACTCTGTTTGAAACTTCTTACCAACGGTTTCCACTATTTGCGACCTTTGTAGCTCCAGTTTCTCTTTATTAAAGCGTCCACCCTCAAAAGTGTTCAGGAAATCCACTTGGAGTGTGTGGCCACCTTACAATTTGAAAGTGTAATTCGCGTTCATTGACTAGTGCCAGTCCTCCTCTAATTAAAATTTACGATAAAGACGTTAAATGATGTTACCTCATTCTGACCGTTGTTTTGAAGATATTAGTAGCGGCTATTGCTGTAAGGTATTACAGTAAAAACTTTCACTCTGTAACTAGTGAGAATATTCAGCCAAAGGATTTTTTGATAAAATAGGGCGTGGTTGGTCACGCGATCAAGTTATAAAGAATTTAAAAAATGAAATTTTAAGATTCCTTGGTTACGATAGGCCTCAAACCATAAGTTTCAGAATATAGTGAAAACACGTTACAACTGACCACCCTCTACTTAAAAATTTTAAAATATGCAAGGAACCAGGCCTTAATCTAACTAAGCAATAGCACCCGCTTCAGAGGACGCTGGGGCTACTGGAGGGGCTGGTGGTTGACGGGGCATAATCTTGAGAGTACTGACTTCTTGCGGTGGCAGGACCACCGCCACTTGTAAACCATTTATTTATTTGTACTGTTATTTAGTTTGCATGTTTTTGATACAAATACTACAGTTAACAGCAATTTGAAGGCAACCTCTCGAGCTCTCGGGTTCTACATACCGCGCATTCACCTCAAACAGTTTTGAATGGTTTTGAAATATTTTTTTTTTGTTGCACTAGTGGCTCAAGGACCTATTCAAATACAAAGTGTGTTCGTACCGTTCGTTTTCATGTCAACTGGAATTCCCAGCATAACTGATCTGTTGTTAAACTTGAGGACATTTACTCTGACAATATGAATATTTTTGTAGCTTGACATTGATGGTAATGGAGATGTAAATAGTTATTTTTCTATCTGAAGCATCAAATACGTAAAAGTAATTTTCAATAACGTTTTTCTTGTTCAATAAAAGAGGACAATCAGTTGTCAGTTCAAGTATTGTGATGCACAGGGTTTAGGAATTGAGTGACCGGAGGACTGCCTTTGTATATGCGGATCTCTTACCCTTTCGTAATCGATAGGACCTTCGTTTTAAAGGCTACAAGTAACAAACCCCTCCTTTGAATGTGTGCAGCAGTTTTGGAAGAACTATTCGACGTGATTCCCTTCTCTGTGGACTTGCTGTTGTGTGTCATGGGATCGAACAGACCTATAATTGCTTGCCTGGTAAACGGTTTGTATCATTCTCATGACACACTGAAGATTCTATCCCTCTTAAAGGTCCACTTTCTAAGCACTTCTTAGTCTGCACTTTCACTAGGTCTCCGAGCCCGGTGGAGAGAAAGCTATAACAAGCATGTCCGATGACGTCTTAAATCTAGATAACGGCCATCTTGGATTCTCTCGATTTCTTTAAGGTGAGACTTTTAAGAGTGATTGTCAGTAAAAATCAAAGAAATCGTGGCCACGGTCAAAAAATCGATTTCGCTCATACTTTGTCAGTTTGAAGGCTTAGGTAAGTAATAGAAGGATATAAGGTTAGTTTTTTGGAAATATTCAATATAGATCCTAAATATTTAAAAGCATAGACACAAAAAAACAATGACTGAATTGTCTTTGGTTAACATATCAGAGGATTTGAGGCACTACCGGTCAGCTTTTTACCTCGCTCGATTTGGATTATTCATTTTTAGACTTTGGGTAAATGCGAAAAGTGTGTCTAGTTAATCGGGGCTCAATTCGCTCAAAAATGAGCAGATATTTTAAAACCTGCTATATTTTGACACAAGAAGAATCAATGTATTCAATAATGATTAAGAAAGATTCATAGCTACGTAAACGTCTGTGTAGCGAGAAGATGAAAATT
Organism: Pachyseris speciosa; assembly: GCA_016490735.1. Classification (NCBI taxonomy): domain Eukaryota; kingdom Metazoa; phylum Cnidaria; class Anthozoa; order Scleractinia; family Pachyseridae; genus Pachyseris; species Pachyseris speciosa. The sequence goes on along the minus strand of JAEMWC010000542.1, from coordinate 337,369 downwards.
GTAAAATTTCGAGTTCTCGCGAAGTGAAAACCGAGCTTCCGGTAGGATGACCGTTTTTCGTGGCTTTCTGCCGTTATATCGAATATTTCAAAAATCTAACCTTATATCCTTCAGTTACTTACCTAGGCCTTCAGACTGACAAAGTATGAGCGAAATCGATTTTTTTTACCGTGGCCACAGTTTTGCAATTTTCTTCGATTTTTACTGACATTCACTCTTAAAGAGTTTGAAGAAGGGATTAAAATGAGGAAAAATGTTTTGAAGCACTACCAGTTAGTTGACACCCAACAAGGGCACTGCAAGTTGCTAGGGAACTGTTTTAGCGTCCATCTACTAATTTTGAACCTTTCTTAAATCATCAAATTTCCTATTTCACTCAATTTAAAAACTAATCCTTTGAGAAAAATTATCTATTCCCAAATCTACCCAAAAATCACCAAAAAATTCACAAAACATCCCACTACACGGCTTCTTGGAATGAGCGTAGGGAGTAATCAAGGCCAATAAAGTAACGCAGTAATCAAAGCCAATAAAGTAACGCTGATATAAAAATGAAAAAGTGAAAAGTTAAGTTGATGAGCATAGCTGTATCAATCTTATTGCCGTGCACACAACGATTCAGCGGAGAACGTACATGTAGTAACATCGCTACGACACGGAAGTCAAATAATCGAGTAAAGTTTGTAACGTTATAATTTTATTGAGGGACTTCTTTGATCCAACCGAGTCAATTAACTTAAAAACAAATCTTCAGTTCTTTTGCGCTGATTGGGGTGGATGCCTGCCCCCAATCCTCTCACAACTCACTTTGCTCGCTGCTAGCAACCGAAATAAATCTTGCTTGAGACCCCAAGAGACTAAGGATAAACTCTGACAACTTAAAGTTGTCAGAGTTGTATTAAGCAGAATGCTAATCATGTATATTTAACAGAGGAGGGGTTTAAATTTTTGCGTAACTACATTTGCATATTTCAAGTCTTGCTTTTTGAAACAATTTTTTAGCACGTGACATCTATGTTATTGAGACAATTTTTTTAGCATGTGACATTTATGTTAATAAGTAAAAAACATTAATGTATTAAAATAATGCCATTTTGCTGATGTAACATGGCAGACTTGATATTGACAATGCCATTTCACAGAAGACTACGTCCATTTAATGGAGGCCGTCCACTAGTAGTTTTAACAAGCTACAGTTTGGATCACCAAAAATTTCCATCTTTTTCTTTTGTGTTCTTCTTTTGTTATTCCAAATGATATTATTAGTTGTTTTCAGGATGACTCATGAAAAAATTCAGGTGCCATGCTTGTTCCTTGTTCCTCATAACTTGCCAGGATCTTCCTTCAAAGGGATTGTTCGATTAAACACCAGCTGCCGAGAGAAGAAAGGGGATAAAATATTCAGACAGATAAAGATCATCATCACCACCACCACTACCATGATCACTATCATCATCACCATCATCGAGTTTACCTCAGTGTAAAAACCTGGCAAGGTTTTCTTTGTTTTATGAGGTATTGTTTTGCGGTACGCTATTGTTTAGAATGTTTAGTTTTCTTTGTTTTACATCATGTCGTGAGTTTCACAGGTTTTTACACCGAGGTAGACCCATGGCCTTCACCATCACCATCACCATCATCATTATCACCATCATCATCATCTTCACCATCATCATCATTATCATCATCAGGGCTCGACCTTAACTTTTGTTACCAGTAGGCTTATGGCTAGTAAAATGGTAGTTTTCACTAGCCAAAGAGCTTTTTCTACTAGCCATAAAATATACAGTTCAAGTTAAATTACCCTAGTTTTGAAAAAAAAAAAAAAAAAAACCCTCTGATATCCATTGAAGATCACTGAAGTGCAAACAATATGGCGGGCACTTTCATTTACGATTGAAGTGCATTATGGGAACACTCAGATCCAGTCTCTTTAGCTGAATGTGGCTTGGTCATGAAGCTGTTCACTTTCATTCACACGAAAGATTACTTCGTTTTTTTTCTTTCTGCATGTTAAACATTGTGCCACGATTTTCACAGCACTAAATTTATCTTTAGCAGTTGACAAAGAAGTTTGCCTCCATAATTTTAGCAGCCAATATGGCTAGTAACTGAGGGAAACTGACAGTCTGGTGGTATTTGGCTAGTTGACCACCGCCAAGGTCAAGCCCTGATCATTGTCACCATCATCTTCACCATCATCATCAATGACCATAATCATTATCACCATCATCTTCACTGTCATCATCATCATCATCATCATCATCATCATCATCATCCATTTAATCACCATCATCTTCACTGTCATCATCATCATCATCATCATCATCATCATCATCATCATCATCATCATCATCATCATCATCATCATCACCATCACCATACCATCAACATCCATCCATTATCCATCCATCATCATCATAGTCACCATCATAATCATTATCACCATTATCACCATCATACTTTCATCAACAACATCAACATCACCTTCCTCATCATTATCACTGGTACATTGCTGAGATTTGAAAGCCAGTAGATAACTAAAATTAAGCTCAAGAAGACATGTGACTTCACTGCTATACTAATTTAATAATTTCTGTTTGGTTTTAGTGCACTGCAGCTATACAATGATGTCCTTTCACAGTAATTAATGATCAATTAATCTTTGCGGGTTGCAATGAGCCTTCCAAGGGGTAGTAAAGTGACAAGCAACCTGGCTCCGAAAACAGGCAACAATCTTCTCCCAAAACACTGACAACCAGAAATTGGCAGAAAAATCATAACAGTTTGTGACAGGTGTTCTTTGTGACACTGACATTTGCCTCTTATGAAACAAGTGAGAGACAGAGTCATAAACGAGTGAGAAAGCAACACCAGACCACCCCTTGGAAGGCCTCTGCTGTAAAGTGATGACAATTCAAATTAATTCAAATCCTTCCAATCCAAAGTCTATACAAAACTAAAGGACTATCATAACTAACCTTTACTTTACTGCTGTCAGGATCAACACTAAAGAAACCAATGCGTTCAAACTGAAATTTATCATACACAGCAGCTCCCTTAACTGTCTCCTCCACAAGTGCATCAGAAATTACTGTCAGGGAGTCCTGTCAGGCATGATACATGTAAGGCAAATACCAGTAAGTCAGTTGTTTAATACTGCTATGACGGATTTGGCATAGATCTGTCATTCCACATTTTGGGTATAACAAACAAACTGCTATTAAATAATCAGAATAATATTAAACTCAAGTTCCACAACTGTTAGAATGAATAATCATATGAAAATCACATACAGTACAGCTTGGAGATAAGCGAACTACGCAGATGTAAAATATGAATGATCATCACAGTTATGGACACTACTGTACGTAAGCAGTAGTGAAAATAAAGCCTAAAAAATTCAGGCTTGTCCAGGAGTTGAAACCACGACCTCTGTGATGCCATTGCAGCGCTCTACCAACTGAGCTTTTACAAGCCAACTGGGAGCTAGTTATTTTGTTGGTTTGTATGAATACTTATAATTTAGCCAGTGAAATTATATACCTTATTGCAGTCTGTTATGAAACCACTTGGCACTTCAGATGGGTCTTCAGGATTCTTGTGTTTGAACCTGTGGTTACAAAATAATTAAAATTATAACTTTGCTTTATCAGGTTTCAATTGTCAAATTAAAGCATAATCTTGTGCTGAAGATCCAAGCTCCACATAAATTAAACTACACAAAAGTTCTCTTTAATTTTAGTCTGCAGTTTACCATAACATCACAAAACACAATCACCCTCAAAACAAATGGTAAAATTTATTTGATGGGGCCCCTAATGATATGACTCCTTAAAATGCAAAATTAAAAGAATTATTATAAAAAAGTGGAATTTATACTTTTTAAAATATTTTATAGCTCATTAAATTTCAGGCTAAAAAAGCTTTGGACTTTTTGCATTCGTGACTTCTTAGACAGCTAGGTCACTACCAGCTTAATCCAAGCTATGCTACTTACAGTCTTTCATAAAGCCTGACTTCACACTTGATTGGTGAAGACACCCAGTGAATGAAGGCTTTGGGTTTCTGAGCAGTCTCTGTTGATTCACAATTCACCAACAACTCTGTTATTTTGCCACTTGAATCCTAATTTTTAAGAAAGAACATCAACATTAGCAAAGAAAAATTAAGGACTAAATTTTGGTATGATAAACGATTGAGCACAAACTATACTGCAGATATCTGTGAAACAAAATAAGTCATGTGCAGTGAACACCTTTCCAAACAACTACATAAGGGGAAACTGCCCTCAGTTACAGTTGAACCTCAATTATCCAAACTCATGGAGACTGAGCTGAATACTCCGGATAATCAAGAGTCCGGATAATTGAAAGTATGAAATCAATGTTAATGAGCCAAAACCAAACTGAATGACTGAACAAGTGTAGCATGAAATTTCACTTAGAAACAAAGAACACCTGAGCAAATCAGAGCTCAGTGAAATGCATTGCAGTAATACGGCATGCATGAGCTCAAAACACATACAGATTTGTGATTTAAAGCGAAACAAATTCAGTTTGAACTGGAGTTTCATTACTTAATTTGAAGGGAAAAAGTTTTGCTGTGGATCTTAAATACAAACTGGGACCAGCTGAGCAAGTCCAGATAATCGAAAAATCCGGATAATCAAGGTCCAGATAATTGAGGTTAGACTGTACAGTGTAGAAGGCATAAGATGCCTTTGAGGACAGTTTGAAATCAGCCCAGTGTGTGTGAAGAGTATTATTTTTAAAGTTTTCATCTTTCCAACAGAACCTCCTGGAAAGCCTGGCATTATAAGGTCTCTACATATTTGTTACAGGAAACAAGCAGCTTGCATGTAGGTGATCTGTGTGTGGACAGAGAAATAGAGGTCCATACAAAGCTTTAGCTAAACTTGCCCATCACGAGCCTGATGTGTTGTAGAAAGCGATTTTCAGTCCTCTCTTACCTTGATAAGTTTGTGTAGTTTAATGACCATCCCAGCATATTTCAGTCCCACAGACTGATCAGGGGTGAGGCGACGAAAACCTTTTTCTGCCACCTGCAGAGGGAATATAATGCCAAAATATGTAGTAAATTAGGATATCAACACACAACTGATCTGGACTTGTAAATACAGTGTTAAGTGTGTCTTGCCAATACTGCATTTATTTAATGCATGGATGTAAGAAAGGAGAATCTACACTTGAAGAATAAAGGACTAACCTACCTCTTTGAAGTCTGATTGTTCAATGTAGACGGTTTTTCCAAATGAAATTTCATGACTTCCCTTGGTTGGATCTTGAGGAAAGTTGGCCACATTGAGCTTTACTTCCTGTGGAAAAAATGTTGCAAACAGAAATTCAATCAATAATAATTATTATAATTGTTTCACAAATTTGAGTCCCGTCCACAAAACAAGACATCACTGTTAAGGGCTCTTTACAAAATTTCAATGACTAGTGACCCATTTCATGTTAGGAGAGATATACAGTCATGCTACACGTAGCTCTATACCTTATCAAAATTCTGAATTGTAACCTTTAGTGGTTCCAGCACAGCCATCACCCTGGAAAATTCAAATAAAAAAATTAATACATGGAAGTGCACTTACTAAACAAACCATTCACATGTCATGAAATTGTACAATGTATATTTAATAATTAGATTATGAGCTCGAGATTTCTATCACATGATAGCTGATGAGGGTGCAGCCTGAATCAGCTATCGCGCATAGAAATCGAGAGCAAATAATCTAATTGTTTTAGTATAAATGTACTAGTTTTTCAAAACTAAACAAGTAAATAATCCAAGTCTTCCTCTCTGCCACTTTGACAACACGAAGAAGCGGCCACTATTTTGTTGACAACCGCTACTCACTATATCTATCACAGAATAGATACAGTAGTGAGTAACGTAGTCAAGCAGAGAATGGCATTGTGAGAGATTTATACTAATAAATACTATTAATATTAAAAATGAGTAGGCAACCTTAATTTATTGTTTATACCTTGGTGCAGTTACGTTGAGTTCATCCCTCACACAGGACTCTAACAGCAATGGATCTGTTACTGTCTGAGCCATGGTCACACCAACCTGGAGGAGTTTATAATAACTACATTAAAAATGACATTATAATCACCAGGATTTTTGTCTTCATTATCGTAAACTGTAGCCTCCAATTTGCAGATGTCTTTGGGCTCGTCACACGTTCCTCTCCCAAAAACGTCTGCTGAACTGAACTGCCACTTCTGTTTGCGGTGGTTAGCCAATCATAGTTCGTTTTCCAATTTGTGCAAAGTAGGACTTTGACCCTGGAATATATTTTCCCAGACGATGCATGAGCATCAGTTTGTGGAAATTTCTCCACAGGTGTCTATTTCCATTCTTATAGGAAGCTTGTTATTGGTTTCTTCAAAACAAAGGCTAACTGCCAGCGAACAGAAATGGCAGTTCAGTTCAGTAGATGTTAGTGGAGAAGGAACGTGTGATGAGCCCAAAGAGCGTCTGTGTAGGAGTGCTATGTAAACTGTATCACCACCTTTATCATCGCAAAAACAAACATCATTATCATCATCATTATCCTTGTCAACATCACCATGCTCATTTTTATCCCATCCTCATTTTCACCACCAAACTCTAACCATCACCATCATCATCATCATCATCACCATCACCATCACCATCACAACCAGCATCACCATCACCACCACTACAAATGTACCACCATCACCACCACCATCACTATCACAATCACCACTGATCGCCACCATCAGCATCCCCACCATCATCATCATCATTATCACCACCACCTCCATCATCATCATTACCATCATAATCACCCACGCCATAACATGAGATCATTGTCATATCATCAAAGTCAGCACCATCATCTTCCTCATCACTACCACCAGCATATGTAGTGTCAAATTAAGAGTACACTAGGAAAAATGAATGGGTTTTTACACATTAATTTTAGTGGAGTCTGCATCTGACATGATCTGTTTTTGTTGTTGTTGTTGTTGTTGTTGTTGTTTTTGTTTTTGTTTTTTTGCTTTTTTTGAGCTCCATGATTCTCCCAAAGGTAAGTAGTCCACAATATGATATTCCACAAAAAAAAAGAAATTCAAATTACCTTACTGCAAAAATTATTTATAGCCTCAGGGGGAAAGCCTCGTCTTCTCAGTGCTGTCAGAGTGAACAGCCGTGGATCATCCCAGTCTCTAGAAAAAAAGGGACAAAAGTACTTTAAATTCATAGACCTAGCAAATTTTATTTTAATGTTAGTGATAACTAGACAGTGCATTCATTTAATACATGCATCACAATGTTTTTCCATGAAATTTAAGACCTTTTTGTAAGATAATACAATTATCTTACAAAATACATTTAATTTGTGTCATTGCTTTGCAACTTTGTATTAATTAGCGATAGTTAACGTTCTCTTAAAGTCATTAATTTTTCAATTCAGAAAACTGTAAGTAACAACAAAATATTGGTTAGCAGGTTTGCAGAGGTACTATTAAAATTTGCTTTAGTTAGATTAAAATTCTGTTTGGGGTCCCTGTCAGGTGCCAAACAATGACTTTGATAATAATAATAATAATAATAATAATAATAATAATAATAATAATAATAATAGTAATAATAATAATAATAATAATAATAATAATAATAATACTGCAGCCAGTATTATCAGCAGAGTCAACATTAACAGCAACAGACGAATATACTTCCTTATATTTTAACTTAAAAATATGCATATTGTATAGTATGTAGTGAGAGTATTTATTATACGATTAATTTTTAAATGGGTATGTTTATATTGCTTTTGTTAAATACTTCTCTTATCTTAATTAGTTTTTAGTCGCATTGTCACTGAAAAGCCCCACCAGGGGAGTGTCAATAAACTATTGTATTGTATTGTATTGTATAACTATTGTACTTCCAGACTCTGTCCAGATGCGAGACATTTTTAAAACAACCACAGGTCTGTCTTCAAGAATTACCAGTTTCAAAAATAATAATGTACCTTAAATTAATAACAATTTAATACAAAACAAACTCACTTTTGTGAAGGGTGGTTATTATATTTACCTGATAATTCCTTCGTTTATTAACTTGCCAATTTTCCTCTTGGATACTACAGTGTAACTCAAGTTAAGCCTGCCATATTCCCACTGCACTGGGCAGTAAATGTCCAGAGCATTGCACAGCCAGTAGTATGAGGAACGCCTGAAAAACACAATGTAAATGAGTTTTTATAATTTATTTAAAGTTCTGTCATTTAGAGTACTTTTGAAAAACAGTTACTATCAGTAGTTTCTGTTAGTTGTACATGTTATAGATTGCACAAGAGCAAGGGAAAAAATGATCACAGGGAACCAACCTTGACTGAAATTCTTTTGTGCACAGTGAATGGGAGATGTCCTCTACAGAGTCACACAGGCAGTGTGTAAAGTCATAAGTTGGATAAATGCACCTAAAAATAATAAACAAGAATTAATTTTAATTAATAATATTTTTTTCTATTTAGAACAGACAACACAGCCAGTGCTCAAAATGTAAATAACTACACCATGTATTACCGTAGTTAGAGTTTCTTTCAAGTGGTTTAAACTGGGTGCTGTAACACAAAAACCAAACTATTCACACTAACAACCACAGCAGACACAAACATTCAACACAATGCACCAATCATAACTCGGCCAAAAATAATATTAAACTAAAATAAGTCACTAGTTTAAGACATGAAAAAATATGAGTGACCAGTGTCACATAATAATTTTGAGTAATAACCAACAAATTATTGGTGTCAGGTTTGCTTTAAAAAATATATTAACTGATTTATTAAGGAGGCATGAGATTAATTTGTCTGATACAATCATGGAATTTAATGTAGCAAATCAGAGAATGTGCAAAAACAGACATATTTATGTATGTTAACAGAGCTCATACCATTCATCTCCAGTTCGATGATGAGGAGTAAATTTGATCCGGTAGGCAACAGGGTCAACTTTTCCATCTTCGAGAGTGGTCTTCATTCTCAAAGTTGCCTTTAAAAAATAATTATAAAAATTTGATGAATTTATGGTGAGTTTCAGCATTAAGATACGACTCAATTAAATGTGATGGTAACAAAAGCTACAAAGAAATCGCATTTGATCATCACATACCTTTCCCTCATCTATTTTCCCTTTCCTCATGTCCTGAAAAAATGCAGAAACAAAAACATAAAATAAGAAAGCAGGGGTTTCAATAAAATTTGAAGTAGGTAGCGAGTTGGAGTTGTAAGAGTAGGTGACGGTATTAAAGAAAAAGTAAAGAATCGTTCTTTAATTACTTCAATTTAGGGAAAAAGTAGCCGACGTCTCTGATCAAATTAGCCGACGCTTTTTGTCAGATGACAGTGCTTATTGAAACCACTGAGAAAGATAGTACACACAGCTTACTACATTTAACACCTGACTTAAAGGCACAGTTAAATGGCCAAAATAATAATGTTACCAGGACCATAGCTTGAGTAAAAGGGGGACCAAGGCAAGTCATCTCTGTAAAAATCTTGAATTTACTGGCATGCTATATTTTTCCTTCATGGCGTGTTTGTCTTATGAAAAATATATTATAAGCAGTCTGTGCAGATTCTCAATGGCATAAGCAATTTTTAAGTTTCTCTAAGAGGCTATACATTGAAAAATAAAAAATGAATTCATATTTAAGACTGAAGTGTTTTTTGTACACATTGCCTTGGTGACAATTTTCATCTGGCTATGGCTCCAACCTCAAACAGCCTAAGTGACTCCTCTATGGGTCTGTCTCTCCAGGGACTGGGAGGAGGATTGAAGCCTTTTATCTCTTCATACTCCTGGTGACAAACGTATGCATGCCCCCTAAAATAAAACAATTTTAATGGACTTTGGGTAATTAAAACTGCAAGTAGAATCTGTTTAAAGGGAACCTCCACTGTTACAACAAATTGGTGATAAACTGTAGGAAATAATTCCTATTCAGATTTCAAATTTTGTTTTAAATCATGGATAAAACATGTAAGTATACAAAAAAATTGATATCATCATGGGCTATTTTCGCTTTCAAATTTCCTGGGTGCAGCTATTTTGGATTTGATGATGTGTAATGGTTGCCCTATTGTTTAACACAAAGGATTTTCTGCTTCAATTGCTTCCTGACAACAGCTGCAACCATTACACATCATCAAATCCAAAATGGTTGTGCCTGGGAAATTTAAAAGCAAAAATAGGCGATAAAGGCATCAATTTTTTTGACACTTAAATGCTATATCCATGTTTCAAAACAAAATTTGGAATCTAGTTATTATTTTCAACAATTTAGCGTGAATTTTTTTGTAAGAGTGGAGGTTCCCTTTAAATAAAGATTAAAGAAGCAATATAGAATAGTTATAAAAATACATGTAACATGATTGTGTGGTGAAATTTTTAAAACTTGTTGCTGCCACATTTTAAAATCCTAGTTCCAAGCATTTCTTCGGGATCCCACCTCTCATACCCTTCCACCTCTTTTACCTCCTCGTTCCTACAACGCCACCCCCTCACTTAACACTACAGGATACTATGGGGTCAGGATCAAAGTGTCAATCAAGCCATTATTTCCAGTTTTGGGCTTCAAAACTTACGAAAAGCTAAGCATCATTTGGTACAGGACTGAGTCAGAAGTAATGTTTAAAAAATGAGCAGGAGTGTTTTATCAAGTTTAAAACATGAGATGCAGCCAAGCGTTTTAGGACTTGATAAAACATGAATTACAAATTTGCTGAATGGCTTAAAAAACTTTACTGTGCATCTAACCATTCTTACTGACACTAAAATTTAGATTTTGGGTTATTTTGGCCTAGAAAATCAGATGTAAAATTTATAGCCATGTCTTTATCAGATATAAAGACACTCATTAAAAATTAATTTCTTATTTGTATTTCCTTCATGAATTATTAAATAAATGAGGTTTTTAAGGGGTGTTTATCTGTTCTTGATTTGATCTATTCTTGATTTGACATCACAAATTGCTTTGTGTCATTGTTTACAAAGACTCACAATGATGCAAATCAGTTTGTGATGTCAACTCAAGAAGAGATCCACACCCCACTGGCTCAGTTGTAAGACAGATGATGGCTGCTAGATTTTGTAACTTTAACAGCCTATATAAAGTCATAAAAAGTCAAGATTTGGTAAAAATAGTTGGAATAGAAATCAATGACTAATAAAAATAAATTAAAATGTTCTAAGCATAATTACCTTTTAATAAGATCCACTGCAAACTCGTACAATTTTCCAAAATTATCGGAGGCATGGGTGATTTTCCAAGGCTCAAAACCTATTAGAAGCAACAAAAGGTAGACAGTATACATGCCATCATTGATTAATTGAATTTAACACACTGCAGTATGATAAAGAAAAGGTATTGTAAATTTAAATTTACATTATTTAACATATACCCTTTAAAATGGGTAAATGTTGTAAAAAATTGTTCAGTCATGGCCTCGTATAACCACTGTTTTAGAAGTAAGAATAATGGTCAAGTAGTTATTGCTGATCTCTGTCCATTGACTGATCATTAGACTGTGCTCTAAGAAAAATTTTTTAGAGGTCAAAACTCTGAACCTGTCCATCATTTACATTCTTACAAGTCACCCTGTAAAAGGCAATAGTGAGTCATCAGGGGCCACTGGGTGCTGCTAGAGCACAGCCATTGTTAATCAAATTATTCATTTGAGCAATAATAATTATTGCTCAAATGAATAATTTTATTAACAATGGCTGTGCTCTAGCAGCACCCAGTGGCCCCTGATGTTAGAGCAGTTTTCAATTGAGTGTCGTAAAACCAAAACCAAAGCAATTACTTCAGCCAATCACAACAGACAGAAACAGTGCAATGGGCCAATCAGAATACAAAGTAATTACAAGCAACCGGCGCAAAGCGCAGGTAAATACTCGCGTGCAAGCCGCGATTGGTTTTGGTTTTGGTTTTCATTGGTTGAGAAAGCGGTGCGACTTTTCTTGGCCAATCACAGAGCGAAGTAATGTAAAACCAAAGCAAAACCAGTGTTACTTTCGACACTCAATTGAAAACCACTCTATTGATTGCATAACAATTACCAAGCCATTTAACCATGTCCAAGATTCCTGTGAAAAATTTTTCCTCCTCTTTCTCAGGGTTTGTGTCATCATACCTCAAGTAGCACACACCATTGTGTACCTGGAAGGTGAAAAAAACAAACTAAGGCATGAGCAATAATTCAAGACACTATTAAAGGGTAGATTTCCACTGCTGCATAAATTTCTAATCATTAAAAAATATACTTAATATGCACGATTTACAGTACCTTTATTACAA
>JAEMWC010000542.1:300000-312500 GCA_016490735.1 Pachyseris speciosa | reverse complement strand
ATTACACATTTCTTGAGAGACAAACATAAACTTTATTGGCTTTTATAAGCAAATACAAATTAAAATGATTCAAATACACATAGTTTTGAAGTGAATAAAAATGCATTTATTGACAATGAAAGCTCCAACAACTATGAAATGTTTAGCACAAAGTATCAGGAAATTAGGATGCAATCAATTGCCTTCGTTACATTGAGAATACCAAACAATAAGACTGAAGTCCCTTAACAAAGAAAGAAACTCCAATAGAACAACACACTAGATATTGGTTTAAAATACATTTGTATTAAGAGCAAAAACATAGTATAACTGCAGTCAAAGTAGGTCTAGTCTTCATCTCCTGGAATAGGTTGCTTCACATAAACAATCGAGTAAGCAAGAATTTCTGCTTATCGATGGCTAGTTCTGTCGATTCTAGCCAATCAAATCCATCCGTATCTTTGAGATCTTTTTGGGTTTCCATCACTTTTTGGAAGGTGTAATGTTTCTTCGTTTCTTCATCGCTTACATCCACTGCAGATACTCTAACAGCACTTTTCTCAGTTCTTTTCTGTAGTCTATTGTCATTGTTGAATGGTAGAAGGTTGTCCCAAGGGCTTCTTCTCTTGAGTTTGTATGCAAATATAGGGTTGAGAGAAGAGTTGAGATCCATTTTGCATAACGCGTGCATGACTAACGGAGCGGCAAACAAGAAAAGTTAGCAAAGAATTTATTTCATCACCAAAGCTGAGAGGTCAGATAGCATCAGGATTTTCAATATTGAGATAGAAGAGAACACAGTTTTCGGTTAAAATTTCTGTCGTGTGTGTTTTGGTTGTGTGAACGGAACTACCACTTAATAAAAGAACAGTCAGAACCAAGCAGTTTTTCGAATAGATGGATCAGTTTAATGCCACACAACAAATAATTTCCTGTATTTTAATGCTTTCAACTAAGTTACAACATTAGTGCTTGATTTGACTTGCATGTTTGGAGCAATGTTTTAAAGAATAATTATGGCAGATAACGAAAAGTTTTTTTCCTAGCAAAGTGATTACAAGAAAGATAGCGCTTTCAAAAACTACCGCTTTTATTTGGAACACATAATAGTCAAGATTCTTCATGAGCTAATCAGGGTTAAAAGAGACTGGGCAAGCCTGGGCAGGTCTGTTGTTGCTATCATAGTAGAGTGATGCTCATTAGTATGGAGGAAGACACTTATTAGTATGCAGGAAGACATATTGTTACATCATGGACTAGGAACCTAATCCACCTAATCCACCTAATCCACCTAATCCAAAACGGGGGTTAATTCCATCCCTAACATACTACTCAGTCCTCAGAAAAAACTTCCTTGACATGGCATTTACCTTGATTCCAAGTTCCAGGGAAGTTACAGCTCAAGAAATTATGGGAGGGAGATATGTAGCCTGCATAACGGACATTATTTTATTGAGCATGAAGGCATTTACTTTTCTCACACTCTTGCCTTGTGCTCTATGCTCATGTCTTGCACTTTGAACTTGGCTAAATAAGCACCTGTTGAGCAGGCTACTAGGCGATATGGGTCACCCACATTCAGGAACAAAAAAAAAGCAATGTATAGTTAAGGTTACACCCAAAATTAAAAAGAATTTCTTCACTGTGGTTTAAATTTATTTTATATATTTTTTAATTACAACATAAACTTAATAATAAAATTATATTTTCTTCATGCATTCTCAAATCAGTTACCATGTCAGACATCACTTCAAGTAGGTGTTAATAGTAATTAAACAAATGTACCTTGCACCTCTGCAGCTGGCTCCTTTGCAGACTTCCCTTCTTTACTGGGCTTGGACTCCTTTGCAGCAAAAATAAACAAAAGTTACATGTGGCGTTATTTAACAATATGCTGATATATTTTCTTATTTATCCCTCAGTTGTCTTTAGAATTACACGTACATCATAGTAGAACTAAGCACACCATGTCTTTACCGTGTACATGTACATCTAAAAATTCTAAATAAAATGAAGTTCTAAACATTGTGTGTTAGATTCAAACGTGCTTTTCCACATTCCGTGCTTAGTCACGCATAGAAGCATACTTTAGCTCACGTGGGCTCATATATTTTAGAGTTTCGCGCCTCAACCTTTCAGTTTAGTCTCTGTTAATCCGCAGTCAAGTCAACCAGAATATTCTACCCGTCAAAGCTCAGCGTTCAAGTTTTCATTTCAAGCTACTTCTAGGAAACATTTTCGAACCATCTCAATCATCTCAATCATCTCAGTCATCTCAATCATCTCAACGACATTTCAATCGAATCGACAAGTCTGTAAAATCATCAAGTCATTGTAATCAACGGAATTGTACTTGGATGCGTTCGGAAGATTCCTAATAAAGCAGTTTCGGTGTGTAGTTTCAGTTGGTCCAAGTTTGTCAGCTACATTGTTCGAAAATGTTTCTTCGTCTATCTTCCTTACCATCTGGAGCCTGAGACTGTTCGCTCTAATCTTAAACTGCTGTACAATGGACGAAGACGTCAACGCAGCAGAGCAGAGTTCAACGGAAGATCGCGCCGCTCGTCGCCGAGTTCAACCGAATGTTACGCTCGATCTGGAAGGTATTCGGAATGAAAGTCTACTCCGTTTTCATAGAAGCAGACGAGCTGAAAAGGGTAACATTACCAAGAAAATTAATGCAATTACTGTACGTATGTCACAATCGCTGTCCTTTGAGGAGAGGTCCTCAATCGCTAAAGAATTCAGGGAAACAGTTGAGGCCTTCAAATCAGCTCACGATAGTTATCACGCGTTGCTGAGCGACGAGGAAGATATCCTGGATTCGCAAGATTACTATAAAAGTGAATGCAAAAGGATCGACAACTTCCAACTAACTCTCGACCAGTGGATCGCGAAGGCCCACGCAGAATATTATATGAATGCAGATAGCGCTGGACATTCGGCCAGAAGATTCCATCAGTAATGAGGGATCACGTTCTCGCGCGCGATCTCGAGCCTCCCTCGCGTCCTCGCGGAGATCGGTGGGCGGCTCCTCAGCTCGGCACGCTCAAAGCCCAAGATTGGTTGCAGCAGTTAAAAGAGCAGCTTTGACAGCAGAGGCGGCTTCGTTACGCGAGCAACAAGCCTTACAGGATGAAGAATTGCGCCTTAAACAAGAAGAGTCAAAGCAACAGCAACTTCATGAAGAAGTTAGATTACGCCTTGATCAAAGGAAACGTGAATTGGCTCTGAAAACGGAAATCGCTAAGGTAGAAGCTGAAGAGCGAACTTATGCTGTTGCCGATCTGGAAGCTTCTGGCGTCGGACGGTCGTCTAGAGTTCATTCCCAGGTGCCATCTCTCTTGTGGGGCCAACAGCCACGCCCACTTTATCAGCCACGCCCTCCTAAAGAGCCATATGCACTTCAACAGGCATCCCAACCTGAGCAGCCTTACCCTCCACAACTGTCTCAACCCGTGGGCCCAAAGGTCGCTACAAATACAGCTTCTGTCCCGGTTTCTTCCGACTTCGAGAGCAGAGAACGGCAGCGTGAGGACAATGCAGTACTTTATCCACAGGTCTCCCAACTGCCTTTCTCAAGTAGAGTTGTTGGGAACGTTCGCCCTGATAATGTTGGAGACAGTCCATCGTCGGCTGGATCGTCCACCGGAGAGAAGTTTCTACAAGAATTGATAGACATCCAAAGGGATCAGCAGCAGTACAACGAACGACTTATGCTCTTCCAGCAGTCCCGCGACCTCCAATTGCAAGAGTTGCTTAGCCAACAGCACAGACTGTCTTTGACTCTCTCACTACCCAGCACTGAGGTGCAAGTGTTTGATGGAGATCCTGCTAACTACTGCAACTTTGTGCGGTCGTTTGAGAATCTGATTGAAGCGAAGACTACAGATAGCAAGGCCCGGCTGTACTACCTTATCCAATATACTCGTGGAGATGTCCAGGTTTTAATGAAGAGCTGTCTACCAATGAGGCCTGACGAGGGGTATTTTGAAGCACGACGTCTACTAAAGGAGAGATACGGCCAAGACTACAAAATAGCAACCGCCCTGGTGAATCGGGTAATCAATGGCCCACCTGTAAAGCATGAAGACAGCGCTGCCCTCCAGAAATTCTCAGTTTTGCTTGCAAGCTGTAAAAACACTCTGCAAGAGATTGGTTACCTCAACAAGATCGAGAATCCTGACAGTTTACAGAAGGTTGTAAGAAGATTGCCTCTCCCATTGAGACAGAAATGGCGCGATGTTGCAGATGATATTACTAACAATATTCGGAGAGAGATTACGCTTGCAGACTTGGCGAAGTTTGTGGAGTCAAAGGTGCGTGTACTGGCTCATCCTGTGTTTGGAAATGTGTATGGAGACCCAAAGGCGAACAGCAAGGATTCCAAGGGGCTCAGGAGCCGAAAGGGGGTCAACTTTGCTACTTGGGTTGGTACGGGAGGCCATCGAGGTGCTGCTAATTCGTCCGTGAACGTTTCCACAAATGCAGTTGGAGCAATGAGAGCGTCTCCCAAGTGCCCTTTATGCAAGAATAATCACGTCCTGGTTCGCTGTAGAGATTTCAAGATGCTTTCAGTAGAGCAACGCTATCGGTTTGTTCGTGACAATGGCCTTTGTGTTAACTGCCTCCTTCCTGGTCATTTTGTAAGGGCGTGTTCCAAATCCAGCTTCTGCAAGATTCCCGAATGTAAATTCAAGCACTCGACGTACCTCCATTTGAATCGGGATATACGAGGAGATGGACAGCCTTCATCCAATGGAAACATTAGTGGGGATGGTCCCGCGATATCAGATGAAGGTGGTGTCAGCGAAGCCCAAAACAGTCATATCATCGTCGATGGACAATGTGCCTTGATTGGGGCCGGCCACTCAGCTACCGCTTTGCCAATAGTTCCAGTAAAGGTTAAGGCGGAAGGTTCGAATACGTCTGTCTTAACGTATGCCTTTCTAGATGGTGGATCGAATACCACATTCTGTACCAACAAGCTCATGCGGATCCTGGGCATGGAAGGAGAGAAAACGCAACTTTCACTTACTACCCTTGGCAAGCACAACTGCATCACCGAGTGTGTTCTTTTCAGCCTAGAAGTGTTCGACCTTGACGAGAATACCCTTGTCGAGCTTCCCACAGTGTTCTCAGTTCCAGCCCTCCCTGTAAGCAAAGACAGCATCCCACGTCAGGAAGATTTATCTAAGTTCCCCTATCTTAGAGGCATCCAAATTCCTATTATCGACTCAGAGATCGACTTGCTGATAGGGTGCGACGTCCCTAAAGCCTTGGAGCCCCTGGAGGTGTGAGCGAGTCAGGGCCAAGGCCCTTTCGCGACTAGGACCGTATTCGGGTGGACAGTAAACGGACCTTTAGGAAGGATGGGAGGACGTCAGCCGTCAGCCAACTTCATCAAAGCCGACAAAGAACTCAGTCAACAGTTCCGCATGTTCTGCAATTGGGAATTCTGTGACTCAATCTACGACGATAGGCCAGCAATGTCGAAGGAGGATATGCATGCATTAACCATTATGAAAGAGTCCATCTGCCTGAAAGAGGGTCATTATGAGATAGCCCTGCCATGGAGGGAAGAAGAGCCTTGTTTGCCGAACAACCGATCCTTGGCAGAACACCGCTTGAAGTTACTACGCAGAAGATTCCTTAAGAACCCCGACCTGCACTCGAAGTATTCATTGTTCATGGACAGCCTCTTCCAGAGTGGACATGCACGGAGAGTGCCTGAGAATCGACTGAAACACCCTGTTGGTCCAGCTTGGTATCTGCCGCACCATCCAGTCACAAACCCCAACAAGCCAGATAAAGTTCGTGTGGTCTTTGATTGTGCAGCTCAATACAAAGGAGTATCTCTAAATTCTAAGCTCCTACAGGGTCCTGATTTAACTAACAACTTGGTTGGCGTTCTGACCCGCTTCCGCCAAGAGCCCGTAGCAATGATGGCCGACATTGAAGGAATGTTCCATCAGGTGTATGTGAGCCCTAAGGACTGCGACGCCTTCCGTTTCCTTTGGTGGCCAGGAAATGACTTGAACAGTGATCCAGCGGAATACCAGATGTTGGTACATCTCTTTGGTGCAACCTCTTCCCCTAGTTGTGCTAATTTTGCCTTGCGGCGCACCGCGGACGACAACCAAGCAGCATTTAGTGAGGAGGTGATAGATACAGTTAGGCGAAATTTCTATGTCGATGATTGCCTCAAGTCTGTACGAACCGAAGTCGACGCTATACCACTTGTGTCAGATCTCCTTGAGTTGCTTTCTAAGGGAGGTTTTCGTCTGACCAAATGGATCTCAAACTCGAGGAAGGTCATTGAGTCAGTTCCCATATCAGAGAGAGCAGTGTCAGTGAAGGATCATCTTCTTGATCAGCTACCTATCGAACATGCATTGGGAGTTAGATGGGATGTTGAGTCGGACACCTTTGGCTTTAGGATAACGCTGAAGGACAGGCCCTCTTCTCGGCGGGGAATTCTCTCCATCGTAAGTTCGGTCTATGACCCATTGGGGCTTGCAGTGCCGTTCATCCTTCCGGCTAAATGCATATTGCAGGATCTCTGCCGAAAAGGTTTAGGTTGGGATGACCCAGTTCCTGATGCAGACCTAGCTGCCTGGCAGGCTTGGCTCGAAGATCTTCCAAGGCTAGAATCACTCAAAGTTGAGCGTTGCCTCAAGCCGGCCGACTTTAGAGAAGTTGCATCCTGTCAAATTCACCATTTTGCTGATGCCAGTCAGTTTGCATATGGTGCTGTTTCATATCTTCGCATTATGAACACACAAGGCGACATTCACTGTTCATTTCTTATTGGCAAGTGCCGGCTCTCCCCTCTTAAACAGCTGACTATTCCTCGACTAGAACTGAGCGCAGCCGTTGTAGCAATCCGGTTAGACCGTATGGTTAGGCAGGAGATTGGCACACAGGTCAACCAGTTCGTGTTCTGGACCGACAGCGCTTGCGTGCTGGGTTACATCAACAATGAGAGCAAACGGTTTCATACCTTTGTAGCGAATCGTGTGGCGGCAATAAGAGAGGTGACATCTCCTTCTCAGTGGCGACATGTTGGTACCCACCAGAACCCTGCAGATGATGCATCGCGGGGCCTCTCAGCAGCAGAGCTGATGTACAACAGTCAATGGCTTAGAGGTCCTGACTTTCTTTGGAAGCCAGAGTCTGCCTGGCCTGTGGGGCCTTCTACAGTCCCTGTGGTTTCAAGCGGTGACCCGGAAGTCAAGAAGTCGGCCGAAGTACTCGCTCTATCAACAGAAATCCAAGAAGGGTCGATGAACAAGATCTTCGAGCGCTTTTCCTCGTGGTATCGGTTGAAGAAGTTCATTGCATGGGTGTTACGTTACCGCTCTAGGCTCGGAGATGCAGTCAGGCAAAGCAGAGTTGGTCACGCGACGAATACTGAGAAAATGAAAATAGATCAAATTACCCTTGATGAGTTAAAGGAGAAGTCCAAAGAGAGTGTTTTAAAGAAGAAGTTGTCACACTGGAAGGAGCAGATTCTGCGGGTCTGACGGTTAGTACGGGTGAACTAAAGTCAAAATGTCAGATCAGAAAATCAAGCAAAATCATCAAGCTCGACCCACGATTGATGGACGGCCTGTTGCGCGTCGGAGGGAGGCTAGCTAATGGACCTTTCCATCCAGATATGAAGCATCCCATAATACTGCCCAAGTCTCACCACGTTGTCACCCTTATCATTCGTCACTATCACCACGTTTCCGGGCATTCAGGAGTGGAACACATCCTAAGTCTGTTAAAAGAAAAACTTTGGGTTGTTGGTGCCAGAGTGGCGGTGCGAAAGTCTCTTAGTGTTTGTTTTGATTGCAAGAGAAGACAGGCCCGGATTGGCGAACAGAAGATGGCAGATTTACCCCAGGACAGAGTTACACCGGACAAACCACCCTTCTCTTATGTCGGCGTTGACTGCTTCGGCCCATTTCTGATCCGTCGTGGAAGAAGCGAAGTCAAACGATATGGTGTACTTTACACATGTTTGGTGCTACGTGCGGTCCACATTGAGGTCTCCCAAAGTTTGGATACCGATTCCTTCTTAAACAGTTTCAGACGCTTCGTTGCAAGGAGAGGAACCCCGGAACAGGTACGTTCTGACAACGGTGGGAATTTCGTGTCAGGAGAAATTGAGCTTAGACGCACCATCAACAACTGGAATCAAGAGAAAATCACAGAGTTCCTCCTTCAAAGAAATGTTCAGTGGACATTCAACCCCCTACAGGTTCGCCTCATGGTGGCGCGTGGGAATGTTGTATACGGACAGTCCGTAAGGTGTTGAACGCATTGGTCAGAGAGCAGGTTCTTGATGACGAAGGGCTGGCAACCCTAATGTGCGAAGTGGAGGCCATAGTCAACAGTAGGCCCTTGACGAAGGTTTCTGACGATGCCTGAGACCTAGAACCGCTTACCCCTAACCACCTCCTTCTGCTGCGGTCTGGACCGTCGCTACCTCCTGGTACCTTTACAAGGGAAGATCTCTACTCTCGACGGAGGTGGCGCCAGGTTCAGTACTTATCGGATGTGTTTTGGCGCAGATGGATGAAGGAATATCTCCCCGGCCTACAAGTGAGGCAAAAGTGGTCCAGGCCAATGCGAAATTTCCAGATTGGGGATGTTGTACTTCTAGCAGATAAGAAGACTCCAAGGGGCTTGTGGCCGCTTGGTCGCATTGTGGAGGTAAAGAGGAACAAGAAAGATGTCTTTGTCAGAAGCGTGACGTTGAAGACCAAGTCTACTGTACTGGAACGTCCCATCGACAAGATAGTCTTACTGGAAGCTGCAGACGAAGTTCCTGAGAGGATAAATGGCTCAGTGCAAGCTTGCATTGATTGACTGTCGTGTTTGAACATTTGCATGAGATATTCGAATCTATTGCTGCTTATTTTAACGTTTGAATCCATTGTGCACTAGTATAAAATTAATGCTTCGTTAGCGCATTTAGGGGCCGGAAATGTTAGATTCAAACGTGCTTTTCCACATTCCGTGCTTAGTCACGCATAGAAGCATACTTTAGCTCACGTGGGCTCATATATTTTAGAGTTTCGCGCCTCAACCTTTCAGTTTAGTCTCTGTTAATCCGCAGTCAAGTCAACCAGAATATTCTACCCGTCAAAGCTCAGCGTTCAAGTTTTCATTTCAAGCTACTTCTAGGAAACATTTTCGAACCATCTCAATCATCTCAATCATCTCAGTCATCTCAATCATCTCAATGACATTTCAATCGAATCGACAAGTCTGTAAAATCATCAAGTCATTGTAATCAACGGAGTTGTACTCGGATGTGTTCGGAAGAATCCTAATAAAGCAGTTTCGGTGTGTAGTTTCAGTTGGTCCAAGTTTGTCAGCTACATTGTGGAATCAAAACAATTCATTTCTCACAAAAATTGCCACTTCATGTACGTGTAGCTTTTACTTGAGAGGTCTAAAATTTGATTTCACCATAGTATAATATCCACACAGAAAATGATTATATAAGAATCAATTTTTATCACTCAAGGATTGGGTCAACTGGTCAATATTGTTACAGGTTCATAAAAGTTGTAAGAAATTGGATAATATATTTATAATAAACAACAATTGTTCATCCAAACCTTTCCTTTTGGTTTCTGCATGTCTGCTTCCTTTTTCGGCCCGAGCAAGTCTAAAATCTGCAGGAAAAATACCTCAAATTTTACTACCAGTATGTTAGATTACATTTAACTATACCATTATTATTACATGATTATTACATGAGTTCTTCAAAAGTACCTGCATGTCAATCTCTGCTTTGATAGCTTTTCCATCTGCCCATTTCAATTTCTCCCTTGCTTTCCCTTAGAAGAGATAACTTTGTATATTCAATATATAATTATGTACATGTAATCATTCAATATTTAATAGTTGTCTCCATGCATTTAAAAGAAATGGCTGACCAACTTTACAGATGTGAAATGCTATAACTGAATAAAACAATACAATTATCCTTCTTTACAATGCTACAAAAATAATTAATGGAGCATTATTTTTATTAATAATAACTATTGATTGGCCATAACAAAGATACCTGGAAAACATCATATGATTAATTTTTTACACTAACCCATAATCATTCCAACATTAAACTGATACCGCTTCTTTAACAGTTCTTCCTTGTGCTTTTTTATGAGTTCTTCAACCTACAGTGCAATATTATAGATGAAAAAACAAACAAAATCAAAAGTAAACTGTGGCATTCTAGTTTGATGGTAATAAAGGGAACCCACACACACACATTTTATCTTATTGTAATGAATACATGTACAGTACAGGGGGGGTATACAGGTATGTAAGTACAAACTGTGAAAATTCTTTGCAAATGGTAAACACAATAAGCAAACAATGAAAACTGGATTTTTCAAAGGGTACAATATCAACATAAAATGTTGAGATGTGTACAATGTACTACTTACACAATCTTCAATCTGATCCGGTGTGATATTCACTCCAATGCCACAGCTGTCTTCAAAGGATGCCACGTTCACGGGTGAAACTGGATTGGATTTCATGTAATCAACGGCAGCTACACAAATCCACAACAAAAAAGATAACGTATGCTTATTTAAATAAAAATAAATGTTAACTAATCTTTAATCAACAATAAGCTTGCATATTAAGCAAAATTCCTAGCTGATATTTTCTTATCAATGAAAAGTGCAAACACAATCAAATCTTTTCAGGTCTAAGACATACAATGTATATTACATATCATGTGGACAAGGTTCAGAGAGAAATCTGGAGTGTATATGTTGCAGGTAAAAATTAAATTCAGATAAAGTATTTTTAACCTAGATTGAATCTCAAGTCCCTTTGTCTCCTCGCCCTAATCACAAATAATTAGGGAGACAGATGGGATTCAGTTTTAACCTAGGTTAATTTTTTTTTTTACCTGAATTTAATTTTTACCTGCAACATATAATTTATTTTATTTACATGTGCATGGAATGTGTAAAACTGTTTGCAATATTGCAGCTAGTTAACATGCAAAATATGTACATCAGGGCTCAAGACTAACTTTTCAGCTTACTAGCCCAGTGGCTAGTGAGAGGTTTGATTCACTAGCCAAAACAAATTTTTCACTTGTCAGACTTGTTTGCCAGACATTAATCCTGTCATAGACAAGCAGTTTCAGTTAGGTGCTTTCTTTTCCAACCACAATACTGATGTGCAACTTATCAGCTCTTTAGAAATAGGTACAGGTGTACGTTTGACATTTGAAAGTTTTAAAATAAAAATAAGTCTTGGGGAAGTAGTTTGCTTGTCGTTCATTGCCTTAGTATGAAAAAATAAAAACAAA
This sequence comes from Pachyseris speciosa, assembly GCA_016490735.1. Taxonomy (NCBI): domain Eukaryota; kingdom Metazoa; phylum Cnidaria; class Anthozoa; order Scleractinia; family Pachyseridae; genus Pachyseris; species Pachyseris speciosa. The sequence goes on along the minus strand of JAEMWC010000542.1, from coordinate 301,183 downwards.
AACAAAAGAAAAGACAATCGTCTGTTCACTTGCACGACTCCATTTTCTTTTGTGATACACCACAGACTGTACATTTGAAATTAATTTTCATTTGGTTTCGCTCTTGTCCTCCAGTGCTCTGAACTTTGCACTGGCCAAAATGGTTAGTGAAGTGCAAAATCCACTAGCCAAAACAAAATTTTTACTAGTCTGTCGCTAGTTGGCTACCGTTAGTCTTGAGCCCTGTACATGACTGTAGTCTTGTTATTATCATGGCCTCTACTATACCTGTCAGCTGTATTGATGAAGCTAATTTTTTGTCGGCAATATATTCGGTAACAAACTTGACCTGCCAGTCCTCCTTAACACTGCTGCTGGCCAGCGAGTACAGCAGGACACCAGTTGGCTTCTCAATACCACCAGTGCATTTGTCTTTTGCCTGTTGCAAATAAACAGGACAGAAGGTCCATTGTATCATTTGACAACTTGTACTAGTCATTTTATTGCAAATGTACATGTAGACTGAGACATGAGTAGGTATTCAATGAAAATCAATAATCAATTTAATACCAATAAATTTATTCGAATAAGTGCCCAACCTTGAATTAGCGTCCACCTCGAATAAGCACCCATCCTAACTTTTAATAGGCAGAAAATATTGAATAAGTACTGGTACTAATAAGAGACTTCCTTGAAGATGGAGTTTTCTTCAGAGTATTTTACAGAAACTTTGCTTTGTTACATCTTCGTGTTTTGTTATTACCATTTGTTTTGTTGCAAAATAAACATACTACACTTGCTGAAAATGGTGAAAATTTCATAAGCGCCCAGCCTCAAATAAGCACCCACTATCAAGGTTCAAAACTTTAATAAGCACCCAGGGCAGTTAATCAAATAAATACGGTAATTGGTACAGTGATTTTTATTGACTTTTTATATTTCCATTGATTGATACTGCTAGGTTCATTTGACACCTGTGAGAAAACACTGAAATAAGGCTTTAAAAATAAATGAAAGCCAATCATAGAAACTGGGAAATAGCAAAATTACGTGCAGTTTAAGAAACTGCTGTTCAGTGCTCACAGGTCAACAACGTTCTATTTAATTTGTTACCTTTCTTAACACTCTATATACCCCTAGCAGGCCAATAAATGAATATTAATGTAACAACACATGCATAGTATAATTCCCTCTGAGATTGATC
>JAEMWC010000542.1:255000-292500 GCA_016490735.1 Pachyseris speciosa | reverse complement strand
TTTTAGTTTTTTCCCCGAAGTCCTATCTTCTCGCAGATAAAAATCCACCAAAATACGAAGTCAACTGACAGCACATGCTGATTCAATACGCTGAGACTCTTGAAAGTTGCTTTACGAGCCCAAGGACAGTTTGTTTTTCATTAACTTTATTTTCAATCTCACGCAGATAAAAGTGCGCCCTCAGTGCTCTCAGCCAACATGAAAACTGAAATAAGACAGCTGCCAGAAATAACGTGTTTTGATTCCTGTCAGCCAGTAAGGCTCGTTACGGACACAAATTCTAGCAAGATTTCGTTAAAATAACACTGCCAGCAAGATTTTTATTTCAGCAAACATTTTGCCAGCCAGCCCAAAATCGGCCTGCAGAGCGGTTATTTTGCAGATCGGCTCCATCGAGCACTCCTGAATACTACTGACTATGGTAACTCGTTCTATACAATGGATATACTACACCTCATCTAGTTTACAGATTGGGCGTCAATAAAATATAGTCAGGTTAAATGACGTGTCATGTTACATGTTGGGGTACATGATGAAAAATTAAATTTTCGACTGGAGTCAATTTTTAGTCTCTAGCTTTCCCCTTTAGATTCTACCTAGACAGTAATATTTACATGTTGTTAAGCGATTTTTGATTCTGTTTAATGTAATCGTAAGACGAATCAGTAATAATATTAATAATAATATTAAATAATAGTAATATTTAAGGACTGGTCCGCCTCGATGAGCTGTAAAGCTATTTTCGGCCCAGTCCACCAAGAATTATCGACTTGTAAAAGAGTTGAAATAAACTTGAACTTGAATAAACTTGAACGTGGTTTATAGGTTATCACTGATTTCCCGGCACATCAAGAATTCTGAGCCTACGTGCGGCTACAACGGATGATTGCTTTCCAGTTCTTTTTTCTTCATATTGCATTAGCTGGGGCATCATCAATCAACAATCAGCTTTTCCAGACTGCGTCTGAAACTAAAACAAAAATAGCAAACGAGTATAAGGATCAAAATTGTGGTGAAATTTTATTGTCTAAATCTAAGCTAATCTAAATATCATTATGTCGGCAAAAATCCTAGAGGACATCACGCCAACTCTAAAACAATAAGAAAATAACTGCACTTAAAATATCCAAAATACTAAAAGCTAAAACTACTATTAAAAAACAACTATTAAAAACTATTAAAAATTTTGCAATTTGAGCTTGCTTTTAAAAGCGCAGAGGGACTGGCTGGAAACAGTTTGTTCTGGAAGTTTGTTCCATTCAGCTATTGTTTTAGGAAAGAAAGAAAATCTAAAAATATCTTTATGCTCTTTTGGCACAATAAATTTAAAATCGTGGCTTCCTCGTGTTCTCTTCTCTCTGTTTGTTATCAAATAGTCCCCCCAGCTCCCATCTAGAAGACCGTGGCACATCTTGTATATAGTGGAAAGCCTTGCATGTCTCCGTGTATCCCACTGTAGGTCTTGCAGCATTCCCGTCACGCTCGCTGTTCGATCGTAATTCCCCGTGACAAAACGGGCTGCTTTCCGCTGTACCCTTTCTAGAGCGGCTTTATCTTTCAGGTAGTGTGGGACCCATTTGACCTTTTCTTATCATATGACAAGAAAACAATCTTCTCCTTAGAACAATTCTAAGAATACTTTTTCCAGGAAATACGACACTCCTGCAACAAGTGATTATTCTTAATTATGGCTTGAGTAGGCGAGACATGCACGTCACTATGTTTGAAACTACTATGGGCGAAACTATTATGGGCGAAATCGTCTGGCTGGGAGTGGAACTTATGAGCCAAAACTCATAAGTCAGACAATAGAACCACTACACTTCAGAGAGGCAAGGGGTGAGTTACAATCTCGGCTACAAATCTTGAAGAAGTTGGAAGTAATAGTACCCTTACCCTTTCAATACTGTTTCAACCACATAACAGCTTCAATTTGGACAAGACTGAATGGTGGAGGGGCGTGTTGGTTGGATCGGGGTTATGACCCTGGTTGAAAGTTATTTTCTAGGTTCGTTAGTGACATTCGTCCTGTATACTGATGCTATACAAGTAAGTGCGTCTAACCAATCAAGGGTGCCTTCATATGTATCGTCTCATTTTACTACGGTTAGAGACCATCCCCTTGCTCAAATAATTTTGTCCCATTTCTGGTAATTCACTAACTTTGTAAGTCATTTATATTGGAATAACTAGGGAACATGCAAAGGTCTGACTGTGCTTATCACACTCTCCAAATGTCAACGCTTTTCGTCCACAAGTGCAATATTTCATTGTCTCCCATTAAAAACTCTAGCCTGAACGTCAAGTCTACTTACAATTCTAATCAGCTAGCTGCTTCCAAATTCCAGTGTGACGTCGTCTCCAATGAGCACAAACGGTGCCCAGTACTTCACTTCACTGAACCTGTCAGATTCTCTCATGGATTTCATGGCTTGGCTCAGAGCTTCACTCGCTCGTCTCCCATTCAACAAGTATTGATAAAAAGTCTTCATGAACTCCAGAGTGGCCTCGTCATCGATCGCCCACAGTGACACCAGGACGGAACGAGCACCAGCACCCAAAAATGCCCTCGCAATTCCAACGACACCTTCAGATTTAATCTCACCACGACCACTGTGGCAGCAACTCAACACAACTAGTCTAGCTCTTAGCTTGACTTCCAACAAGTCAGCCATCGTCAAAAGATAGTCCTCCTCACCTGGTATCTCGAAAGGTCGCGTGGGGTTTGGTGTCAAAGCAATTTCTCCCGTTTCCATTCGACCATGCGCTGCAATGTGCACTAATGCAACCGTGGGGAGTCGTTTCAACACTTCATCTTTTGTTGCGTCTACTCCAGTGAGAGGCATGGTGTTGAGTATTCGTCCAATTATCTCCACCTCGTCCCTTGCATATTGTAGTTGTTTTAGCCTTTGGCCTTTGGCGTTTGTAACATCTTGCACCCATGGATCTCCTACGAGCAGAGCCCCACTCTTGTTATGATAGTCTTCTGGACAATCTTCCAGCAATCTCATGATGGTCAAAGACGGAATCGCTCGGATCCTGAAAGACTCGCTTAGGTACTTTGAATTGGAGTCTAGGAATGCAGCGTAGGGCGCGAGCCACAGTGGACCATCCGGGACAACGATCAGTTCATCCCCATGGACCAGGTCTTTAAGAGGACCTATCGTCAATTCATATAGAGTTCTTAACGGACTTTCCTGAAACTTTGGCGAGTCAGGATGGTTCTGATCACACCCCTCGTTGGCTTCTTCGGTATTTCTCAGTTTTTCTAATGAACGATCCTCACATTTAACGCCAGCTCTTACACCAATTATTTCACGAACCATTCCCACCAATGTCTGCAACTGATGGTCAACGCTTCTCACTTTCCTTAAGTGAGTTCTCTCCTTCTGAAAAACCCAGTGGTAAATGACATCACGGGATATTGCACTGAAAACCGTACTGGATGTCGTACGAATGAGCACTTCGGCATTCTCTTCTTCTTGTTTGCTCAAACTGGCGAAAGCCGAGTGAACGCCATAGCTGGAATTCATCAGATCTTTCAAGGCTTGTGCACGGCCTTGCTCAGCGGCAAAAAGAGCTTCCTCAATTTTGTCTTGTTTTAGCAAAACTCTCCACAGTGCAGTGTAAACGAATTTATAGTGGTTACGCAGGTCAATTTTCCATTCATCTTTTGACTCCAGACGGGCCCTAACATCGTTAAGTGTTTTCACACTGGACTTGTAAAAGTCAAGAGATTCACAAAGGAAACCTGTCGCTTCAAAGTCCTGTCCAATCTCAAAAAAAGCAATTCCTTTTCCAGCTTCATCTCCAACCTCGTTGGCAATTTCCAAATGTCGTTTATGGTAATCTAGGGATTTTTCAAAGTTATCCATTGCTGAATAAGTGTCACCAATATTAGCGTGTGTATGTCCTTCTACAGCTTTATCGCCGACCTCTATGGCAATTTGCAAGCAAAGCTCGTGGTATTCAAGAGCTTTTTGGAAGTCTCCAAGTTCAAGATAAACGATGCCAAGATTTCCATAAGCACGTCCTTCACTGGCTCTGTCGCCAACTTCTCTGGCAATTTTGAGATTCTGCTGGTGATTTCCTATTGCTTTTCTGAAATCTTTGAGATGGCGGTAAACGATGCCAAGGTTAGCATATACGCCTCCCTCTAAAGCTTTGTCCCCTAATTCCTTGGCAAGTTTCAGTTCTAACTCGTAGTAGCGTTTGGCTTTTTTGAAATTTCCAAGACCTCTATAATCGTTGCCAAGGTTACAATAAACCATTCTTTCTCCTTCCTTGTCTCCCAGTTCTTTGGCAATTTCTAATTGAAGCTCATGGCTTTCAATTGCTTCTTTGAAATGTCCAATACTGTAAAAGTCGACGCCCAGACTATTGTGAGCTAATCCTTCTTCACGCCTTTCCCCCAGTTCTTTTGAAAAGCTTAGATAGAGCTTATGTTGGTGTAGAGCTTCTCGGACATTACCAAGGTGCCGATGACAACAGCCAACCTTGCAATGCGCATTTGCTTCCTCGTGTTTTTCTCCAGCTTCTTCAGCAATTCGGAGCTGGGATTCATGGTATCCCAGAGCTGCTTTGAAATTGCCCAGACGGAAATATGCATCACCAAGTCTTTCCATGGCACGTCCTTCTTCAGCCCTATACCCCAGTTCTCTAACAATTTTTAGGTAGAGTTCGCAGAAGTTTACGGCTTTCTTGAAATCGCTCAGCTTAAAATAGGCGTCGGCGAGGTTACTATACGCCGTTCTTTCTTGAGACGTGTCTCCAACCTCTTTCGCTAGTTTTAGGCAGAATTCATGGCACTCTATAGCCTTTTCGAAATATCCCAGTCTGTGATAGGAGATTCCCATTACGCTGTACGCGCGAATTTCTTCAGACTTGTTTTCAACTTCTATTGGGATTTGTAGATTGAGCTGAATATATTCTCTGGCTTTTTTGAAGTGTTCAGACTTCAAATAAATGAGGCCAAGGTTTCTAGAAAAGACACCCTCAACTTTGACTCCCAGTTCTTTGGCAACAGTTATTAGTAGTTCAAAGTAGTGTGCGGCTTTTTTGAAATCTCCCAGATCATTGCATGCAAAGCAAAGACTTTCGTACGATCTGCATTCTTCAAACCGGATTCCCATTTCTATCGCCATCTTTAAACGCTGTTCATGGTAGTCTATTGCCTTTTTGAAATCTCCAAGACACGCATAGGCGTCTCCAAGGCAAGCACAAATGATTACTTCTTTAGGACGGTTTCCAACGTCCTTAGTAATCGTGAGATAACGATCTCCATAATGTATAACTCGTTGGTTGTCCCCAAGACAAGAATAAGCGCCGCTAAGCCCAAAATATGCGTTACCTTCTGCTTTCCTGTTCCCCACCTCTTTTGAAAATTTTAGACAGGCACCATAGTATTCAACAGCCTTTTTGAAATCTTCGAGGTGGAAATAAACGTCACCAAGTTTTTCACAAGCAGTCGCTTCCTCATCACGATTTCCCACTTCTTTGGCAATCTGCAGGCTGACTTCGTAGTAATCCCTCGCTGTTTTGCAATCTCCGACAGAGAAATGGACATCGCCAATGTTTACGTTTGCTCTTGCCTCTGCAGCTCTGTTTCCAACTTCTTTAGCGATAGATAGACGAAAGGCAAGGTAGTTTTTGGCCCTTTTGAAATCTTCAGCGTCAGCGTTACTACAAGTAGCGCCTTCTTCGGCCCTGTTTTCGATTTCGGAGTAGTTGAGGGCTTTCTTGCCATTTTCTAGACTGTCATAATTGTTGACGGGTCTTCTAACTGCATTTCCCCCTGAGGCCACGTCTTTAACGTCTTTGGCGATTAGCGCTCCGACTTTGAAGATCTCCGTGTCCTCCTTAAAAAAAAAAAAGGGAGAGAGAGAGAAATAACTTACCAAGGACTCCAAGTATAATTGAGATAATTAAATCAACTATCTCCCCAAATAAATATTTATCCCTAGGATAAAGATTAAAGATCATGACGAAAGCAAGGCAAAGAGCGGCCAGCACAAAGTACACTCCATATACCTGTTTAGCTTATTACTCATAGCAAAGAGAACTTAATTTTAGCTCCCCTTGCCAAAAACATGTTGCCAACTGTTCATCGCAAGTTTCAAGTCACGTGATATCCTCCCTAGTCCCAGGACTCCACGTGGTGAAAATGATTTTCAGAAATTACAAGACCTAGTGTAAGTCCGCCATGTTGGTAATTATCAGTATTGTTGAGATGGTTATTTAACATTATTTCCATATTATAAAACTGACAAGTACAAATATCTGATTTATAGCATTTTACAATTCCCATCTTTCTAGTTGTCATAAACTTTGATCAAAAGTATTGTGCTTGTGAAGCAAAGCAACATATCAATTGCCTTGCGGATTTTTCTCATTGATGGACTAGAGCTGTCCTTAGTTTAGGTTTTAGCGTTTTATTGGCATCACGTACAAACCAGCAATATAGTGGTACAGTAACATCTGCTTATATTCAGTAAAAGCTATTCTTACGTTGTCTCCCTCGAAAGCGTTAGTGGGTAAAGGCATCTTTCGTAAGAAATCTGGCAGACTGAACGACCTGTTTCTTGACTCTAACTGTGCGTCTTTATTACCGATCATCTTCATACGGTTAAGAAGCATAAAAAGTCTCGTAGAAAATAAAAGGCTGAAGGTATCTCAGGGAGGATGGGGCGTTACCCAGCCCTCCTCTGTTGAACAATAAACGCAGAAAAAGCCGTAACGAAACGTGCAGTACTACACCTTTTGCTGGTCATTACCAGGAAACATACTTTCAATAACGCAGGTATAATCAGGCTCATTAATGTCAAAATACACTCATTTTAACAAATCGCTATTCATTTCTCGTTGTTTGCAAATTCATGTTAAGTATTTTTGCATATTCATAAAAATATATTAACTCGTGTAGGCAATCATTTTAACTATGTGGGCGTTCTATAGTGCTAACATACAAAATTAACGTTGTTTTTTAGCTCATTAAATAAGGAGAATAAAATGCAAAAACTGTATATAACGCATTACTCATAAGTCAGTAACATGATGATCTTTCATGACATAGCATATAGTAATCCCTTTATCAGACTAGCCGAGCGGGTGCATGAAAAACCCGAAAGTGAAGCGAGCGACGAGAGAGGGCTGGGAACTAGGACAGAGGCGGTTCCCTTAGTCCCTACTCGTTTTTATCCTCGTTCCAGTCTCGATCGCCGGGCGCGCTCTCAACTGTCCCAGTAGGGACTATAAACAGTGTATGTTTCCGAACTGCCGCTATCTTTAACGTCCGAAGTTGTCTGCAAGGTAACCGGAGCCAGTAAAAGAGGTAACAGAATTGTTTTAAAATTCAAAAGAAAGTAAAAGTTTCTGTATGGAATTTTGCTTTCATTTAGATCATTGATGACTAGATTAATTAGAACTTTTTAGTAAATGTCTCTGTAAATGATATGTTCTCACAGAACATGGACAATAGCAAGCGCAGTTTTTAACTTTTTCAGATGATAGCCAAGTAGATGTTAAAAGGATACTGTCGAGCCACTGTCACACAGGTAATTGCCATCTTCATTCAGACGCAGCTTGAAAGCGGCACCCAGTCCTGGTAAGATGAAAATGACGCTAAACAATGTCCCCAACTCAATAGAACTCTTAACACAATTAACCACTTTAACCTCTTAACACAATTAACCATTCCAAGAACAACACCAATTTTTTCGAGCTTATGAGGTCGTTGGGCAACCTCGTTCCCAAGGCTTTTCCGAGGGGAAAGCCCTGGAAACGAGGTTGGTCGTTAGGGACACTGACTCCTTTTTTCCTCTGCGCATACAATGTGCGCATCGTGGAATGATCTAAGTGATTCTGGTTTTAGGCCCTCATAATAACGGCTTATGATTACATGAGAAAGACAAATCTAGGCAAGAGTTACTGGCACCTTAAAGGAGAGTGGGAAAAGCTTCGCATTTTTCAAAGAGATAATTAATCTACATTCTGGAAAATGTTTCATTTTATTGTTATGTATCAAGCCTTTTTTAATTTATTGTTGCCTGATTATGTCTAAAACATATGCATGGTTAACCCAAATTTTTCTTTTAGATTGTAAAGATCAGTCTCTTCCTGTTTAGATATCAAATGAGTAACAATATTTGGAAGTAACGTCTTAAATAAAGGAATCAGAAAAACGCTTAATGGTCGTTTTTCTACAAGTCAGTATCCGATTTTTGGTATTGTATTTGTGGTGGGGCCCTTTCTTAACCAACTCAACTCAAAGGTACCTGGCTTATAACGCTTTCCAGCTCTTAAACTTATTTATCAGTCGATACGATATCGAGGAATGATATATTAAACAAATGTCCAATTCTTGGTGAGCAAAGTATCTAAGTTAAAAGTTCACGATCAAACTTGCACAGCGGTGAATCAAAAATGAAATCGTAGGTGTTTAAGGAGGCAGGATGGCCGAATGGTTAGGGCGCTGGATTTCAATGCGGTTGCCCCGGGTTCAAATCTCGCTCTGGCCGCTAGCTGGTGTTGTTCTGGGTAGTCCCTGGTTCAACTCCACGGCCATCCTTGTAAATAGCCAACTGGTTTGCCTCCTTCCAATTGGGATTCTTATCATGTTATGCTTATTTGAATTATTTGTTTCTGGTCACATATTATAAAGCGCGTTTGATCACATCTAAATGTTAATTTGCGCTATAGAAATATTGATTGTTATTATGATCAGCCAAAATAAAATAGCTATTTTCATGTCCTTGACATAAGAAGTTACCATAGTTAAAATGCACGTAATATCCCTTTTTCAGCAGCTCTAAGTGGTTATAACTCAACAACGAGCTCAGTTATCTCCATTTTTAGCATGCAATAGTAACTAGCATGCTAACATTATACTATTTTCTTGCAAATATTGAAACCATGTTTGTCGGATGAAATTCAGAGCCACCTCATATTTTCGAAAATATCAATTACTGGCTTTCACCATCTCGAAAGATGTGACAGACTACTGCAGAACCAGCAGTGCTATACATTAAGTCAAACCAAGGCCAAATCCGCAGTCAACCACATCGCAACGGTCTAGGTCAGGGAGTATAAGCCTAAACGTACAGCCTGTACGCCAGAAGTCCTCCTCACTGAAAGCTGTCCTTGCGATTCCTCATTACAGCACATAGGTCTTCCTTTCACACGTTATGATAACGAGTATATGACCTACTGGACAATATAAATTTTCAATGCAACCTTGTTCTATTTTATTTTACCACCTACGCGTGGACTTACACTTCAGTTGGCTCATGCAATTTTCATTGCGTTTCGTTATAACATAGTTGTCCTTTATTCTGTTTATATGCCTCAGGATGAATGACGAGGGCATAAACTGGTTTCAAATAATGTCGATATCACACATTCGAAAGCAAGAGTGAACCTCACCTATCAACGTTGCTTTCAAGTCGTCAAGTTGTTGCATCTCAGCACCAGTTTTTAAATCATTCAGTGACTCGTTGACATTTCCTTAAACAAAATGTTAAGATTATTTCAATCAAAGCAGGCGTGTATCATTGTTGTCGTTGAAAGGGTTAATTGCCCATGATAAAGATGTCTAAATGCTGACGTTTCGAGCGGACCGAATTCGGTCTGACAAAGGACTATAACGCTTGGAACTTCCCAGTTCATCTCGGTTGACATCGAAGTTTCGCATTTCGTTGTATTTCGGAGTTTAATTTTAAGTTCTATTCTTATTAGGAACATCGGTTTCGGTAGCCAACTGGGCCTATTTTACGGAGGCACGTCCATTGGTCCATCCTCTATCGTATCCCAAGATGTACAGCAGGAAAGACAACAGCACCAGATACTGAATTCCCTACTCTGGCTATCCAATCAGTGTGTCAGTTCTTTTACGTTCCCATTGAGTTTTATGTGTTGAGTTGAAGAAATGACTTAACATAACTTCCCAATGACACGATCATCTGATGTTGCCAGCATGATCTTCCCGGTTATTTAAAGACCCTGCGTGGTCTGTGTGAACTAGCCTAAGCCGTGGTTTTACCTACGACCGTTCGCTCGGCACTCCGGTGGTCTTAGTAAAGCCTGGTTTTCACTATCGATGCAAGCAAAAGCACAAGCATAACCGCAAGCATAAGTAGCTTATGCCAAGTGAAAACGAACACTACGCAAGGGAACGAAAGCATAAGCGCAAGCACAAAGAAAAGGAAAAATTTTGATCCTTGCGCTTGTGCTTGCGCTTATGCTTATGCTTGCGTTAATGCCGTTTTCACGGTAGAATGAGCGCTCTTGTACTTGCGCTTATGCTTACGGTTGTGCTTGTGCTTGCGTCGCTAGTGAAAACCAGGCTAAATTGAGCCAACTGGGGGCCGTTGTATTTTTTGTTGTGTACTTAAGTTCATGTTTCTGGTCCAACTTGTTATGTTTTCCTTGTGTTTAGTTCTAGTTTCATTTGCACATCTATTTGCTCTTTGACTTTGATTATGATTATAATTGTTTCGTTGGTCCAGCTTTGATACTGGCATGCATTTGAAACCTGGATTAAAATTAACGTGCGACTGTCCAAAAATTTGTGGCTTTGCCTGTCTTTGATTCGCATCCCAAAGGCGCAACAAACATGCGCGAAATACCTTTGACTAGATTTAATAGAAGCGCTTTCGTATCATCTTAATTTAACATGTATACAAAAATAGCCATGAAAAGAAAAAAAAAAAAAGACAGCAAATAGTCGATAACACTTTTACCTTTGATATCAATCAAAAACTTTGACTAGAAAACCCAAAGGTGAGTCAAACGGACTTTTTTTTATTTAACCTCATCGGTTCTTTAAATGTCAAGTTCTCCGAATCTGTTCCATCCATTACGGAAAATTGTTCGGATTTAGCGCGACTGATTGTTGTTTTTATTCACATCTATCGAGGCCACGTATTTCGCCGTGCGGTAGGACCCTTGTAGTGATCATCTGTTGTTTATTCAAGAGAAATTTCCATTACATTGATGGTGCACTGACGAAGAATAGTTCCTTTAGTTAATGGAATAGCAGTGCTTAATTAGAAAACATTTGAAACAACGCTGCGTCGCTAATAATTAACTTAAGACTTAGCGCAAAATTGATACAAAGACGTAAAAAGTCTTACCTAAAAATAAATAGGCTGCAGCCCTTTTTGCGTACAAGAAAGCATTCATTTTGTCATCCTTGCAGTGCACTTTAATTCCCTCTGTGTAGAAGTAGATGGCGTTGCTGAAATGTTCTCTGTTGTACTCCTTATCGCCTTCAATACTGTACACCTCCGCTATAGCTGTTTACAACGAGAGAAAAATGCATTGCTTTTTACGGAGGGGGACTGACTTAACTACAACGTTATTAAGGGAATATTGTGGATACTGATTTATAAAAAGCTGCTTTGCAGCATTATATTTGCCTTATCGCTGAACTATAACAAAAATGTTACAAATGGAATTTGCGCCTGCGTAACTGGTCCAAAAAAGACGAAGTGGAAAATGACATGGACTACAGAATGAGGGCTATTGCAACCGGACTTCTGCTTCACATGTAAGTTAAGTTTGTTCCTAATTTTCCTCGTTGCTCTAAAAGGCAGGAATATAGAAGTCTGACTGGCATAGTCTGCACTAAGTTCAACGCAAAAAGGGATGAGGAGTGCGAAAGAGAAAAGGAGAGAAGAAAGGAGAAGGGGAGCGGAATTTAACTGTACTATACCCGTTTGCGAGTCATGGTCGTGTATACATATAAGAGGTGTTCTCCTGGAGCCTGCGGTTTTCATTTCCAGTTTCAATTATATCTGGACAGTGCCCCAGATTAGCAACTTGTCAACATCTACTGTGTTACTCTTGGACTCTTGATGTGTGACTAATAACGTTGGGACTCAAATCAAGTGATTCTTGTTGCTGTTTCGCGTAACAGTTTCTGCAAGCGATGCAATCAAGCGAAAACACTCTTCACAACGGAGACTTGATAGGCCCCCGAACAAGAGTTAAACTGATGCAATATTTGGTGGAATCTTTAAAGCTATATAACCACGAAAACAGTACTTGTTACTCTCCAACAGCAGTGTGCTATCGATCCCTCGGTGTTTCACCACCGAGTAAATTATCGTCAGCCAGGAAATCATATTATTATGCACTGGTGTCACTATCTCAATTCTGATTGGCTAGAAACACGCAGCTAATTACTGCTGGTACTGTTTTCCTTACGTCATACCTACAGACAAATAACAATTATCATTCGATACTTTTTCCCTTCCTTTTCATTGGCCCAGAGCCTACCACGTGACCTACAAATAACTGCCTACAAATAATGGTCTGCTCGTGCGCAGTACCGTCCAACTGTGATTTTGCTGCAAATAATATTCTGCTCACGCGTAGTTGTGTCCACGCGTCCATGCTCTTCCAATTCAGTGTAAAATGGCGGATCGCTTCACGCTTCCCGAAAATAATAATGAAAGACAAGCTCGGTGATCGAATGATAAAACTATTATTGTATTTATTATAGTATATTGTATTTATTATAGTGTCTCGCAGATCAATTATTTGCCTCAGCCTTCGACTTCGGCAAATAATTGATCTGCTCGCCACTGACATTTTGCTCAACCTCGTCCAGTGATTGTTAATTATTGAATGAGGTGATCTTAGGATTAGATGGAAGGAAGTGCAGGTGAGTAGTGGAAGAAGATTTTCACTCAAATGTTTGGGTCAACGTCACTTGGTTCTTTTGTGTTTTCTCCGGCCTGTTTGAAGGAATCGTGCTCATTTGGATATGGTTTGAAAGATCTCTTCTCCCTACTCATGTTACATGCTAAAGTTGTCTGCGACCGTTAAAACGGATGACGTCACAAGTGTTACAAGGGACGTGGTTCTGCATGGGCGGAGTCAAAAGGTTAAAAGCTATTTTTGCCCTTCTTAATAATTGCTGAAAGGAAGAAACATATGGTTCAGTTGACGTCTTGCTTAACGATATGAGGGAACTTGAATAATTTTCTCAGCTACCGATTATCCGTTATAATACGAAACAAGGATCGCAATAGGCCTGCGAAACGTTAAAAAGTGCCACTGGTTATTTCTTCAGTACGTTGATAAACATTCAATAAATTCGCATAAATTGAAAATTTCTAACAAATTGTTCTTTGTTTAGTGCTCAATATGTGCTGTAAACCTTCATTTTGCTCGAAAGTTGCTCCGCCGGAAGGCAAAACTTACTTGAGGTTGCTAGAAGTGCAAAAAGTTGCTCCAAACGTCAAAATTTGCTCTAAAGGTATAGAACACAATCGGGATAGGACTAATGATAGTTAACAATTATTCACCCAAGTGGAGGTGAAAAGTGGTGAATATTTACCGAGCCGCGAAGCGGCGAGGTAAATATCCACCACTTTCACCGACACTGAGGTGAATAATTGTTTTAGTATATACCACACAAGCTGAATAATTTATGTGTGACAATATATCGACAAGCGGTCGAAAATTGCAAAATCTCGCGCGCTGGCTGCTCGGAGGTGAATAGTACTTGCTAATCACCTCCGAGTTAACCAATCAGAGCGCGCGGAAAGCACTATTCACTTGTGTGGTATATACTAATGGAAATTATTATGGCCTCCGTTTGTGTTATCCTCCTCAGCCTTCGACTTAGGTAGATAACACAAACCTCAACCAATAATTGTTAATTATAAATACGCGACAACTCAAGAATTGGAGTTACAGCGCTTTTCAATTTAGCGTCGTAAAACCAAGACCAAAGTGATTACTCTGGCTAGTGATAATATAGTCGCGAACACAGAAATGAGGCAGTCACAATTCGAACTAATCACATGTCGCCTGTGCCAAGCGCGGAAAAATTCTCTCTAGCAAGTCACGATTAGTTTTGCTTTTGCTTTTAATTCATTGAGAAAGTGGAGCGAGTGTTTCCAACCAATCACAGACCGAAGTATAGCAAATCCAAAGAAAACACGGATTGCTTTCTTAAGTCCTTTGAAAACGCTCTATTACTCTCACCTTTTAAGGTGTCGTCATCAAAATCTAAAGTCCCGTCTGCCAGTGGTGTGATGTCACTTCCATTCACGGCTTCACCGGAATTGGTCTCCATGGAGTATAAAGAACGTTTGGTTATCTTCGTCAACTCGACTCTATACAGATAACCCAAGAAAATTAATTAAAAACATTAAAGTGAATTACAGGTTTTTGGTACATGTTGAAGCAAACCAATCCAGTGGATTTCAACTTATTGAAGATTGGAATCAAATTTGAAAACTGACATTAAATTTAAAAAAAAAACTGAAATTTTTTCAGACAATATAGCGTAGAGAGATGTAATTTATCCCTAGAGGATACACTCACATCCGGAAAAAAAGTACAAGAACTCTCAATATAGAAGCCGAAATTACGACCATCTGATTATCAGTTCAGATGCTCCAGCAGCGAGCTGGGACACTCGGGAATCTTATGGCATTAAACCAGGTTCATGTGGCAAAGGTCCTGCTTACTGCTAGGATTTGAATGTCGATTCGTGGAATATTTGTGATGAAAGTGTGACAGTAAATTTCTTGCATGGTGAAATGAAAGAAAGATGTGACTTATTCAATGCTGTCACATGAATGTTAATTCGGAAAAAAATTCCGAGTTCTCCCAACGGAAGCCGAAACTATGACCTTTATACCACCGAGGTACACGATGCTGTTGGAAACTGGGCCATTAGTTACTTGTTTCCAGTGGCAAACGTCCCGCAATGCATACTGCCAGGACCTGAACTGAATGATACATATAATGACTTTGGAGCCGCTTCAAAGTCTTCATTTGTAAGGTGCGCGCCTTTACGAGGAAGTGAAAAAACATCAGTCACAGATCGAGAAAGAAATTGTTTCTAATTACATGTGGTGTAACTTTTCAACGCACACGGTCTTTTAACTAAGGTCAACTTTTAATTATCTACAAATTTTTATTACCTACAAAGTTTTGTGATCCTAAACTATCAGTCACCCTCCCCTCCCCACCCCACCCCCCCCCCCCAGGCAATTAATTAACGCCATTTGCTCTTGCTCGGAGATTTACTCAATTTCCAAGCATCAAAGTAAATCAAAACTTTAAATGACACACGGAAACTCAGTATAGACTGAATTGACACGGGCAAATCTAAGGCATCGTTTACACGGACGCGGTTTCCAATCGACACGGTTTCATGACCTCGAAACCGCATCAAAAACGACACGCTTTTAAAGTGTTTACACGGAACCTATCTAACCGTTTACGTCATGGCGATCTCGTTCTCAGGCATTCTTCTAGAGGCATTTACCCGTCCAAAAAGTTGTCCCATCAAACACGAGTTCTCCCAGGCCGAATCCAGAATTGTCGTTTTGCTTTCTCTTCTTTACTCTGGAGCGCATCGAAAAAAAGTCAACATTTCAGGACATCTCTGCCTGTTATTACGATATGCCTCTTGGTTTATAGAGAGTAAAATATATGAAAGTTGAAAAAAAACGAACTTAAATTGTGATTGTGCAAAAAAGCGCTGCACTCCGTGCGAAGTTCACCATATTTACCCTTCGCGAGCCGGTCAATTTCGCACCAAAATAAGTAACCGTTTTTAAATCGATGCGGTTTCGCCGTTTACACGACCAATGAAACCGTATCGTTTTGAAAACGCTCCACTTTTGAAAGCGTTTTCAAAACGACCCGGTTCTGATAACGAACTCGACCGGCGCCATGTAAACGAAAGGCGTAACCGCATCGAAACCGATGCGGTTACAAATGAAACCGCGTCCGTGTAAACAGTGCCTAAAACAAGTTCTAAAAATTCAAAACAAACGATCTTGCATACTTCCATTTCTGGCACGCCAACAAACACGAAAGATTTTGTCAAACATCAAGTACACCGAATTCCTTTTGCCAACTGAAATTAAGTTCTAACTATCCGGTTAATAGCATATGATCTACAAGGTATGTATAGCTCACATGAAAAACGAAAAAAATGGATTTGTAATTTCGCAGAAGTGCTGATTGCTTCAGCAAAATTTTTAAAAATGAAATTTCGACTCTTCTTTTGGTTTCCAACGAAGATTTTTTCTCCTGCGCTTCTAGGATAAATAGAAAGAAAGTTGCTAATCTTTTTATGGAGCTAAAGTTGCATTAGAGACAAAATCGACCTGATAAATGCGGTTGATCACAAGTAGAGAAGACTCGGAAGTAAGTGAAATAGCAAATTGTTTTACTTGCGAAAGAACCAAGTCTGGTTTATAAATTTGGGATCTAATTCTATCCCGTCAAACTAGCAACAAACAAAATGGCGGCTGAAAAGAAGTTCTGAGTTTGGAGTCTTTCCTTCCCTTCTTCGACCGAAATAAGGCATGGCGTCCGTTCACTGGAATAGAGATGGGAAAATGAGAGATTTAAACGTAACTTTGGAAGTATTTTGCTGGGACATATTCATACTTTTTTCAGCGGATTTAAATGCGATAAACATTCATGAATTTATATCGAGTGGCGCAGATTGACTCCATCGAAGAGTTCAGACTGGAATGGACGAGTGTTTGGCATGACTTCAGCAGGATTTTAAGACAATGTATGGGGAAGTGATGTGTAAAACGAACGATAAAAGTGATAATCTAGGGAAGTAAGTAAACCTATGTGTATTCAGCCGTTTTACAGTGAATTACGTAGCTCGTACTGTACTAATCATAATTCAAGTCGCGCACAGAAGGCCTGTGAACTGGTAATGGTTTTATTTTAAAAAGATTTTATCTCTCCATACGTTTTCTCTCTCACCGTTAGGACATCGGTACGCACGCGCGGCCGCCATCTTGTCCCCAATTTCTGGCAATGTTATACAAAACAATGATCAGTTACCTTGATGAATGAATACATTCGTTTCTTTCACTTCACTCCGCTAGTACATAGAAAAATATCAATCGATCGATATGTTGCTTTTGATGCTCCGTTAACTGACTGTGTAATCAAGGTGCTAAATGAAAGTATTGTTGTTGTTGTTGTCTGAGTGCAGAGAAATTGTCAGCTCCGTTTCGGGAAAAACCCCTTCATTAATGTTAGTTTATCATTTAACTCGAGTGCTACGCAGCAAAACCATTTTTTGGGTAACCAAGGTAACAGCTAAGCTGAAATTTTACAGTATTCGTTCAATTTCATCTGGTTGTCGCCATGCGGCCCTTACATTATTTTACATTGTTACAAACTACATTATGTACTAGTTACCTTCGGCAGATAAATCAAAATCTGGCGTCGAGGTGCAAGTTCCTGTTGACCAGTTGTAAACGTACGAGGTAAATTGCAACGTTGTTACATAAAAGACGGTGAAATTCTAGAATGCGATATATCACTACGTCATTTCATAACGTGGAAGCTCTGCCGAAATAAATTATACCCTTAAGTGAAAATAGAGAAAATTTACGAACTGACCTGAGTCAAGGCGAAACACAGTAAATGAACGCTGTGCCGGACCTAACTGTTTTATATCGTTAGAGGGGATAATTAAGGGATATGGCCCCATTGTCATGACCTTATAATGGTATGACATCATTGCTTATTGTCTGACTTTCGACTGTCTATTTTGAGAAACCCCAGCTATCGAGATATAGAAAATGAACTTAATCATTCGTCCAAAGTAATGAAAGAATTCCAACAATAATGTCGGTGTCGCACAATTTTGTGCCACTTTCCGTGCAACCAGCTTACCCTCTGGACTCTTTGATATTGATACCCTCTGATATTGTGACATCAGAGCGAATACCAGTAAATTGAGGTCCAGTAACGTAACTGAAGGATGTTAGATTCTGAAACTGCAGGAAAGTAATCTGACTGAAACAGAAAGTTTGACTGAATTTTAAGGAGTACCAAAGCCCGAAAGATGATGTGTGTTAGATTTTGTATCATTTTCTAGATCTATTAATATCATGACTTGATGTAGAAACATTTTACCAATCAGAATACAGGAAAGCCATGGATATTCCACGGTATTCTAGCCAACCTTTTCGTCGTGTGATGGACACTTTGATTGTATGGGCTTATATATTTCTATGGTACAGTATAAAATAGTTATGCAAAGTGTTTTTCGTGGTATACCCTGGAATATCCCACTTGTGAATTGTATTTTCTCGGTGTACACGTTGGCCTAAATAATACTCTTGTGTGTACCAAGAAAATACAAAGTAGGCCGTGAGATATTTCACCTAGCAACACTCGAAAGCATTGCATAACTAGTTTGTTTACATTCGTCTGTCATTTTTCTCGCTAGATTAGAATCTTTTCTTAGAGCAAGTTGTCAATGATACCTAGAATTTAACTGATTTTAAGTTTGATTATAAAGCTCTCCCCAAGCGTGTGGTGGTGATAAATACATTTTGTTGAGAAAACGCTCCAAAAGCTATCAATGATTTATATATTTAGAGCCGTCTTGTGGTCTTGGCAAATGGCGGGCAACTGTAAGCCGCAAAAGAAGACCGCAAGGAAGAATTCTTTTTACGGAACGTGTAGAAAGCACAAAGAAAGCGACCGGTGGTTTCACCAAAACGTGTAGTAAGGTAACAGCCAGTTGCGTTCTTGTGTTCTTATTTATTTATTTATTATATCACTACGTCATTTCATAACGTGGAAGCTCTGCCGAAATAAATTATACCCTTAAGTGAAAATAGAGAAAATTTACGAACTGACCTGAGTCAAGGCGAAACACAGTAAATGAACGCTGTGCCGGACCTAACTGTTTTATATCGTTAGAGGGGATAATTAAGGGATATGGCCCCATTGTCATGACCTTATAATGGTATGACATCATTGCTTATTGTCTGACTTTCGACTGTCTATTTTGAGAAACCCCAGCTATCGAGATATAGAAAATGAACTTAATCATTCGTCCAAAGTAATGAAAGAATTCCAACAATAATGTCGGTGTCGCACAATTTTGTGCCACTTTCCGTGCAACCAGAATTAAAATATCATTGGTTGCCATAAAAGGTATATGTTCCAGAATTTTAGGGCGAATAAATGTAAAACATTTCCACATTTGCGGAAAAACTTTGACACAGAGTAGAGTAGAAATATGATGGCTCTAATAATTGGTGCAGCGCTTAAGGGAGTACTTAACCACTCTCTCTCGTGCCAAATTTGTTGCCGCTTTCCCAATGCCAGGATCATTAATAAAAACGCGGTTTGAAATAAGTTTCAGTTGTTTAGGACTATAAAGGGGCACTCTCACAGAGTTGATCCGATTTTAGGCCAAAAATGTCTTCAAATGACTTTTCAGTATCTTTTTAGGGGGAGCGCAAGCTGCATTATGCCTAGTGCGATTTCTTCAAAACGCATTCTCAGAATTTAAAAAAAAAAATGGCCCAACGTTTTCAAGTTTCAAACTGTTTGCATCTATTTGATCACAGTAACAACACGCGACTGTAAATAACTTCTGGGCAACAGGATTTCCGTTATTTTATCACTTTGATAAAATATGTGAGTACACCTCTAAAACCTATGCTATGTGTTTATACTACATAGCGAATTTGAATAAAGAGAAGTGGATTATCTTGAGGACAATTTCACCAGGTCCAAACAAGAATTCTAAGCATTTAAGAGTTTACTTCCGCCCTCATGCGATAAGGTCGCCCCAACTTCTTTGCGGCTGACCAAAAGTAAAACAAAAGTGAACTAGACGGCTGGTTTCAATCGTTACTGTTGAACTTGGAATTTAACGAAGACACCTGTCATCAAATGCTGTGACATCTAAACTGCTGAAAGGAGAGAACATGTTATTAGTTCAAGAATAATGTGTGAAATACATCGTGTTGGTATATTGATTGGCTCAATGGCCATAGAACAGCAGCCATTAAAGCATACCAGAGAAACATAGAACCGTTAAATTGTTTTCAGGTAGGTCTTGCAAAATGAAGCATCATTAAATATATGCGCATATCGATAGATATGACGTTATTATCGTCAACTGATCATCTCATACCCAACGAGGGATAGTGGAATATTTGCTAATTACTGCTTCCACTTCAGGACTTACACACGCATGATACACGTTGTTACTAAAACTGTATTCTAAAGTATAAGAAGCCAGTTTTACCCGCATACTTTAGCTAAGCACCTAAAGGAGGCTCAACGACCCAAAATCGAACGTACGTGTACTTACGCTTAAAAATATCTAGTCGCTACCAACAAGTTCCAATTTGACGTCATCTCCAGTGAGTACAAATGGTGCCCAATATTTCACCTCTTTGAAACTGTCAGATTCTCGCATAGATTTCATGGCTCGGTTAAGAGCTTCACTGGCACTTCTTCCATGCAGCAAATTTCGATAGAAGATTTTCATGAACTCCAGCGTGGCTTCGTCATCAATCGCCCACAGAGACACCAGAACTGAACGAGCGCCAGCACCCAAGAAAGCGCGCGCAATTCCAACAGCACCTTCTGCGTTGATCTCACCACGACCACTGTGACAGCAGCTTAACACAACAAGTTGTGCTTGCAGCTTGACATTCAACACATCAGCCATTGTCAACAGGAAATCTTCATCTTTAATTTTTTGAGCTGCTCTTGAAGGGTTTGGACATAAAGCAATCTCTCCGGTATCAGCTGCACCATGTGCCGCAATGTGTACCAGACCAGCCGAGGCGAGTCTCTTTAACACTTCTTCCTTTGTAGCCTCGTCGCCAATGAGAGGTTTAGTGTTGAGTATTTGGCCAATCATCTCTACCTCCTTCCTGGCGTATGGCAACTGTTTCAATTTGGGGCTGGTAAGTTCTTGCACCCACGGGTCTCCAACGAGCAGTACCCCATTGTTACTGTGATAATCTGCGCGACAATCCGTGATTAACTTTAAACTGGTTAAGGAGGGAACTACTCGGATTCTGAAAGATTCAAACAGGTACTTCGAACTCAGGTCAATGAGAGCAGCGTAAGGAACTAACCACAGCGAGCCTTCAGGGACAATGATGACCTCGTCACTTTGAATCAAGTCCGTCACTGGTTCTATGATGACGTCATATAATCTTCTTAACTGCTCAGGTGGTGGGTGCAGAGAGCTGGATGGTGTCTGATCAGATCGTTCCTTGGGCGAAGGTGGCTCTGCAGGAGTATTCAATGACCGATCTTCACACTTAATCTCACATTTTGCGCCAATGCCTGTCAAAGTACTTTCCAGGAGGCCTTGACCGAAACTGCTGTCATCTGTCTCTGGGTTGAGATCTCTCACTTGTTTTGATCTGGTGCAAACAGCTCCGTCCCTCTGTATGACCCAGATATGTATTACACCTTGAGCTTCGTGATGGGCAAGAAAAATTGTGCTGCATGGGATACCACAAAACATGTCATCCATTGCTCCTTCTTCTTCTATATCTGGACTGGTATCAGCTGTTTGAATTCCATACTTTGATTCCAAAAGATCCTTCAGAGCTTGCGCTCTTCCTCTTTCGGCTGCACAGAGAGCCTCCACGGGCCTTTCCAGCTTCAACAAAATTCGCCATAAACGAGTGTAGCTATCTTGATTCCCGTGGCGTAAGCGTATTTTCCACTCATCTTTCGACTGAAGGCGAGCCCTGACATCGTTTAAAATTCTTACGCTGGACTGATAACATCGCAGAGCCTTTTGCAAAGAACCTTGCGCTTCAAAGCTGGCACCAAGGCTTGAATACGCAGCGCCTTCTGTAGCCACGTCACCTGCTTCACTGGCAATTTTCAGACAGATTTCTTGATACTCCACACTTTTTTCATAGTTCCCGAGGCAGTGATAAGTATTGCCAAGATTGTAATATGCAATCCCCTCTTCGGTTCTGCGTCCAATTTCCTGGACAATTTTAAGAACGTTTTCATAGCATTCTTTGGCCTTTTCAAAATCGCATAAACTGTAATAAGCGTTGCCAAGATTTCCATTTGCACGCCCCTCTTCAGACCTGTCTTCAACTTCTTTGGCAATTTTGAGACAGCGTTTCGCGCAGTCTACGGTTTTTTTGAAACGTTTAACTGCCATGTAATCACTACCAAGACTTCCGTACACGCGTCCAACTTCAGATTTGTCTCCAACATCTTTGGCAATTTTAAGACAGCGTTCATGCTGGGCTATCGCCTCGGTAAAATTTCCGATACTCTTGTGAGCCCTGCCAAGATTATCACGTGCACGTCCTTCTTCAGCCTTATCACCGATTTCTTCGGCAATCTTGACACCACGCTCGAGGTATTTGATGGCCTTCTTGAAATCTCCAAGACGGCTAAAAGCGTTGCCGAGATTAATATAGGCGCGTCCCTCTTCAGGCCCAGATTGGACTTCCTTGGCTATTTTTAGACAGCGTTTGTGGCAGTCTATCGCTTGTCTGAAATCTCCTTGATTGTGATAGCCAATGCCAATATTACCATAGGCGCATCCTTCTTCAACTCTGTCTCCGACCTCCTTGGCAGTTCTCAGGTAGCGTTCAAAATAGTTCATTGCTTTCTTAAGATCTCCTCGACCGTTGTAAGCGTTTCCAAGATTACAACACTGTTTCCCTTCTTCAGTTTTGTCTTTGATCTGCTCGGCGATTTTTAGGCTTCGTTCATGGTAATCTATGGCTGTTTTGAAATCTCCAAGCCTATAGTAATTGCTGCCAAGATTTCCATATGCTCTTCCTTCTTCGACCTTGTCTTCTAGTTCTTTGGCAATCGTTAGACAGCGTTTCTGGCAATAAATGGCTTGTTGGAAATTTCCAAGGCCAGAATAAGCGACCCCAAGGTTGCCATTCACTATCGCTTCTTTAGATCTGTCGACTCCCTGACTGACAAATGCTAGGCACCGTTCATGATACTCTATCGCTTTTTTGTAATCTCTGAGACTAGAATGAGCAATAGCAAGATTACCATACGCGTATTCCGCTCCGATCCTGTCTCCTTCTTCTTCAGAGATTTTGAGGCAACGTTCATGGCAATCTATAGCCTTTTCAAAGTTACCAAGGCTGCAAAAGGCGCTTCCCAGGTTTCCATAGGCACGAGCTTCTCCTATTCTGTTTCCAACCTCTTGAAAAATTGTCACACAACGTTCTTGGTAGTCTATGGATCTTGTGTAATCACCAAGACCGTAAAGAGCGCTTCCAAGATTACCATACGCACGCCCCTCTCCCATCTTGTTACCTTCTCTTTTGGCGATTTTTAAGCAGTGGTCATGGCATTCCAGAGCCCTTTCTAAATTTCCAACTATCTGGTAAGCGTTGCCCAGATTGTTGTACACACGTCCCTCTGTAGATTTGTCCTCCATATATTTCGAACTACTCAGATATTTCTTATAGTGCTGTATGGCTCTTTTGAAATCACCAGCTTTATAACAATCGTCGCCAGCGTGAAGAATCACGTGGATTTGTGAACACTGGTCTTCGACATCTTTGCAAAGCTGAACGTTGCCGCTTGTCTGTAAAAATAAAACATTTGTAAAATGTCAATACCCTGTCGAACTTTCTTTTCAAGGCGACCAGGGGAAGAAATGACTTTCACGACATAAAACTGAAAAATGCGTACATCCTACCGCCGGTAAATGCTTCCTTGACACTTCTTACAGTACGCATTCTTGCCTGATTCAGGAATACATCGAGGCCTTTAAATTCCCCTTTAAACCCCATCTAAATAGTAGCATAGAACATATTTTGTCCCCCTCCCCCCTCCGTTAAGAGGCAGACTCGACCCATGTTTGAGTACGGGTTGCCGCTGGGGTTTGAAACCCTGACACTGTTTAGGACAAAAATAACCTGAAATACCTACCCTGCGTAGGACAACGCCGTCCTAGTTTAAGACACTGTTTGGGACAAAGGACAACATCCACAGCCTCTTGTTTTACGCAAGTTATGTTATGTTATAGCACTGACTGGGTGGAATTAAAGATTCTAAAAACAACAGCGCTAATATCTAGTATTGAACCGTAATCTAGTGTTGACTGATGACCTGCTAAATGCTCTGGGTGCACAGGGTTCAGTTTTAGCGGAAATACCTGGTCTCTCACAGCTTGACTCTCACGTTGGGGTTCCATCCGGTCATGACTTTTTTCCAGTACTTTTTTTTGTTCCTGAACACAGCTGCTCCTCAAATCCAACAGTGCCTTGTTGCTCTTGTTAATCTTTCCTTGGTCAAGTTCTACTACCCGTCATTTGCACCAAAGAAGAGGCCCGAGAAAATACAACCTCGTGCCCAAGGCTTTTCCCTCACCCTGGGAACGGGGTTGGAGAAATTAATCACCCACGGAATACTGAGCTCACTTTGGAAAAGACTAAAATAAGATAAGATAACAACATGCAATATTTAAAGGGGTTGGTAGCAAAAACATTAACACGAAGTTAAGTAGGGTGGCCCTCACTTCAGTTATTATAGTTTACAAAAATTAATAAATTAAAAACAATGAAATGTGATAATACAACAAAAGAGAATGAGAAAAACTAAAAGTTTTTGAAACGTTAATGTTTTTAAATTTATCTAGACTATAGCCCCTAACGTCAACGGACAAGGAGTTCCAAGCATGTACTCCTCGGTATTGAAAGGATCTTTATTCTGTCTTCGAAAATAGTTTAGGTATGGAGAGGTTTCCACTTGCAGTCGATCTAGTATTAAATTTATGTCTATCTTTGATGTATTTGAAGCTGTTTTGCAGATAATCAGGGCTAGATTTGTTAATTATTGAGACTGGGAACGAGTGGCCGCGCAATCGATTGTGGGATCGTTTGGTGGGACGCGTCCTCCAAACAATCCCACAATGCCTCACGCGGTACTATCCATCTAAGTCTTTTCATCAACAAATTTTAGCGAACAAAACAAATCAAAAGAGCTTTTTAGAAATGAAATCGGAAAAGGATATCTAAAGTGTTGGACAAGACATTTTACTAATAATTTGGAAGAAATTTGGGATTTTCATTTTTTCTCCCCTTCACGAAAGCTGTTAAGGATCGTTTAAGGATGCAGCTCGTGCCAGCCAAAGCTTGGCAATAAGCAGATGAAATTCAGATGACTAGCTTGATCATGAATTGCTCTGTCATTTTGTATGGGAATAGATAACTGGAATTACCACCATACTCCACCATAACAACAAAGTGATTATACCGCCGGTATTAATCTACAATCCTGGCCAAAAGTTGTTGGGACACCTCCCCTTTTTCGCTCTAAAACCCTCAATTTAAAGTATGCCCTTTATGTTTTGGAAAAAGACCAATGGAAGCCAGTCTAATGGACCCCCCTCCTCCTAGCAATGTTGAACCTTCCTCGCCTCTGTTTTTGATTATGAATGTTGCAAAGCAGCGCCACAGGGTGACAAGTCTTGTTATTCCTCCTTTCTTATGGGATTCCAGAGGGGGAATAATTGCCTACCTACGTTCATCATGTCAGTGTTTGTCGTGTCAATTGAACCAAAGAAAATGAAGCTTTTCTGATCTCAATGTTTTTTTCCCCAGATTTTCGTCAACATTGACGCGGGGGAGGGGGTGGGGGGAGTTGGGCCGTCTTGGGCGGTTTAGTCTTAAGAGAGGCTGTTTGAAGTCATCTGCAATGAACTGTCCCAACACTTTTGGTCAGGATTGTAGTATATAGCAGTGTGTGACAGAGTCCTGAAAGCAAAAAAAGGCTTTACATAATAAAAACGAAAAGTGCCAAAGACCTGCTTCTATAAAGTCCCGTGCAAACGATCCCAATATTGTTGGTCCAACATGCTGGGTGCGTTTGAACACTCAGTGTTGGGTGTTTTTGCCGCCGGGTCATGTTGGCAGTTGAAGCAGCAACATCCAAAAACTGCCATCAACTCCTAACATTACCTAATACGATGTCCTAACGGACCAAACATGTTGAGCCCAGCAGTGTTGGATACTGCTGGCCAACAATGTTGGGGTGTTTGCAATGGCCTTAATGAATTTAACGTTGATGAAATGTGTGTTTTGTTATTCATTTGGAAGGAAATTGTCCAGGGTGACACGTCGTAAAACAAAGGATACCGCTAATCCCTTGTCACACCAGGTAATGGCTTCTTCATGAAGGCCCAGCTCCACACAGGCTCTTGCCCCTGAAAAACCCAAACATCTCAAAAATCATTGTATGCGATGTTACTTTAAAGCTTGAGAAATTAAGGCATCGATTTTTTCACATCACAGGCTCTAAAGTTGGCGGGGAAGACCAATTCTTTTCACGAGATTTACAAGTCTTACCTTTTTCTACGGCTTTGATGTAGTTCGGTTGCAACTTCACGGCAGCTTTTGCATCATTTAGCGATTCCTGGTAGTTACCTAGACAACGTAAAAAACTGTTGATGAGCAAAATAATAATGAAACAATCCACGAAAAAAAGTCATTAATTCACTTGAACACGGAAAGAAGACGTCAAATGGTTCAACTTTCTCAAAACTGGTAGTGTCTCTGTAATAACAAAAATGGCCGCTTTCAAGAACAATTCAGTTTTAAGTGTTATCTCGGACTGAAAGACGTCAGTATTTTAGTTCACCGAGCTTGCAGATTGTCCACTCTTATCGACCTGGGTAGGGTTTTGAGAAAAGTATGGAACGTCTTTAAGTACGACCCGAAACATGCCTACAGCGACCACATTTTCAAATAGAATCAAAATAGTTTCTTTCGAAAATCAATCAATCAATCAATCAATCAATCAATCAATCAATCAATCAATCAATCAATCAATCAGTCAATCGTCAATCACAATGCGATGCCCAACATCACCAACGCTTGTCTGGTGGTGAGCGTGTCAAATTCAATTGGGATGGCGTAGATTAACAGCGATATTTTACGGTCGTGGGTGACAGGAGAATTTGTATGTCTACATCCATTGCAAGAGTGAAAAGACAGTTAAAATAATCTTACCCAAGTAGAAATTAACTGTCGCCCTGTTATTATACAGTTTGGCGTTCAATTCATCATCCTTGCAGCTCACTTGAAGTCCTTCCGTGTAGAGGTTTACCGCTTTGTGGAAGTGTTTTTTCTGGTATTCATCATTGCCTTTGTTCTTGTACACTTCTGCTTTTGCTGAAGTCAAATGTTTGCAAACAGTTGAGTGCTTTCTAAGATGTATGAATCCTCGATACATATCGCCATAAGGTTGGTACAGGGACCGCGCAGGGGGAGGGGCTGGGTAGTACATTGTCTCGAGGGCAATCTTATGTTGAGTTCAGCTTTGATTAGATATGATTAATTAAGCGAAAAGGTAGTTATTATTAGTTAAGCGAAAAGGTAGTGAAATTTATGTTAAAAACACCGCTTTTTTGTTGCTGAGAGTATATGAGTTTTACCACACCGTGTTAGTTTTAAATGCATTTCCAGTCATTTCAGAGGATTTTAATCTAAAAAATTACCGGGGAAGCATGCCCCCGGACCCCTACTTCACTCCACTGATGTGTTCGAAGTGAGCCCCCCCTTCCCCCATTACAAACTTGCTGCGCGGGCCCTGTGGTAAGCGTATCCCGGTGGCTGTAGTCCTGAGAGAGACTAACGCAAGTGACAATGACATTTCGACACTTTGAGTGCTAGTTGTCATCAGAGTCAAGTAGATTGTGCCGCATCTTCCAGTGACAAGATTTTTGGTCATTTGCCGGTTGAGTAGTAATGTTATTCTATGCAGATACTGTAAACAAGTGGTTGGTATGTCCGTCTTTCATTGTCAAACGTTCGTTGATCTGCCTTTTGTCTGCTTTGTCCATGTTGTCAATGAATTTGTGCAGGCAGTTGGTTGTCAGCCCTTCAAGATTGAATCTCTTCTTTCTCTTTCTCACCTCTTAAATCGTCGTCAGCAAATTCCGCTGGCTCCTCAGAAGGTTGTCTGATGTCCCTTTCTTCTTCAGCTTTGACATCTGGACTCGCCTCCATCACTAGTGGTCAGGAGAATTTAAACATCTAGGAAAAGATATAATTTTACCGTCTGAAAACCGACTTCGTTAAGTAGCGTGACATAAAGTCACTGTGCTCGAATCTGAAGTAGGTTCGTCCTTGGAGGCTCCTTATTCTTTTGCGCTAGCTTTGATTCACTGACATACAAAATAATGAAATGATTATAAGTCCTCTGCGTGGTGCTTTGAAAGGAGAGGGACACTCTTTGAAATCTCAGTATATCTAATGACATGTGTCGACTTCCTTTGCAAATGAATTAACGCAAGCTTATTTTGTACTCTTCCGCCATTGTACGTACACATCGTAAACGTACGGGGCAAATCTACACCGCATCGTGACCAACCTAGTAACGATCGGTGTACAGTAACATGTACTTTAGGCTCAAACAAGAGGCTACAATTAGCCTAAACCCGGGCTTGCAAAAAACAGTATTGTATCCCTAACTTAGTGCTAAACAAAAGAATAGAGGGAAGTCTGTCTTTCTTACATCGGACGCATTGTGTTTAGCTTGTGTTGGAGTCTATTTCTTTAGACCCCTATCAACATATATTCCTCTAAAATACAGCTCAACCATTGAGCACAATAATTATAACACTTGTAAAAAATATTTCTAAAAGAACAAGAAAAAGAGAAACAGAAAAAATAAAGCCCGTGATATATACCACTAAAAGACATCGAACCCGGGTTAGCTGCGTCACAGGCAGGAACAATGACCTTTAGGCCACAGAGGTTTATCGTTATGCAAGATGATAAAAATAGTGTATTGATTCAAAAAAAAAAAAAAAAAAACTAAGCACACTTGTTTTCGCTTCGATGGATAATTGTTTGAGAAAGGAAACGCTTATCGAGCGATGTTGGATTTTTTCGCATAAATGTGAATGGGGTCTCGGTGAAATGTGAGTAGAAAATTAATTAGCAGAGTGAAACTGTTTACAAATACGTCAATCCAGGGTCATTTGAAACACAAGAAAGGAACGTTTCTGGACAGTTTCAAGGGACGCTAGTACATTTGTAAAATATAATCGCTTATCATTCAAAAATTAAAGTCCAGAAATTGAGATATTGTGGCAAAATAGTAAATTAACTACCTGTCAAAGTCTCAGGGGTGTGTGATATCCCGTACTTGAGTTATTCAACAAAATGTACATCTCAATGGAGCGGATACGGGAACACGGCAGTCCAGCTGGAGTTAAATTTTGGTCATGTTAAAAGCTTTCTTCTCGCTGTTGAACTTGCAAATATTCGTATAGACACTTGTCTTAACATACTAGTTGTTCAGACTTCAAAGACACAAGGTGAATCGACGTTTTCCGATACGTGACAACAGGCATCATTCTTGCTGTTGATATGAGATTTACACTCGAATCACTCGGCCGTGAAAGGTCAAACTCCCTTTGTCTGTAGTCTCTAATTTTTGGCGCTCCCCTCGCGTCGCGTCTCCTCGCAACTTCGCGCGCGCACGTGCCCCCACAATCCGTCGCCAAAATTAGAGACTACTCGCTGTCTACTGAAGCAGACACGGGGAAACACGGCAGTCCATCTGCCGTTAAGTTTACTCATGTTAAAAACTTTCTTCTCGCCCTTGAACTTCCAAACATTCGCATAGACACTTCTCTTAACATATTGTTTGTTCAGACTTCA
The DNA here is from genome assembly GCA_016490735.1 of Pachyseris speciosa. Taxonomy (NCBI): domain Eukaryota; kingdom Metazoa; phylum Cnidaria; class Anthozoa; order Scleractinia; family Pachyseridae; genus Pachyseris; species Pachyseris speciosa. The sequence continues at coordinate 263,044 of JAEMWC010000542.1, read as the reverse complement.
AAAGCCACAAGATGAATCGACATTTTCCCATACGTGACAACACGCATCACTGTTGTTAAAAATAGTTAGCGCTTGCGCAGAAACGCCGGAAGTGCCATTTGTGGATGATACTCGACGACGAAAAAGAAGAACCGTCGGTAGTTTATGACCCGGGCGCCGCGCGAGACGCGCGCAGCCCGGGTAATAAGTCGCCTCGATCTCTTGTGATCAGGGCTGATGGGTGTCCACAAAATTAACCACACACGGATCCAAGATAGAGATAAGCAGGCTGATCGAAACTGCTTTGTTATTCGATCGGTGGCTTCTGTCACAGTTGAGTTGATTAACTGCGATATTGGCCAGTCTTTAGGTGGTCTAAGTCATTACATTCTCCCTGAATATGCAATGTGCCTTAGCATCGATCGATACATATCACCCCATATTTCGTATATTGGCACTTACCCGTACTTTAACGGTGAAATAGGCCTAGTTTGCCCAAAGCTTCCTTTAACGACTCAATATAGGTATAAACATAAACACATCACAGACCATTCGACAATTTGCGGTAAAGAAAAAGGCCCTATGCTTATAGAAATAAAGATTAAATGCTGAATTCGTGAATCGACTCTACGCGACCCAAACAGGAAGTGCTCTCAAAACGAAACTGAATGGTAACTTGAAACCCCTTGGAAAGTGAAGGTAGGCACGCAATGTGTGCAAAGTAGTCTCTTCCAGCGATATAGGAGTTTTGGTGATCATGGCAAGAGTTCTGGTAAATTTTGGGCTTGAGGGATAGTCTAGCTCCATTTATGGTGGGTACACGACACCGTTTTATGGTTACCGTCATCGTGTCCCCCGTCACTGGCAAAGTAGAAGCCATCCCTTCAAACTGAATTCACATCAAAAAGAGAAAGTCCTGTAAGCGCGAAACGAGACACACGCGCGTGTAATCAACAATCAACACGACGCACAGGTTTCTTGTTTCCAGAGCTAGCCAACGGGGCCTTCGTACGAAAACCTGTGGCTTCTCGTGCGTAGTCCCCTCCGGCAGGAGCTGCGAAGGGTTCTGAACGACTAGAATTTTTATAGACCTTTTTAGCTTGTAGATTTTTTTTGCTCAATGTAGACCATGTGATGTTACCGTAGAGAACTGTTCTTTAAAAATTCGCCTTATTCACGTGCATATGTACGCATAATTTATGAAAAGACAAAAGGTAAACCTCCTTGGGAAGATCACATGGTCTACATTGGGAAAACAAAATCTACAAGCTCAAAAGGTCTATTGGCCGCAAAGTAACTCACACAGCCCATTTAACGTTTTGGCGTTGCCTAGTGTTTAATGTGTGCGTCTATTCGGCTGTAAGCTGGCCCTTCGAAGAATATAAATAGAACGCTGTCTTCATAGAGACTTAGCTTTTTTTGAAACCTAATAACGGGGGATCTCACCCCCAGATATAAGGAATTGGGATCAAAGTGATTATGGGAGAGTTTACCAAAAGGTCTGGGCAACAGAAAAGTCACAATAAGTTTAAGATACAAAACTACGATTTTAAATTTTACAACTATGTATCAGGAGAATTTCTGCCCTCCTTACTGCAGGTGTCGCAGGAGATGCAAATCTGAGTATAAATAAGTTGTAAGTACTAATGCGTACGCATACAAATAATCGGAAAAAGGCGGGCATATATTACAAAGATAGACTTTAATCAAAGTTGCTGAAAGTTTCATTTGGCAAAGCCAGTACAGATTACAGTTCGCAAAGTTCATATTTTCATTTCGCAAACTGCAGATTTCATTTCGCTCCATTTCGTTTCGCAAAGAACAATCAGCTTTTTAAACACAGGAACGCGACTTGACCAGTGCAAACTGAACGGTTACAAAGTACAGGAATCGCATCACCAATCCACTTGGCAGGGGACGACGAAACCTTGCTGCAAAATAAACACCGCTGCCTTTTATTTGGCCGAGATTCATGCTCTGAATGCTGTGATAAGTCGAGGAAATAATTATGCCCAAAACCATCGTAAATTTAAGACCGACGTTGCTTACAAACGGAAACAAAAGGAGAAAATATGGGCTAGGGACCTTGATTTGACTACATTTCTTTTTGTTGACAATAAGGATGATGCAATCCTTTTGTCTGATTGGTTTCCTTACTCCCAAGGGATATCACGTGATGTGTTACGGACGGACTGACCGACAAATTCGATGACTATAGTGTGAGCTACCACAGGTTACCCAGACAAATATATATGGCGAAAAAACATCTCATTGCAACATTTTCTTGAATGAAGAATGTTTAGTATAGAGGACTCAAAACATTTACTTAGTTTGCATGATTTACACTATTAAGACATTGTAACTAAGTGAAATCGTTTTCTAGCGCCAAAAATTCATCGCGCAAATAAAATAAAAACATTGCTTATCTTTGAAAACTAAGCTATCCTAAAACGTTGAGAACTAAATTTCATTGAATTTACTAATCATCACAAAAATACTGATGGGCCGACAGCTGTAGAAACGTTGTAATGTACATTTATACTCTACACAATTTTCCTATAACAACATCAGACGCTATCTAAAATCACTACTGAAGATGAAGGTTTTTAATCCTCCCCGATTCTGGATCTATAGTTTCTCAAACTTTGCAAAATAAGGTCTCCACTCGGAAGGCTAGGGCTTACGTTTGAAATTATAAAATAACATTCAATTATGTTTGGCAGTCCATACTAGAGATATTTCCCCTGCTCCTGCATGAGTGCTAAAGACTCAGCCAGAATTCCATGCATGCTTAATTGTACTCATAGTCCAGGCCTTTTGCTTTCTCTTAGACACCAGCGTCATCATCCACATTCAGCCTTTCTAAGCAGGATCTCTGAAATGGTAAAGAGCCGTCATCAATTAAAACTGTACATTCTAAACTTCGTAGCCGTTTCGTTGTTAAAGCATTACTGAATCCACAAGCCTCCTCAAAATAAAGCCCACTTGATGGTGTAGAGATTAACAAACACAACGGAACCCTGGAGTAATGACTTAAAACACTTACCACCGAGTTTGACGAGAAAGACATTATTTCCAAGATTCTCCGTGAAATACGTATCTATTTCACCATATTCAGACGGTGAGAGGGTTAGGAGCGGTTTTTGTCCGTGTGAGCAACATGATACAGCGGTCGTTAACAATACAACCAATTTATGACAGGTTTTTGTATTGATAATAAATATCTGTTTACAAAAGAGCGCAGGTATACTCACGGTGTCAGTGTTTTAGTCCCCTCCAGCAAATTCCAATGCGACATCGTCGCCAACAAGCACAAACGGTGCCCAGTACTTCACTTCATGGAACTTTTCAGATTCTCTCATGGCTTTCATAGCCAGGTTCAGAGCCTCACCAGCACGCCTTCTTTTCAGTATGTGTTGGTAAAAACATTTCATAAACTCTAGGGTGGCTTCGTCATCAATCGCCCACAGTGACACCAGGACGGAGCGGGCACCAGCACCCAAAAAAGCACGCGCAATACCGACCACACCCTCAGCTTTGATATCACCGCGACCACTGTGGCAGCAACTAAGCACAACCAGCCTCGCCCGAAGCTTCACCTTCAAAACATCACTCATTGTCAACATAAAATCTACATCCTTAGGTTCAGAAGATGCTCTTGAAGGATTTGGACAAAGAGCGATCTCGCCTGTTTCCATCCGACCATGCGCTGCAATGTGTATCAGGGCGACTGAGGAGATTCGAGCCAGGACTTCATTCTTTGTTGCGTCTGTTTCGATAAGAGGTGTAATGTTGAGCATTTCACCAATCATCTTCACTTCCTTTCTGGCACATGGCAGCTGATAGAGGTTGCAACTGGTGACTTCTTGCACCCATGGATCTCCCACGAGCAGCGCCCCAGTGTTACTGTGATAATCGGCTGGACAATCCAGAATCATGTTCAAACTGGTCAGCGATGGAATCACCCGGATTCTGAAAGACTCGCTCAGGTACTTTGAATTGGAATCCATAAATGCAGCATAAGGAGCCAACCACAGAGGGCCTTCGGGAACAATGATAATTTCATCGCCGTGAATCAAATCTGCGTTCGGGTCAATGATGAAATCATACAGTGTTCTTAATGGCTGATTCTGTGTCCGCGACTGGGAATTCGATTGCGTTAGATGAGAATTCTCTTTGGCCTGGGATGGTTTTCTCAATGTGTCTAAGGAACGATCTTCACATTTCATCCCTGCTCTTGCACCAATGTGTGTAAAGGCACTGTCAATCAGACCTTTGACGAGACTGACTATGTCACTCTCTTCCTTTACCCTTCTATGAAGACTCGTCTTACTTTCAATTACCCAGAAGTTCATTTGAGTTCGATCTCTGTTGAAAGCGGGAAAGATTATATTACAAGCAACGTTTCTGAAAATGTCCGGTATTGCTTGACTCTGCCCAAATGATCCACTATCAGGTGCTGAAATTCCATAATTCATTTCCATAAGATCATTAAGAGCTTGCGCACGTCCACCTTCAGCAGCGTGGAAAGCCTCGGGAAAGCTGCCATGCGCGGTCAAGATTTCCCACAATGCGGCGTAAGCACATTGATTTGTGTCGCGCAGGCTAATTTTCCACTTGTCGTTAGACTGGAGACGCCCCCTGACATCATTAAAGGCTTCCACACTGGAATGAAAACACTCGAGAGCTTTGTCAAGAAGACCCGATAATTCAAAGCTTGAACCAAGGTTACAAAGAGCTACTCCTTCCTGGACCTTGTTTCCAGTTTGTTGGGCAATTTTCAATTGACGCTCTTGGTAAATGATAGCTGTCTCGAAATCTCTGAGAAGACAATATGCCATGCCAAGGATACCACAGACAACGCCCTCTTCGACCATGTCCTCTACTTTTTTGGCTATTGCAAGAGAAGGCTTAAGGTATTCTATGGCCTTTTTATAATCTCTTAGCTCCAAGTAAGTTGTTCCAAGAAAAAAGAGCCTTACTCCTTCCAAAGCCTTGTTCCCCGTTTCTCTATCAACCTTTAAACAACTTCCAAGGCAGTCGATGGCTTTGTTATAATCACCGACACGGAGATAAACACGGCCCAATGTACTTTCTGCAGTTCCCTCTAAAAGTTTGTTGCCAACATCTTTGGCTATATTTAGACACAGTTCATAGTAATCTTTGGCCTTTCTGACATCTCCGACAGCTTCATAAACCTCACCAATACTATGATACGCAATCCCTTGATGAAGCTTGTTCCCGACTTCTTTAGCAAGTTTTAGGAAGTATTCAAGATTATCTATGGCTTTTTTGAAATCCCCTAGACGCAGATACACTATGCCAATATTGCCATACACCCGACCCTCTTCAGACCTGTCTTTATCTTCTTTGGAAATCTTAAGGGAGCATTGATGGTAGTAAAGGGATGTTTTGTGATCTCCGATACTACAATAAACATTGCCAATGTTTTCGTATGAAATGCTCTCTCGTCTCCTATCTCCCACTTCCTTGGCGTATTTGAGACAGCGTTCATGGCACTTGAGGGCCTGCTTGAGGTCACCAAGTTCTTCATAAGCGAGACCCATATTTCCAAACCCCACTCCTTCCAGATAGTCCAGGTCTTTGAGATCTTCGGCAATTTCAATAGCGCGTTTATAGTTTGCTACGGCAGTTCTCAAATCTCCGAATCCTTTATAAGCGTGCCCAAGATTATCATGTGCGACTAGTTCCAGAGTTTTGTCCTTGATTTCTTTAGAAATTTCTAGACTGCGCCCATGGTATTCTGTTGCGTTTTTGAAATCTCCTAGTTGGTAGTAATGGATGCCAATTTTTCTATACAGTGCTGCTTTGAAAGACCTGTCGTTTGCCGCCTGTCTACACAATTCAAAAGCGACCTCAATAAGGAAAACCTCAAGAAGTTCACTCTCGGTCATCTGTAAAAAAGAAAAGATGTTGTAGAGCAAAAGAGGTACTAATTATGCGCTGGCTGTCTCCTAATGTTCAAAACTTCCGTGGCGTATTATTGTTTGAATCAGGGAGTGTAAGGCTTAACAAACAAACGTAAATTATAAATAATTATAAATTAGATCAAAGATCGTTACGGCATAAAACCCCATGTTAGCAGGCGTGGCAGGCTCTAGAAAGAGGAGGGGAAGGGGGAAAGCGAGGGCGAAGTTCACTTTCTGTTTTAGAAGAGGTACTTATGAATATTATGAACTGGCTGTACTCTAATGTTTAGAACGTCCGTTGCGTACGTTATGACAACAAACGCCAACCCTGAAACTTGGTATTAATCATTAAAACCTGCTTGCTGTTACCTTATTTTCAGGTAATAAAAAAGTTGTATGTATTGTATTTCGGTCAATTTTACCAGATGATCCATGTAACAGACGACCGGTATCGCGTGACAAACTTTTCACACTACCGAATCATTTGTTGAAGCTATGACCAAAGCTGTTCAATTTGCTACCAACAAGCTACAAACCTAATGCAACAAATTAAGTAAGAAGCGGATGTCTAGCCTGTCAAACATATGCACTAGTCGTCTCATGAAAACATTTGTTTTGTTCATCATAGTGTATCCATCAATCCAGTCGTCCATTTGTATGTTTTTCTGACTGTCTGTCTGACCGTCTTTCCGTCTGTCTGTCTCTTTGTCTGGCTCTGTCTGATTATCCGTTTCTCCGACCATCCGTCCATCTGTAAATTCACCATCCTCTCATCTGTATGGACATCGACGGACAAGCGTGACAAGGGCATTACTGTTATTTTGCATGGGCCAGAAGACATACCTGGGATTCAGCAGTTTGGCTTTTGATTTTCCTCAAGTTTAGTTCGTCAATAGAATTGTTTCGTAACTCCAACAGCACTGTATTACTCTTGTCAATCTTTCAATTGTCAAGCATAAAGAACAGAATTCCACATTAAAGCTGATTACCGCGACTTGGTGCATGTACTGTTGCTGAAGACAAGAGTAGGTCTTCTTAGGGAGAGTCGGGTCAACACATTAAACTATTCAGGAAAGTATTGGGAAGTTGCTGTACAGTCACTAAGGACTTTAAGGAACTCACGACGCGGACGCTAGTAAATGGGTTAACCGGAAGTACAATTTTACTATATGCAGTTACTGTGCATGTCACCTTTCCAATATGGGTCGTCCTTCACTAAATGACATATAGCTTAGAAGTCGCTGAGGAAAGATGAACATCTCTATACGTTTTCTGTCTGCCTTATTGAGCACATTAGCGACCCTCAATCACCTGTAGGCATTGTGTGATCGGATGGACCACAGTATCGGGAACTACGCACCCTATTCTGTGCGATTGGTGTGTGGGTCCATTTTTATGTGTGAAGGAGAAGGAGACCAGGAGACCTTCCAAGGGGTGGTCTGGTGTCGCTTTGTCGTTCCTTTACGACTCTATCTGTTGCTTGTTTCGTTAGGGACAAATGTTGCTGTCGCAACGAAACCAAAGAGCAGTGGAAAGTGAATTGTCGTTGTCGCTAGCTGTCGCGCATTTTCTGACAATTTCTGTCGGTTGTCGGCGTTTTGGGAGAAGATTGTCGCCTGTTTTCGGAGCCATGTCGCTTGTCGCTTCTACCCCTTGGAAGGCCTCGACCAGGCCAACGGCTTAACGTCAATGCGCAATCGCGCGATCACCTGAGGATCGTTTAAGGGTGCAGCTGGCGCCAGCCACGGCTTGGCAATAAGGTGATCGACATGAAGAGAAATAGGTTGAATTGTACTGTGATTTTTCAAGGGACTAAATAACAGCAGTTACCGCTATGCACCACCGTAAAAGGCCGTACACAATAGAAATGAAAAATACCGAAGACCTGTTTCCTACAAATACTCTAACTTGTAAAGGCCCGTGAAAAAGATCCCAATATTGTTGGTCGACATGCTGGGTGCGTTTGAACACCGGTTTGCTGGGATCGGGTCACATGTTGGCAGTTGAAGCAACAACATCAAAAAACTGCCATCAACTCCTAACAATACCTAACACGATGTTGTAACGGACCGAAGATGTTGGACCCAGCAGTGTTGGTTGTTGTTAGCCAGCAATGTTGGGGGTGTTTGCAAGGG
>JAEMWC010000542.1:75000-250000 GCA_016490735.1 Pachyseris speciosa | reverse complement strand
GTTGCTAAGGACCGATTTACTCTCATTTTTCTACGCCACATTCACTTGAATTGTAAGTCCTCCGAGTTCTTTTCAGGAAAACTGAAGTTTTAATTAAAAGGTAATGGCTAGGCCACTGGAAAAATGCATGTGAACGAGTTGAGACAGTTTCTTCAAGACCACAATGCGAGCCTGAAAGGTTTGACAGTAAAACCGCAGCTCGTCGCGAGGTAAAGGAAATTGTTTTATTAAACTGTGAAGCCTTGGGACTTTAATTGTGCTATTTATATGGATTTATACTGATGGCGACAGCATTAAAATGCCTTTTCTTTCATTGTCTTCTCTAGAGCAAAGGAAATCCTACATGCAAACAAAATTACAGCAGACAAAACTACCGCACAAGCGCAGCCGGCATGTTCTCGAACGCAAACAAGCGACGCCGAACTTATCAGAGCAAACGAAGAAAAATTTAAATTTTGCCCTTCTGAGAAAGACATGAATAAATGCTTGGACAGCCTTCCACCATTCACATACACTTCAATAGTAAAATACATCCGCATATCGGGTAAAAATATTCCGCAGCAATCACCGGACTACATGGTTATGAAACCGTTTGAACGAGGCGTGAATTTCTTTATGGAAGGATATTTACACAACGTGATAGCTCACCGTCATGTTGAAAGCGAAACATTTTACTTATATCCTGCAGTCAAGATCATACCTAACAGAACTGAGATAGAAAACTTCAAAAGTCACTTGCAAGAAATCAATGGGAAGTTTGGTTTAAGTCTCTACATGACAGCAGGCTCGGAAATGGTGCCCACCAAAGTTGGACCTGCACCCTTAGGAGGCTACCTCAGCTATCAGCTGGCACCTACTGAGGGCAACTTTGAAGTCCGATGCACTGTTGATTTCTCAAGAGGGCGCCGGAATGATGATGCTCGGCTCGCAAACTGCCCACATTTTCCACTGTCTTTAGTACTCCCGTTGTTCACAATTACACAGTGCCCAAGAGAGCATCAACAGTTTCTAGAATCATTGGAACTCAGTGAAATTGATGCCACCTCACTTGAAAAGGACACTGTTTCACAGCGCAGTAGTGACCGATGGTGGAAGGAGAGAAGACCAAGGATTACCGCATCTCAATTTGGTGATATTTTGGTTCGAAAGTCAGTAACAAACGCTTTTCTAGAAAGACTTGTGAGTGGCCACAACACAAACAGTTCTGGTAATTTACCAGAGCCATTAAAGCATGGTATTCAACACGAAAGCGTAGCTCTGCAACAGTATACTAATTATATGAAAAACAGTGGCCACCCCATCAAGGTTTTTCCCTCAGGTTTCATTGTAAACCCTTCCTTTCCATTCATTGGTTGCTCTCCAGATGGCAAGGTGATTGACGAGACTGAGGACAGCCCTTATGGGATCCTTGAAATTAAATGCCCCCACAAACACAGAAATGTTACCCCTCAAACAGCATGCTCTGGTGATAGTCAGTTCCACCTTGAAATGATAGATGGCTTTCCAATGCTCAAGAAAAGCCACAAATACTATCAGCAGGTTCAAGGTCAAATGGGTATTTCTGGGGCAAAATGGTGTGACTTTATAACATACACATTTAAAGGGATGATAATTGAGCGCATTTATTTTGACACAGACTTTTTTGCAAGCATGCTCCTAAAATTGGAACAGTTTTTCTTTAAGCATTTTGCAAAATACTTCAAGGCTAAAGCAGCCCCTGCATGTAATGTGATGTCAACCTGTACAGCAACTACTGGCACATCAACTGTTACTGTCATGGTTAGTGACATAACCAGAAGATGAACTTCAAATAATTCTGTAATAGTACCTATTCACTGTGGTGGAATTCAGTAAGGAACAAATCTTACAACATGTATGTTACATTCAGTACATGAAACAATAAGCCAACAATCAGGACTGGTGTAATATGCCTATATTCTGACAGCTTCTTCATGATCAGTAAATTTGCATACACACAAGGAAAACTTTTTGGCTTAACAAGCATTGGTATGTTCTATAAGAGTTGTTAAGAAACCCATCTTGCTAAAATACTGGAACCTGCAGGGGCCAGATTCACAAAGCCCTCCTAAGTTAAGATGTATCCTAAGTATTGTTTTCTAACAATAGTCTATTAATATCAAAACAATGGGCAATTGTGAGAAAACAACACTCAAGATCCATCTTAACTTAAGAGGGCTTCATAAATCTGGCCCCTGCTTCCCAAGTCATATAACTATGCAACTGTAACATGATTTTATGATTTTACAGGTGTATATCTATTTCACTTAGTAGGAATGGTAAGTTTGGTATTTAGAAATTAATATTGGCAGTTAAGATATAATTGGATTCTGCAGGTTTGTCAGAATAGCAGAAAATGTCCACATTTGATTGAGACTTCCAGCTAAGGACAATGGAATTATTTGATTAAAAATCTGGAAGTTCTTAATTTTGTTTATAGCTCTTTCAACATGAATTCTTTCAGACGCAATTTCTTGTGTAGCAATAACTTCAGAGGGGTTGTGTTGACTTCTTGAACCAACAAATGGGGGAATATTGAGGCCAACGCCCATGGGCTCAAGAAGATCAGAAATAGTGAACCCCTTGTCAGCCATAACAATGTCTCCAGCTGCAAAGGGTAGCTTGAGGAACCCGGACCTAACTGTGATTTCCCTGTCCGAAATGCTGCCAGCATACAGTTGCGAGATAAATGTTATGTGACCACTGGGGGAAATTCCAATTAGACCCTTGAAAGTTGTGTGGCTTTTGTAGGAGGAATAGGTTTCACTGTGTAGAACCAGTGAAGATGGAGTTTGGCACTTGATTTCAGTTCCATCAATAATCACCCTTGTTTTGGGAAACTTATCCTTAAATGATTGGGGCATTGCTTTATCTATTGCCTCTCTATCTGGCCATATGTTGAGGTACCCAAATTTCAAGTACATAAAATTTATCCATGAAATGCAGATCCTGTTGACTGAAGACACATGCACGTTGAATCTCTCAGCTAAGTCACGTTCAAACAAACCAAGCCTTAGCCTCACAAGAACCATGAAATATTCGTCCAACGTACTAAGTTTTCGCCGCTTGCCAACTTTATTTCCCTTGATCTCAACACTTGAAAAACACGTGAAGTCTACTTCATCCGTTATGCTGGAAACGTAATGTTTTCTCCGTTGCTACCAGGATTGAGAAAATTATAACAGGCTAGGAGGGTCTGATAATTTGGGAATCCAGTAAAAAAGTTTATGTCTGAGTCTGAATCTTTAAATTTAAGAATACCGAACTGGTTTCTGAGTCGGTCATCGAGAGATTTCATTACATCGTTGTTGATTTCTCGGAGACGTAAATTTTCCTCCTGTAGTTGGTTAATTTGTGCTCTCAAATCGGCGATTTCGTCGTCTTGACTTTTACCGTCGTCGTTGTTAGTAGTTGTCAAATTTTCCATAGTAGTAGTCGTCAAATTATCCATCGTTGGACAGGACGAGGGCATCTCATCAATATTTTGCCTTTTTCGAGGCGATTTTCTTGAAGACACTACCGACGACCATGCAAATATGGTTGGAACAGCGTCGTCTTTAAGGAGGCGCCGGCCGTTTAAAGTGCGATGAAAATCTGAAGCTTTGAAGTGCAGTGAGCATATTTTCGTTCGCTTGGTCAGCTTGAAATGCTTGGAGGGAACTCTGCGGATTTTTGCCAGCCAGGTCTAAAAACGTAATGATTTAATGGCAAAGAACGTTCAACGTCAACCGGACCTTACTGAAGAAAGATCCATTACGAATGGTTTTTAGTTCAGTTACCTTCAGCCTTTTGCGATCTTTTAGTGGAAGAACGTGGTAAGTGACCTTTCCGCCATCTGAATTAATTCTGTATCCTGTCTTGCAACACAAAGGTACGCAGCAATTATCCGGCATTCTTTAATGAATTAAACAATCGACTTTCCTTGACTAATACTTCGTTTGCAAACTACTTTTTCAATCGAGTTAATGTCGAATTTCAGTGCGAACACTCTCCTTTCGTCAAAGAAAGGCCCTTAGCAACCGTTACCACCGAAAAGCCTCGCTTTCGTGCAGGGGCCGCCATATTTGCAATCGGTGTATTCAACTACTTCTTTGCCTCCAAAACGAGTACAGATGATTGTTATTTATATCCAGTCGAGAGAAAAATACAAGTTTCGTTCCTGAACAAAACTAACGATTAAACCAAATGTTAAGCTTCAATTTATTTAATTTACCTCACTGTCCTGTGTTGTAGAGGTTTCAAACACTTGAAAATACGTAAGCTTCAGTGAAGTAAAAACAAGCATCCGCAAAAATAGCAAACGGTTTGTCCAAGAAAAGAACTTTTTCCTCAGAGTTTGAGCTACTCGTTCCTCCCATTAATGCCGGTGAACTGTTAAGTGACCTTTTTATAGGCTGTGACTAAAAGTGGGACGGGGACGTGGACTCGGGGACGCGGGGACGCGGGGACGCGGGGACGCGGGGACGCGGGACGCGGGGACGTGGGGACGTGGGGACGCGGGGACGTGGGGACGTGGGGACGTGGGGACGTGGGACGCGGGGACGCGGGGACGTGGGGACGTGGGACGCGGGGACGCGGGGACGCGGGGACGTGGGGACGTGCGACGCGGGGACGCGGGGACGCGGGGACGCGGGGACGTGGGACTCGGGGACGTAGGACTCGGGGACGCCGGGGCGTGGGACTCGGGGACGCGAGGACGTGATAAACAAACAACACCCGAATTTTCCGCTGAATTTGCAATTTACAGTTCGCGGTGGTTAAGAGAAAGGTATTACATGATGGAGTTTGTCAGCAGACCAGTAGCCATCGTCCTTGTTCTGCCGGATATGTTTGCTTGCCTATTTTACCATGAGAGCCCTGGGAACACAATAGCTTCATCGCAGGGGATCTTATACCTCGTGGCTATTGCTACGTCCCCGCGTCCCCGCGTCCCCGAGTCCCACGTCCCCACGTCCCCGTCCCACTTTTAGTCACAGCCCTTTTTATAATAGTGAGACGCAAGATGCCGCGGCAAAGTGAAAGCCCTTGAAGCGTTGAATTAATTTGTTTTCAACCACACAATCGATCCAAGTTTGATGCTTTTCCTGAGAAAAATCTTTCCCTCTTCCCTTTATCACTTAAAAATTCACCTTCCAGAGTATCTTTTGAGAGGTTCTTGATTTTTATGCCTTTTACACGAATTAAAAGACAAACTTCGATTGAAGAAGATGAAGTTGTTTTGATCAAAATGAAGAAACCAACTGAATGTGAAATTACGAGCCGCAGAAAGGGCGCGAAAAATTAAGCTTCGTTTTGCTCTGGGTGTCCCACACCTGACTTGAGCCTGCGATCCAATCGAAAGCAAGTACCTGGTCAGTGGTCAACTTAAAAAAAACAGCTGACCTCGATGAGGTCTTAACTTGAGCCCGCGATTTGGTCACGTGACACTGGTCAGCAGATACCTTGTTTTGAAGGGTGTCAGTTGGTTATAAGATGGAAATCCAGTATCAAAGACGTACGCTGTAAACTAGCTGGTCAGCTGGGCCAGGTGTAGTATGGCCGCCATGTTGGATTATTATGATTATTATTAGGATATTATTAATTATTGGGCAACGTCGTCGTCGTGCGTACGCGCCCACGAGCAATACCGCTAGCTATGATTACCATGAGAAAAGCAGTTGACGGGTTTCTATAGGTATTGTGCTCCGCTGTCATTATAATCCATGTTACTTTACAATTTGAGAGAGTAGGACATGAATTTCGTGTTAAAACAAGACGCTACAATTAGCCTAAACTCGGTCTGTAAAAGGGTATCCCTAATTTAACGCTAAACAAAGTGAAAAAGAGTGATTCCGCCCTTCTTACATCGGGCGCATTGCGCTTATCACATGATGTTCGAGTATATTTGTTTGTGGTGAATATCCATAGAACCCTATCAACACATATCCCTTTAAAATTGCAAAATTGCTTTACAGCTCAGCCACTGATAACAATATTAATGCTTGTAAAAATAGAAGAAAAATTAAAAAAGAAAAGAGGATCTGTGGAAGATTCCACTACTACGAACCCGGGTTATCTACATAAGAGGCGGTGATAATGACAACTATACCATGCATGCGTCGCATAGCTAATTAGGTGAAGATAGTGTATTTATTTCAAACTGACTAAACATTTTGTTTACGCTGATCGGTGGATATTTCTGGTCATTGTTTGAGAAAGGAAACGCTTATCGAAAGATTTAAGATTTGAGATATGGTTAGATAAACCTCCAAAATGACTCACGGAAGAGAAACGAAAGCGATCTTTGAAAACAAATTTACAACTCAAACGACCAACCTTATACGAAACACGAAGACGAAAAAATAAACAAGCTGATGCAAATTTGTGATCTTTCGTTAGTGAATACTTAAATGACCCCACGTGCTTTCTATTGTGCACTGACCAATGAAAACACAGCCACGTGCTTCCTATTGTGTAATTTGCTGCAGAGGAAAAAAGACAGAAATCTAACATGACTTAAGACTCGGTGCCTAACGGCCCAAGTAATAATCGCTATAAACTAGAAATGTATGTCACATCAAAAATACTGTGCTAATTTACGTATCAAGATCTAAAGTTGAGGGAAGTGCTTTTGCTTTGATGACATTAACAAGTCATACCTTTTTCTATGGCTTTGATGTAGTTTGGTTGCAACTTTACAGCAGCTGTTACGTCATTTAGCGATTCCTGGTAGTTACCTGAGCAACGGAAAAGTGTTGATGAGGAAAAAAACTTAAAGTATCAGCGAATACAAAGTCATAACTACTTTGAATATGGAAAAAGGCATCAAATGGTTCATCTTCCTCCAATCTGTTAGTTTCTCTGTAATGACAAAAATGGCCGCTTTGAAGATCAATTCAGTTTTAAGCGATATTTCAGACCAAAAGACGTCAGTATTGGTTTAGTTCACCCTGCTTGCAAATGGTCCACTCTTTTGATGTTTTGAGAAAATTATGGAAAAATGCTTAAGACATCTCTTAGTAGGACATGGAACATGCCCAGAGCTACCACATTTTCAAATGGATTCAAATTAAACCGTTTCTTTCGACATTCTAGATATCTCAGGCATTTTTCTCATACACTGGGTGTAACTTTATCAAAGCTTGTCTGGTAGGAAACGTATCTGAACTGGAAGAAAAACTCAGTAAAATTTATTTGGGATGGGAGGGATTTAACAGTGGTGGGTGGCAGTGTTTTGTATCTCTAGATCTACAGAGTGTGCTCAGTTCACGCCACGGCGGCCACGTTGGAGCAGTTGGATGAGAAAACAAAGAAACGGCGGCCATTTGGAGGAGAATAGAATTGAAGTCTACTTTTTATGCAAATTATTTCTTCTGTCTCAACAAACCAATATGGCTGCTGGTCACGTGAGCGAACACTCTCTATTGGCAGAGTAAAAAGGCAGTTAAAAAAAACCTTACCCAAATAGAAATTAACTGTTGCCCTGTTATTGTACAGTTTGGCGTTCAATTCATCGTCATTGCAGCTCACTTTAAGTCCTTCAGTGTAGAAGTGCACCGCTTTATGGAAGTGTTTTTTCTGGTATTCATCATTGCCTTTTTTCTTGTACCCCTCTGCCTCAGCTGAAGTCAAATGGATACAAACAGTTGAGTGCATTCAGGGGCGTAACGTGAGATTTTGAAGGTGTACGCACAGCGCGGAAATTTGGAACTAGGGGAGTCTGGGGGCCTGCTCCCCCAGAAAATTTTGAAATTTAGGGTCTCGAAAATGCCATTTCCAACTATTTCCGCGGAACCTTTTTTATAAATAAATGCGACGGAAAATGCGGTAGTTAGTTGTTTATTTTACCCATCTCTAGAGTTTTCGGTAATCTACAACAAAAAAGGGGCTAAAACAATGGTAAAAACAGGGGGTTTACAAGCAAAGGGCAAGACGTCTACCCTTCAGACGGGTGAACTCTGTTATAACATCATCAATGTCAACGTCCTTGTGCTTGTGAATGTGCAAAATTGCTAAAGAGCTCAATCTCCCTTCTGTCATGGTACTTCGTAAGGGCGTTTTCAATCTCTTCATAAATAACCCGGGACAGGGGATTGGGGAAAGGCAAGGACAGCAGAGGGTAGAGTTTTTTGTTTCGTTTCACTCCACCATTACGTTACAACAACAATAACAACTGTATTAGCTCTTATATTTAGAAACGAAGACATTAATATCAAATAAAAATTAAAGCTTAAAGGGTGCTACAATAACTAGAGAGTTAACAAGTCTAGGGAGCCAAATAACGTTTCTTGTCGTTTATGGATTAATGAAAAGGTACTGGAAAAACAAACACACACACCAGTATAATTCGAAATTTAAAAATCGGTCCTATTTTATGGTAACTTTGACAAATGCTATAAGGGAATAAAAACTGAAATTTTTTTTCCAGATTTCAGCTGTACGCACGGGCGTGCGTGCGTAAATTGACGCTACGCCCCTGATGGCATTGTAAGTGGTATGAACCACAATTCTATTGCCATAAGGCTGGTTGAACATTTTTCCTGCTAAAGGGTCGACATTGTCCCGATAATGCGCACGTTGTTTACATCCTTTGCATATTACCGGTATTACACGTTTTTTCGGCGAGAAATTCGATTAATTCTGTATGCTTTAACGGTCCATCGGAAATACAGAAACTACATTTGTTAAGCCCTTGCAAAGACACCGAAATCATTCTTCAACGACAAATACAACTCAAGTTTTAGCTTTTTACGCAGCATAAAAACTGTGTCATTTCACAGCACTAGCTTGACCCAGGTCTAGGTATAGAGGTGCCGCTGGAGGTTTGAAACCCCGCGGCCCTGATTAGGAAAAAAATACCCCAGTAAAATTCCTACCCAGTGTAGTACAATTCCCTCTACTTTTAAAACAAAAGCACCAATATGTGGTCCTCAAAATGATCTAATGTTAACTGATGACCTGCTAAATAAATACAGGGAAATTACTCCAATTTCGGACTGCCCAATATTGGATAACAGCCTTGCAGTCGTATCCTGAATAGGACAGGTCGAGACCCTGAATAGGATAGACTCGCTTGAATTATATACCCTGTTCAGGGCAGAGGACCCAAAAACCATATCCTATCCAACAGCATGTCCCGTATAGACCATATAGGGGAGTACGAACCCGGTTTTTCTTACCTCTTAAATCGCCGCCACCACATTTCACAGTCTCCTGAGAAGGTTGTGTCACGTCACTTTCTTTTGAGGCTGCACTCCTTTCCATGACTAGTGGACTGGAGAATTCAAACATACACGAAAAGATACATATTTTTTAATTTTATTTTCCCTTGCCGATGTACTGGGTTAATGCTAATCACGTGTTACAATATTTTTTGAAAACTTGAAAACGGACTTTGATTCTAACCTCAGTTAAAATTTTAATCAGTCGCCAAGTAGCGTGACCTAAAGTGAGTAAAGCTGCACATGGAAAAGTATGAAATAGGCTTGAACGTTGCTTGGGAAAGTGAAACTCTTACTTTGAAAGCACTTACACATAAAAGACAAAGATTATAAGCTTATAAGCCCTTTTCGTAGTGCTTTGAAAAGAGAAACAGTCTTTGCAAATCTAAATGTCATATATCTAATGCCATGTGTCAACTTCTCTTGCTTATGAATTAATGAAGGCAAGTCTATTAATATTTCGCCGGGCTAATCCGGCATTGCACCTAGACAACGTAAACTTCACTGAAGACAAACGTACACTGCATCGTCACCAACCTAATAACTATATATCGGTGTACAGTAACATGTACTTTAGGCTGAAATCAGTTTCCTCGATCGCTTGCTATCAGAACGGAAGGCCTTCGTGATGGTATCGGCCTTCCACTCGGCCTTCCAAGAGGCAATCGGAAATTGCAGTTTGCTACTTCACTGATTCACCTAAACGGTTGTGATATTACGACAAAGTTAGCCTGCATACAGGCTCTTCATTGGGCCTTGTTGACCATGGAACAGACAGTTGTTGTCACATGGGCGAATTTGAGATGAGCTGCGAGGATTTCGGTTAACGGTTGTTTTCGTAGGTCGAGTAATTAAGAAAACAAACAGGAGCTTTTCTAACTAAAATCTTTATTCAGCTAAGCCTGTGTTTATGACTGAAAAGCAAACACGTTCAATTTTCGCCTCTTGTAAGTCTACGCGAAGGCGAAGAAAGCGAATTGCTGGTGACTTTGAGACATAATTTATTGAGCATGACTCGAATTGAAGTCGCTTCGAATAGAGAGAATCGGTCAATTAAAGATAAAGCACGGTAAAATTTTCACATTCAAACCTGTAATATTTTGCAAGGTGGATTCAGAAAGCGCTGAAACATTTCGGAGAAAGACCACAATATTTTAACACAATCCAACATGGCTACATTCTTGTTGGTGTGTAATTTTTTTGTTAGCGCTAGCGCAGAAACGCCGGAAGTAAGCTTTGGGGAGAGTTGAGACGACGTACGGACGACAGTTTTAGCCTTGGGCCTTCCACAAGAGTAATTATATTGTGTTCTCATGACTCGTAATCTGATGTAGTATCTGCTCTCCCAGATACTGTTACGTCAAAATAATTCTTTTCACTATATAATGTTTATCTTTGGAGCTTATAATTCAAAAGTCTAAGCAAAGAGCAGTTGTATGCAAACACAACTAAACTTGCATATATAAGATATTATAAATCACTTAGCATTGTTGGGTTCCACTAATTCGTAGAAAATATACAGGCGATTACGATGCCATGTAGAAAGATATACGCCGCAAAATGATCGAAACTTAAAGTTCTCCGCAGAAACATTCCCTAAAGGAAATCAACTAAGGCACGAAAAAAGTTCTATTGAAATAATTCTCTCCTAAAGTAACTCAGAGAAACTAAATAGTCTCTAGATATGAATTCTGATGTCAATTGTTATTTTTATAAGTTATGTAGCTCATGAAAGTCGTATGTATCTGAAAACCCTATGATCGATAGGGTTGGCCCCAGTTCCTTTGTAGGCTCTAAATTGAAATCGTTCTTAATACATTGACCAGTTTCTCTCCGAGATTCAATCATCGCCCTGTCAAGTTTCCATAACAGAAACGTCCATAAAGTTATCGAGAGTTATCCGCTGGCGCCATATCGCTATCGGTCGAACATAAGCTCGAAATCTGTACCCGAAGGTACTCAGTTTGTATACCCTACTAACAACATAGCCAGAAATCCCATACAACATGGCTTCCAAAATGGCCGCAAGCATGCGCGGAACACGCACATACGGACTTAACATGGCGGCGAAACATAAAGGAAATGAGGGGAAAATAATATTATTTTGCATTTTGTGGCGTAGCCGCACAAAACTAAGTATTCCACTTGATTTTAGTAGAGAGAGTCAAGTTCGAACCATGTTGTACCTGAGTAAAATATAAGAAAAAAATAGTTCTAAACGGTGCCTTTTTTTATTGAAATCATCTTATAAACTAGCCACACTTTTCTCTCAATGTTTCTTTAAATAACTCTTACCTTCATGGTTTCCTTAGTCAGCTTCGAGGAAACAACTGCACCAAATTAATTTTCCATGATCATATTTAAAAGATAAGATATAAAGCTCGCAAAAATAATATTCTTGGTCCTAACAAATTTCTTTAACATGGTGCGTTTTGTATGTAAATAGTGGCATTTTCCAGAAATGCGAGACGAGCCGAGATGAAGCCATTACGGAGGAAAAATGCATCTTCGAGAGGTTTGCTTTCATTCCACTACGGTCACCATATTGTTTTAACGTGTTTTCAGTGGTCAGTTGTATTCCCCATAACAAGTTAGGTACTTGATATATGATGAACAGGCCGAATTTGGAAAAATAGCGGGAACCTCGAATTATCGAAGGAAGTACAGCAAAATATTCACATAGCCCAAGTCTGATGTAACACCAATTAAATCATTTCAAACTTGGTAAATTGATTTTGTTGATACATTTCGATCAATAATCCTTAAAAGTAGCGAAGCAAAGAGCATGTAAACAACAATAATAGCCTTCATTTGTCCGCCCGCCATGTTGAATATCAAAATATACGCGCCCGCCGTTCAATCCGCTGACTGTCTTGGATTTCTGGCTATGATTTGTATGAGCTCACACTGTGTTCGTCCGCGACCCACTCAAGACTGAGAATCGATTCAAGTGGTCACTTCACGATACCCGAAACCAAGATATAAATTAACAGCTTTAATTTGCGTCCTGGAAAGGCTGAAAATGTGAGGGGAATAGACTTGAATAAAACTACATTTACAGAACTTCCCTCTATTCGTAATCTGCAATTCAAAAATAAACTTTCGGAGGTCTTTCAACAACGCCGTCAACTCGGATTCAAATGGTCTTGAATGTTTACGAAAATCAATCGACGCTGCTAGAAAGAGCACTTAAAAATGAGTAAAATAGTCAAGTTTGAGAGTCACATATAGCGAATATATGGTTCTTCAAAGTCAGGAAATTTTACAGACATTTGTATGCTGGGGGTACAAACGTGGCCTGCAATCTGCAATTCAAAAATAAACTTTCGGAGATCTTTCAACAACATCAACCCGGATTCAAATGGTCTTGAATGTTTGCGAAAATCTATCGACGCTGCTAGAAAGAGCACTTAAAAATTAGTAAAATAGCCAAGTTTGAGAGTCACATATAGCGAATATATGGTTCTTAAAAGTCAGGAAATTTTACAGACATTTGTATGCTAGGGATACAAACGTGGCCCCAGCATACAAACGTTTGTAAAATCAGCTCCCGACTTTGCGACGCTATAACTTAACGATTTGAAAAGACAGGACTCCTAAACCCTTTCCAACAGTGTCGAATTTTCGTTACAAAGCCAACATCAAAAGTTTACAAAATCCATGGAAAGGTCTATTCTCGTTCGTTGCAACATAGTTGATGTTACGGGGCAGCTCACGGGATCGCGATCAACATAAAACTACACATTTCGCCAGGCATTCCCTGAGCGTTTCTTTGTTCATGGACTGAGTTTAAAGGAAACCTTCTCGCTTTCCCACAAAAACGGCTTTCAGCAAGAAGCCCTTGGTGCAAACCTAGTTTAATATGTCGAACAGAATATTCAATAAAGGCGACTAATTATAAGATGCCAATTATATCGCCAAAACGACACCAAAGTTAGCGCACCAACTCTGATCTTACTAAAAACGGCCGGATATAGGTAAGAAAATGACCGGCAAAGACCTCACCTCGCTGTAAAATGTGCCGTTAAGACATAATATCCATCAGAGATAACACGTTGAATAAGTTCGACTCGCTTTTCACGATCACTGGACACACTCCAACGAGCTTTGCATCCCAGCAAGTACAGAATGAATTAATCAGTTTTTTCTTTTCCTTTTACAGTTCTGTGTAAATTAATCAGGGATTCTTTCCTTTATTAGTGCAATGTGAATTAATCACGGTTTTTCCCTAATCGATTCCGTGAAATTAGGGGGAATTTATGAGGGGTTTTCCCCCGAATTGGTCAACATCTGTGGGTCTAATTGATGAGGGATTTTTCCCGTACATTTATCAGTTGTGGCAACGTCATTTTAAATATTTCCTCGTGGTTAGAACCGAAACTGAAACTGCTTCAAAAGCATTTTTCCTTATTGAGTTATAAATAAGTACACTGATATTTCGACAAAACTACCAGGAGTGAGATGAGGTTGAGAAAATATCAGTTATGTTTGACTTGAATATTTCAATTTAGAACTAATTTGTAAAGATCGAAGCGTTTACTTTTGAAGCATTCATTTGCAAATCCAGCAACTTCGCATTGTGATTGGTTGACAGAACTCGCGCCACTTTCTCAACGAACGAGATGCAAATCATATCTTATCGATTTGGGGCTGTGAGAAAAGTATGGAGCGTCTTTAAGTACGACATGAAACATGCCTACAGCTACTATATTTTCAAAAAAAATCAAAACCGTTTTCTTTTTTTTTGACAATCAATCAATCAATCAATCAAATACGATGGCCAACATAATCAACCCTTGTCTGGTGGGGAGCGCGTCTGAACTGGTACAAAAACTCAGTTAAAATTTAATTGGGATGGGGTAGATTAACTGCATTTTACGGTCGTGCGGGGTGGCAGTGTTTGTATGTCTAGATCTATTGCGAGAGTTAAGAGACAGTTAAAAAAGTGTTACCCAAATAGGAATTAACTCAGGTTGCCCTGTTATTACACAGTTTGGCATTCAATTCACCATACTTTCAGCCAGGTGTCGACTTACTTTCCTTCTGAGTTAATTAAATGCCGATTATTTTTTACTCTTTTGCCATTGTACATACACATCGTAACCTTCAGGAGAAATACACCGCATCGCGACCAACCTAGTAATTATCGGTGCACAGTAACATGTACTTTACAGGGCACGTGGAGCACGTTTGCAATTGGGATGGGGGGTGCTCACTTCGAATGCGTTAGCGTGGGTCAACTAGGGGTTCGGGGGCATGTTCCCCCGGAATATTTTAAAATAAAAGTCCTCTGAAATGGCTGGAAATGCATTTAAAACTAACACAATGTTGTAAGACTTATATACTTTCAGCAACAAGAATGCGATGTTTTAAACAACAATTTAATTACCTTTTCGCTTAACTAATCAGTTTTCGGTAAAACCTCAAATTAAAGTAACTTCCATTTTGTTTTAGTATTACTTGCTTTTCACTGTTAAAACGTGGGGGGCTAAACTATTCCCCCCCCCCCCCAGGCTTTCCGGCCCCCTGCATGGTCCCTGCTCAAATCAGTGGCCTCGATCTCTTGTGATCAGAACTGATGGGTATCTACAAAATTATCGATACATCTTAATACGTGGATACAGATCAGCAGAATCGAAACTGCTTTGTTAAGCCATCAAGTGCGCATGCTTCTGTCATAGGGATACCTCACAAATTAATGTGATTTGGTAAGCTGAAGCCACTCTAAGGGCACTAAGGCCACATGGTAGCGGACATTACCCCTTAAATATACCAAATCAAAGATTGAGCCTAAGCATTAGCAGCCATGGACAGCTGTTTCGGCCTTGTTAGGCCTCATCAGCATGGCATACACTGTAGCTAATGCTCAGGCTCAAGCACCTACATATGAATAAAACAAGCAACGCAAATGTAAAGCTTGTGGGGTGTGGCAGCTAACCAGATCATATTAATTTGTGAGGTATCCTTGTCACTCAAGCCACGTCCCACAAGCTTTACATTTTCAATGTTTCTGTCATAGTAGGACTGATTACTGCGATGTTCGCAAGTCTTTAAGGAGCTATGAATCATTATATTTTTCCCTGACCATACAATATACCTTAGCGTCGATCGAAATAAAATGAAACATTACATATCACTAACCCGTATTTTAACGGCGAAATAGGCCCAGTTTGCCCAAAGCTTCCTTTAACGACTCAGTATCAGTAAAACAGATAAACACATCGCAGACCATTCGAAAGAGAGATGAAAGTCTTAAAGTTCGTGAATCGACTCTACGCTAGCCAAACAGGAAGTGCTCTCAAAACGAAACTGACGGGAAACTGAAACCTCCTTTGGAAAGTTATCATGAAGGTAGGCACGTCATCGTGGCCTACGTTTACTGGCAAAGTAGAAGCTATCCTTTCAAACTGTATCCAGCTCAAGTGAGGAGAGTCACGCGTGAAACGAGACACGCGCGCGTGTAATCAACAATCAACACGACGCGCAGCAAGGCAACCGGAGGGGCCCTCAAACCGAAAAACACTGGCCTCTCGTGCGAAGTTCCTGCCAGCAAGAGCTGCGCGACGTTTAGAACGACGAGAATGGCCGCAAAGTAACTCACATTTAAGTTCTGGCGCTGCCTAATATTTACCGGGCGCATGTATTCCAGTGGATGCTGGCCCTTCAGTTCGTAGGAGTATAAATAGAACCCGCTGCTGGCCCTTCAGTTCGTAGGAATATAAATAGAACCCGCTTTTCATATAGTCTTAGCTATCCCCCTGGAGACTAATAGCGGTGGTCTCACGCCCAGCACGTAGGCGATTGGGATCAAAGTGATTATGGCTAGAGTTTACATTAAAAGATTATGAAATTGCGTCTTTCGGTATATCTATTTTCAAGCAGATAATGGCATTTCTTGATTACCCTGGACACTGTATCTTAGAACGCATGTGGGCGCACCCTTGTAACTGGAATGGCAACAAATATATATATATATATATATATACAAGGTTAATTTGGGAACAGAAATCAACAACAACTAAGGCGATCTCAGCCAGTGGCACGGAGGATTTGGACCCCCCGCAAATTCGTACCTTCCAGTCCAGATCTGCTTGTGGATCAGATTTGGACCCCCTAGTCCAGAACTGCTAGCAGATATGTACCCCCTTTTACGGATTTGGACCCCCACCCCTCCTAAAAGCAAGCGTTCTACTGAGTAAGGTAATAAAATTCCTTTGCAAATTGTGTTTGGTGTCGTTAAAAAAGCAAAATAAGAATATTGAGGTAGTTTTAATTTTTTTAATAATCTTTAATACTTTATGTGAAAAAGAACCCTCAACGCTAGTTTGCATCTATGAAATTTTTAAAACAAAACATTCTTAACAACTTAGAGCAATACCTAAGGGCAGGTCTGTTTCCCTGTTCAACTGTAGGCCACTTAATCATGGTTTAGGGCCACTGGATATTGGTGAAGAAGTCTGGCGACTGCTCCTTTGAATCAGTATCACATCAGTTATATAGCGATTCAGATCATTACTTCAGAATGAATGCAATTTCAAGTACCCACAGCCTCCCATGAGACAGTCGGAAATCAGAAATTGTGTATCTTCTGGATATATGTATGCCTCCAAAAAATTATAAAAGAAAGATACATGGAAATCAGTAAAAATATTTAGATGATATGAATTAAGACCAAGATATTTCTTTTGATCAGTTACTTCTCGACCTTACTATCACAAAAAAACTGCTTGCTAGTATTAAGCTCATCAATCCATACATCTACAGTACTTTCAAAAAGAAATCCAGCTGCTCTTCTGGCCAGCCAAGTGCAAGACCAAACAATTTGATAATAAAATACTGGGCATTTGTTCGATACCACTATCAAGGTAATTAGCAATGTAGTATTAGGATCGATTTACGGTAATGATTCATCAAAGCAATTGAAGTGCTGGAAATCAGTGTTCGCCATCTTAACTTGATTTTCTATTTTGCAAGAAAGGTAATGACTAGTCTCACATTTCTGCATGTACATTTGAAATTGCACAACATTCCTCATCAAACATCAGAAATCCCATTAAACATTAAAGCCAAATGTCATCCAAACATCCCACAAGACTGGTGTGAGCAGCTACTAATAAAATTAATTGAGAGACTGTATGCAAGAGAAGGAAGTCCAAAGGATGTGTACATTAACTCTTTGTCTTCAAGCTTACCAAATATCGTTCCTGTGGGAACGATGGCTGTGAAACCTGTAACTTTCCCAAATCCCTGACTATGGTCGAAATGAAGCATTTTTATTGCAAAATGATAAGTTTTTCAGATTTCATCACCCTGGAAACTGACCGAAACTCTGAATTTTTACTTAATATGACTGTTTATTCTCTTTGAAAACCAAAATCGCCCTCGGACAACAGCAAAATTTACACAACTTTGTCTTGAAGTTTTCAGGACAAAATATCCTCTTGAAGTTAAACGTTTCCCGATTGGCAGCAAACTTTGAATCCATTTCTTGCAATCTGTTCAAAATTTGCCTGCTCACTCCTTTAGCCCGACCCCGATAACGCTGTTCAGTTGCTCTCACTGTCTGTAATTTTCACGTTTGTGACCCAAATGAATTCTGGGATGTTCTTGCCTAACAGCGGCATGGAGGACTGCCAATTTCCATTTCACATATTTTTTAGAACCGTGTCGAGCCACCCGGTCCTGCTGGCAAACTATTTCACCGATTGCATTATCTACAAGTCAAAACTCGCCAAAAGTCCCGGAATCCACTCACAAAACGACTAAAGACACAACTTCACTCCGTGGATTGCCATCACTCGCTCGAAGAATTTCAGCGGCCAACTTCGTGTGAAATTGCTTCTCACCTCTGTTTTCTTTCAAAGGATTGCCTCTACCCATCAACCCAGCTTTAAGATGCCAGACAAGGGGCTTCTGAGGTGGAAAATGGCTCGAAAAACACACTTATAAATCAAATAAGCAACGAATTGTAGCTGCAGTGTTCGTTTAGAAATAAACGACAGCTAGCATTGCAAACCTGACAACAAAGATAGAGCCTTCGGTGTTGTGGACCAGCGAAATCGCCGTGGTAACCCCTTATATGGAGTAGCCAGGTCGATTTGACCTCCTACCCTCCGAAAATTGCAAAAAAGGCGACCAAATCGACCGGTAGGGAAAGAGTTAATGAGAAAGAGCTTACTTTAAGTTTTATAATACTTTGTCATGCGAATACAATTAAGTTGATAAGAAGACTGGAGAATTAGGAGAAACTAAATTCCCATACTAAGAATAATATCTAATAGTAAACATACTAAAAACTAAGAGGAGAAATTTAAACGCGATTCAAAGATAACGTATTGAAATTAAATCGAATAGTTGTCTCTTACAAGCCACCCCTGACTTTTGAGATTTTAGATTGACATTAAAAATTAAGAAGTAAAATTTACAACCCAAAGCTAACCTAATTAAATTACATACTTGTCACTCACAAGTTACATCTGATTTAAAATTGACACAAAATTTAAGAAGGTACATGCATGATGTTCGACGGAATACTATACTATTCAGTCTGTTACGTAGCTATTTAAAAAAAGAAAAGGTGAAGGCCATATATAGATTTTTAAGTAAGGTGTTTGAAGTCTGTTTGAAGTCTGTTTAAAGAGGTGTTTTCAAAATCTAGAAGAAGTTCATCTGTTCGGATTCCCTAGCTGAAATTTTAATTGCCCGAAAATGTTAGGGAACAAAATCTTCCTTTGAGAAAATAAATAGAAGCTGAAATGAACTTTCCACGAACTTTCTAGGGAACTATTTTCTTTCCGAGAATGCTAGTTGACGTTTTTGACTGCCAAAAACAGCAATTACGACCTTTTCAAAAACCTGAGGGGCTATGATTAATTGCAAATCTTTTAGGCCACATTTTAGTTACGAAAATCCGAGTTCACTCTTTAATCAACGTCGAAAACACAAGGCGAATTACCCTCCACCGAACAGATATTTAGCGAAACTTATCGTTGGCGCCCCTGCTTCTTGGCCCAGTTTAATTTGTGTTCAAAACCGTGACAATTGAGCAGCAGCAGGGAAAACGAAAAGTCTTCGATAGCAAACGTTTGCAAAATAATAATAATAATAATAATAATAATAATAATAATAATAATAATAAATACAGACATTCTCGAGTCCAAACTACTTTCAGGGTGCGTTCCTTTCGGAGAATCCAAATCCAGATTCTTGATCTAAAAATGGATTTCGCGTTCCTTTCGGCAAATCCAAATCTAGATTTTTAATCTAATGAATCCTTTCTGGGAAAAGATTCACTGGATTTGAAATCCGCGATTCTAAATCCAGATTTTCGGATTTGTGATCTGCTCCGTTCCTTTCACCAGTGGATTTGAAATTAATCTCATTGACCATGGCGGCCGGAAACGAGTGAAAAACATTTGGAACTTACTTTGGCCATGTCAAAGGCTTTTTTCGCTCTGTTGAGCCTGCAAACTTTCACATAGACGGTTCTCTTCTCATATTGGCTTTTAAAACCTCAAAAACAATCGATGTTTTCATGTACGTGATATGCTTGTGGGCAGACATCTGTTATGTCACACACTGTGAAAAACTATAAAATCCAAACTGCTCTATTTTAAAAACAAAGCACGCTACCTAGCTGAAAACATTGAAGCAGATACATTTCTGATATGTCTTTTAAGTGATGAAGATAAAAATGCAAAAGTCTGTTTACTTTTGAGTTTTAGTTTTTGATGACGTCATGTGAA
Source organism: Pachyseris speciosa (assembly GCA_016490735.1). NCBI lineage: Eukaryota > Metazoa > Cnidaria > Anthozoa > Scleractinia > Pachyseridae > Pachyseris > Pachyseris speciosa. The sequence goes on along the minus strand of JAEMWC010000542.1, from coordinate 230,037 downwards.
AACCAAGAATTCAATGAATATGCGAGGTTGCCGTAGTAACACAATCCTTTTTCGGATTTTGTGTTCCATTCGTTAAAATATCGAACCATTGAATATAAAATTGTTCGTATTGAATATTGCAACATTCCGGCAACCATAGCTCTCCAGTTTCACAGTTGCGTTAAAGTATTTGTTTGAGGTTCCTTTAAGAGGCCATACATTTTAAAGGTCTTTTTACCGGCATTGCCTCGGTAACAATTTTCGTCCGGCTACGGCTCAGAAAATACAATGCCGATACCCCTTAAAAGATCATAAAATTATTGTCCTCAGTTGTTTTGTTTGTTTTTCCAACGATTTCCTGCTAAAATGCGCAAAAAAGAACAAGTTTATCTCGAGTGTGACTTTTCGCTTGCATACATAGAGGGTTGGACGTGCGTACGACGTACGTACGGTGAGCAAAACCAAATTTTCTCGAGCAGATGGGTTACCATATTTTCTTAATCATGGTGCTCCGCGCGCGCGCCTTCGGCACGCGGAGCTCCGCTATTAATGTAGAGGAAAACATTTTATATGCATTGCCATTTTTAATGCATTGAACAACGTTAAAATACTAAAAAATTAACTTGAAGTAACGAAGTGAAATCGCTTTCTAGCGCCCAAACTAAGCAATAAAAGCATTGATTATCTTGAGAAATAAGCTAGCCTAAAAAGCTTATACTTTCCTAGTTTTATTTTCATACTTTTTACATTTACTACTGCATTTTCTACGACTGTAGAAGCTTTGCAATGTACATTTATACTCTACAAAGTTTTCCTATGACAGCAGCAGATGCTTTCTACCATGACCATCATGATGAAGGCTTTTGAACCCGATTGTCGATATACTATTTCTCAACAAGCAATGGAAACTTGGAGTATGCCCCGGACCCCCTAGTTGGCCCACCCTAACGCATTCTAAGTGAGTTCCCTCCCCCCCCCTCCCCCCCCCCCCCTTCCAATTGCAAACGCGCTGCGCGGGCCCTGTAAAGTACATGTTACTGTGCACCGATAATTACTAGGTTGGGCACGATTCGGTGTATTTCTCCTGAAGGTTTACGATCTGTATGTGCAATGGTGGAAGAGTAAAAAATAGACGCATTTAATTCAGAAGGAAAGGAAGTGGACACCTGGCATTAGCTGTACGACACTTGGATTTGCAAAGACAGCTCCTCTCTGGCCAAAGTGGTAGGTAAAGGAGTTATAATCATTTCAAGGCAATGATGAATACCAGAAAAATCACTTCCATAAGGCAGTATATTTCTACACTGAAGAGAGGACTTCAAATGAGCTGCAAGTATGGTGAATTGAATGCCAAACTGTGTAATAACAGGGCAATCTGAGTTAATTCCTATTTGGGTAACACTTTTTTAACTGTCTCTTAACTCTTGCAACAGATTTAGACATACAAACACTGCCACCCACGACCGTAAAATGTTAATCTTCCCCATCCCAATTAAATTTTACTGAGTTTTTGTACCAGTTCAGACGCGCTCCCCACCAGACATGCGTTGATTATGTTGGCCATGCATCGTATGGGATTGACTGATTGATTGTCAAATTTAAAAGAAACCGTTTTGATTCTATTCTGTAGGGATGTTTCATGTCGTACCTAAAGACGCTCCATACTTTTCTCAAAACCCCAAATCGATAAGATTTGATTTGCATCTCATTCGTTGAGAAAGTGGTGCGAGTTCTGTCCACCAATATAATCACAAAGCGAAGTTGCTGGATTTGCAAATGAATGCTTCAAAAGTAAACGCTTCGGTCTTTACAAATTAATGCTAAACTGAAATATTTCAGTCAAACATAACTGATATTTTCTCAACCTCATCTCACTCCTGGTAGTTTTGTCGAAATATCAGTGTACTTCTTAACTCAATAAGGAATAATGCTTTTGAAGAAGTTTCAGTTTCGTTTCTAGCTGCGCGAAAATATTTAAAATGACGTTGCCACAACTGAGGAATGTAAGGGAAAAATCCCTTATCAATTCGCCCAATGATGTTGACCAATTCGGGGGAAAACCCCTCATTAATCCACCCAATTTCACGGAATCGATTAGGGAAACAAACCTGATTGATTCACTCAATCACATTGCACTAATAAAGAAAAGAATCACTGATTAATTTACACTGAACTATAAAAGGAAAAGAGAAAGACTGATTAATTCATTCTATACTTACTGGGAGGCGAAGCTCGTTGGAGTGTGTCCAGTGAAAAGCGAGTCGAACTTATTCAACGTGTTATCTCTGATGGATATCATGTCTTAACGGCACATTTTACAGCGAGGTGAGGTCTTTGCCGGTCATTTTCTTACCTATATCTGGCAGTTTTTAATAAGATCAGAGTTGGTTCGCTAACTTTGGTGTCGTTTTGGCGATATAATTGGCAACTTATCAGATTAGTCGCCTTTATTGAATATTCTGTTCGACATATTAAACTAGGTTTGCACCAAGGGCTTCTTGCTGAAAGCCGTCTTTGTGGGAAAGCGAGAACGTTTCCTTTAAACTCAGTCCATGGACAAAGAAGGAAAATACAGTCAAACGCTCAGGGTACGCCTGGCGAAATGTGTAGTTTCATGTTGATCGCGATCCCGTCACCTGCCCCTTAACATCAACTATGTTGCAACGAACGAGAATAGACCTTTCCATGCATTTTGTCAACTTTTGATGTTGGCTTTGTAACGAAAATCCGACACTTTTGGAAAGAGTTTGGGAGTCCTGTCCTTTAAAATCGTTAAGTTATAGCGTCGCCAAGTCGAGAGCTGATTTTACAGACGTTTGTATGCTGGGGCCACGTTTGTAACCCCAGCATACGAATGTCTGAAAAAATTTCCTGACTTTGAAGAAACATATATTCGCTATATGTGACGCTCAAACTTGGCTATTTGACTAATTTTTAAGTGCTCTCTATAGCAGCGTAGATTTTCCCTACCTGGTCAAAATCAAAAGTTAAAAGAAACCGACCAGACTCCACTGTATGCAATATTCAAGACCGTTTGAATCCGGGTTGACGTTGTTGGAAGATCTCCGAAAGTTTATTTTCCGAATCGAGGAACGTTCTGTAAATGTAGTTTTACCAAATCTATTCCCCTCACATTTTCAGCTTTTCCATGACGCAAATTAAAGCTGTTAATTTATATCTTGGTTTCGGGTATCGTGACATGACCACTTGAATCGATTCTCAGTCTTGAGCTGGTCGCGGACGAACTTAACCCCACTGCGGAGCCTGGTCCCAGACTAAGGACGAACACAGTGTGAGCTCATTCAAATTGCTAGTAGAGGGATGAACTTGTTAGACCTTTTTGAGTCTTCAAACTACCTTCGGGTACAGATTTCGAGCTTATGGGTGACCGATAGCAATGTGGTGCTAGCGGATAACTCTCGATAAATTTATAGACGTTTCTCTTATGGGAACCTGACAACGGGATGATTGAATCTCGGAGAGAAACTGGTCAATGTCTTAAGAACGATTTCAATTTAGACCATACAAAGGAACTGGAGCGAACCTTATCGATCATAGGGTTTTCAGATCCAGACAACATTCATGAGCTTCTTATTATAATAACAATTGACATCAGTCGTACGTGCGTGAGTAGATTTCTAGAGAATATTTAGTTTCACTGGGTTACTCCCCCCCCCCTCCCTCATTCTATTGACAAATGGTACCCCTTTCGTATACCTTGGAAAATGGTACCCCATAGACCTTTTTCATAATGGCGGACGATTTTAATTATTCTTTTGTACATGTGTTAATTAGCCCTACTAACCTCACTTTAATGCAAAAATCTATTGAATTTTGCACATGCTGACGAGGCTAGTAGGGCTCATTATCATAAAAATAAAAGAATAATTTGTCGGGCGCCATTATGAAAAGGGTCTATTTATTTCACAAGATACCTTCTTGCCATTTTCATGTAGCGTTATATATTATTATACTTAGGGTTATATTAAATGCACGAATAGTTTTAATCACGGTTGTTAGTATATTTAGGATATTTTTAATTTTTATACTTAGCTCACGCCCCTACTGGAAACCAGCTATTGTTTTTTTTACATTGTTGAATAGGCTAGCGTGATAAAATAAAGTTCTTATCTATCTATCTATCTATCTATCTATCTATCTATCTATCTGTCTGTCTGTCTGTGTATCTATCTAGCGGTCAATGATTCAAACAGTACAGTCACAAGGTATGTCTGTTCGGAACATTTTAATGAAAGGCCCTTTTAAATACGTAATTGACAGATTTCCCTACTCTTTCATATACTTCGACTCGTGAAATCCCTACCCTTTCATATACCTGAAGTGTGAAAAAGGTACCCCTTTTGGGCAGAGTCTCCCCGCCCGTATAGGACATTATAGGGAGTGCCCCCCCCTCCCTAGCCTCCTTCGCAGACGTCTTTGGGCTCGTCACGCGTTCCTTGCCCACGACCGTCTGCTGAACTGAACTACCACTTCCGTTCGCGGCGGTTAGCCAATCATAGTCCGTTTTCCAATTTATGGAAAGTAAGACTTCGACCCCGGGATTATTTTCACAGACGATGCACGTGAATCGGGTGTCGATTTCCATCTTACGCAGCTCGTTATTGGTTTCTTCAAAACAAAAGCTAACCGCCGACGAACGGAAGCGGCAGTTCAGTTCAGCAGACGTTCGTGGGCAAGGAACGCGTGACGAGCCCAAAGACTTCTGCGAAGGAGGCTACCCCTCCCCCCCCGGTTACTTCAGGAGATAATTATTTCAGTAGAACTTTTTCTTGTGCCTTAGTCCGCTATTAATGTAGAGGAAAACATTTTATATGCATTGCCATTTTTTAATGCATTGAACAACGTTAAAATACTCAAAAAAATAACTTGAAGTAACGAAGTGAAATCGCTTTCTAGCGCCCAAACTAAGCAATAAAAACATTGATTATCTTGAAAAATAAGCTAGCCTAAAAAGCTTATACTTTCCTAGTTTTATTTTCATACTTTTTACATTTAGTACTGTATTTTCTACGACTGTAGAAGCTTTGCAATGTACATTTATACTCTACAAAGTTTTCCTATGACAGCAGCAGATGCTTTCTACCATGACCATCATGATGAAGGCTTTTGATCCCGATTGTCGATATACTATTTCTCAACAAGCAATGGAAACTTGGAGTATGCCCGGACCCCCTAGTTGACCCACCCTAACGCATTCTAAGTGAGTTCAATCCCCCCCCCCCCCCTCCGGTTACTTCAGGAGATAATTATTTCAGTAGAACTTTTTCTCGTGCCTTAGTTGATTTCCTTTAAGGAATGTTTCTACGGAGAACTTTAACATTTTGCGGCGTATATCTTTCTACATAGCATCGTAATGGCCTGTATATTCTCTACGAATTAGTGGAACCCAACAACGCTAAGTGATTTATATCTTATGTATGCAAGTTTAGTTCTGTTTGCATACAACTGCTCTTTGCTTAGATTTTTGAATTATAAGCTCCAAAGATAAACATTGTATAGTGAAATGAATTATTTTGACGTAACAGTAGAGCAGATACTACTTCAGATCACGAGTCATGCGAACACAATATGATTACTCGGACTTCTTGTGGAAACTGTCGTCCGTACGTCGTCTCCACTCTCCACAAAGCTCACTTCCGGCGTTTCTGCGCTAGCTCTTACAAAAAATTACTTACCAACAAGAATGTAGCCATGTTGGATTATGTTAAAATACTGTGGTCTTTCTTCGAAATGTTTCAGCGCTTTCTGAATCCACCTTGCAAAATATTACAGGTTTGAATGTGAAAATTTTACCGTGCTTTATCTTTAATTGACCGATTCTCTGTATTCAAAGCGACTTAAGTTCGAGTCAATCAAATGTTTCAAAGTCACTAGCAATTCGCTTCCTTCGCCTTCGCGTAGACTTACTGCAGGCGAAAATTGAACGCGTTTGCTTTTCAGAAATAAACACAGGCTTACCTAAATAAAGTTTTTAGTTAGGAAAGCTCATGCTTCACCTGATGCTTGTTTTCGTAATTACTCGACCTACGAAAACGAACCGAAATTCTCGCAGCTCATCTCAAATTCACCCATGTGACAAAAACTGTCTGTAAATGATCAACAAAAGCCCAATAAAGAGCCTGTATGCAAGCTAACTTTGTCGCAATATCACAACCGTGTAGGTGAATCAGTGAAGTAGCAAACTGCAATTTCCGATTGCCTCTTGGAAGGCCGATATCATCACGAAGGTCTCTAGTTTTGTAGGTATCCATCAGTTGTAATCGCAAGCGATCGAGGCGACTGATTTCAGCCTAAAGTACATGTTACTGTACACCGATAGTTACTAGGTTGGTCACGATGCGGTGTAAGTTTGTCCTCAGTGAAGTTTACGTTGTCTACGTACAATGGCGGAAGAGCCCGGAGAAATATAGACTTGCCTTCATTAATTCATAAGCAACGGAAGTCCACACATGGCATTAGATTCGCAACGACTGTTTCTCTCTTGTCAAAGCATTATGAAAAGGGATTATAATCTTATCATCTTTGTTTTTTTATGTGTGAATGCTTTCAAAGCAAGAGTTTCACTTTTTTAAGCAACGTTCAAGCCCATTTCATACTTTTCCTGTGCAGCTTTACTCACTTTAGGTCACGCTACTTGGCGACCGATTAAATTTTTAATTGAGGATAAAATCAAAGTCCGTTTTCGAGCAAAAGAAAATTGTAACACATGATTAGCATTAACCCAGTACATCGGCAAGGGGGAATGAAATTAAAAATATGTATATATCTTTTCGTGTATGTTTGAATTCTCCCGTCCACTAGTCATGGAAAGGAGTGCAGCCTCAAAAGAAAGTGACGTCACACAACCTTCCCAGGAGACTGTGAAATGTGGTGAGGGCGATTTAAGAGGTAAGAAAAACTGGGGTGGTACTTCCCTCAGTATATGGCTTACACGGGACATGCTGCTTGATAGGGTATGGTTTTTGGCCCCTCTGCCTTGAACAGGGTATATAATTCAAGCGAGTGTGTCCTATTCAGGGTCTGGACCTGTCCGAGGCAGGGTATTGCTGCAAGGCTGTTATCGAATATTGGGGAGTCCGAAATCGGAGTAGTTTCTCTGTATTTATTTAGCAGGTCATCAGTAAACATTAGATCATTTTGAGCACCATATATTGGTGCTTTTGTTTTTAAAGTAGAGGGAATTTGTACTACACTGGGTAGGTATTTGAGGGTATTTTTCCCCAAACAGGGCCGGGGTTTCAAACCTCCAGCGGCACCCCTATACCCAGACGTGGGTCAAGTCCTCCCCCCCCCCCCCCCCCCCTTCCTTCGTCGGTCATAAAAATAACCAAACGATTATGATTTCCAGGGCTGCCTTTAATACCCGCCACTAAAAGAAACGCAACTGAAATCTTGGGATAGCTCGCTCGAGACTTAGCATCCGAACTAGTAATTGGGAGGGAATACGATCGACTCCTGTAAGGCAGCTCCGATTTTCTTTTTCCGAGTATGTCTGGATTACTCGCTGTAATCCATCTTTCAATCATGCCTGTTGATCTATTGTACAACGGCATGGTTTGCCCATTTGCTGTCAGTTTTGTTATTGTTGATCATCGATACCTTAACAGGAAAAATGTTCAACCAGCCTTATGGCGATAGAATCGTGGTTCATACCACTTAGAAAGCACTCACCTGTTTGTATACATTTCACTTCAGCTAAAACAGAGGTGTACAAGAACAAAGGCAATGATGAATACCTGAAAAAACACTTCTACACTGAAGGCCTTCAAATGAGCTGCGAGGATGATGAATTTAACGCCAAACTGTGCGTTATCAATAACAGCCTATCAGCTTGTTTCTATTTGGGTAAGATTTCTTTACCTGCCTTTTCACTCTGCCAACAGAAAGTGTTCACTCACGTGACCAGCAACCATATTGGTTTGTTGAGACAAAAGAAATAATTTGCATAAAAAATATACTTCAATTCCCAGACGAATCTTTTTCTCCTCCAAACGGCCGCCGTTTCTGTGTTTTCTCCTCCAACTGCTCCAACGGGGCCGCCTTAACGTCAAGCTAACACACTTTGTAGATCTAGACATACAAAACACTAATACCAACCACCGTTGTTAAATCCCTCCCATCCCAATTAAATTTTACTGAGTTTTTCTTTCAGTTCAATTACGCCTCCTACCAGACAAGCTTTTATAAAGTTACTCAGTGTATGAGAAAAATGCCTGAGATATCTAGAATGTCGAAAGAAACGGTTTTAATTTGATTCCATTTGAAAATGCGGTAGCTGTGTGGGCATGTTCCATGTCCTACTAAAAGATGTCTTCAGGATTTTTCCATAATTTTCTCAAAACATCAAAGAGTGGACAATTTGCAAGCAGGATGAACTAAACCAATACTGGCGTTTTTTGGTCCGAAATATCGCTTAAAACTGAATTGATCTTCAAAGCGGCCATTTTTGTCATCACAGAGAAACTAACAGATTGGAGGAGGATTAACCATTTGACGGCTTTTTTCCATATTCAAAATAGTAATGACTTTGAGCTTTTTTGCTTATCAACACTTATAATTTCCTCAGGATACCAGGAACAGCTAAATGATGCAAAAGCTGCCTTAAAGTTGCAACCAAACTACATCACCATAGAAAAAGGTGAGACTTGTTAATGTCATCAAAACAAAAGGACATCCCTCAACTTTAGATCTTGATACGTAAATTAGCACAGTATTTTTGATGACATTCATTTCTAGTCTATAGCGATTATTAGTCGGGCCATTAGGCACCGAGTCTTAAGTCATGTTAGATTTCTTTCTTTTTTTGTCTGCAGCAAATTACACAATAGGAAGCACGTGGCTGTGTTTTCATTGATCAGTGCGCAATAGAAAGCACATGGCGTCATTGAAGTATTCACTAACGAAAGATCACAAATTTGCATCAACTAGTTTATTTTTTTCGTCTTCGTGTTTCGTAAGGTTGGTCGTTTGAGTTGTAAAGATGTCTAGTTTCAAAGGTCGCGTTCGTTTCTCTTCAGTGAGTCATTTTGGAGGTTTATCTAACCATAGCTCAAATCTTAAATCTTTCGATAAGCGTTTCCTTTCTCAAAAAATGACCAGAAATATTCACCGATCAGCGTAAACAATATTCTTAGTCAGTTTGAGATAAATACACTATCTTCACCTAATTAGCTATGCGACGCATCTATGGTCTAGTTGTCATCGTCACCGCCTCTTATGTAGATAACCCGGGTTCGTTGTGGTGACATCACAGATCCTCTTTTCTTTTTTTCTTTTCTCCTATTTTTACAAGCATTATTATTGTTATCACTGGTTGAGCTGTAAAGCAATTTTGCAGTTTTAAAGGGATATATGTTGATAGGGTTCTATGGATATTCACTACAATCAAATGATAAGCGCAATGCGCCCGATGTAAGAAGGGTAGAATCACTCTCTTTTTGTTTGTTTATCGTTAAATTAGGGAAACCCTGTGTTTTTACAGACCCGAGTTTAGGCTAGTTGTAGCGTCTTGTTACTCGGGCTAGGAACACCGCCCGAGTCTGAAAATGAGCTCCGTTTTTCTTTTTCGTCGGGTTTCGTCCGCAAAGCTCACTTCCGGCGTTTCTGCGCAAGCGCTAACTAATAATGGTCATTTTGGAATACGTATACTATTTACCTCATTAGAAAGGCTGAATGACCATGGCCTAGCGGCCATCGTCACCGCTTAAGATACAGATGTTCCGGGTTCGAGGTTATCGGCAGCTTTCTTTTTTTTTTTTGCTCTTTTTTAAGTGTTATAATTATTGTAAATTATAAATGGTTGAACTGTAAAGCTATTTTCAAGGGATATATGTTGATAGGGGTCTATGGATATCTGATACACTGCAAAGAAACAGACACGAACCGATGAATGATGCCTGATAATTTACATTATCAACTCCATTGATAAACCAAATTTTCGTGTTTCACTCCCCCACCGACGCAGCACCACAGTTTCTTTACAAACTAATCTCCTTCATTCAATGATGCCTGTTGTCACATATCGAAAAACGTCGATTCACCTTGTGTCTTTGAAGTCTGAAGAACTAATATGTTAAGAAAAGTGTCCATACGGATGTTTGCAAGTTCAACATGACCAGATGTTTTAAATTAGACTGCCGTGTTTCCCCGTGGCCGCTCCATACTAATCTAATTTTTAGCGGTTGTACATTTTGTTGAATAACTCAAGTACGAGACATCACACACCCCTGAAACTTGGACAGGTAGTTTATTTACTATTTTTCCACAATATCTCAATTTCTGGTCGTTAGTTTTTGAATGACAAGCAATTTTAGTTTTACTTACGTGACGTGAAACTGACCGCAGAAACCTTACTCTCTTTCTTATGTTTCAAATGACGTATTTGTAAACAGATTATTTTCCTCCACACATTTCACCGAGACTTCATTAACGTTTATACAAAAAAGTCCTACATCGTTTGATGAGCGTTTCCTTTCTCAAACACTTAGCAGAAATGTTCATCGAAGCGAAAACAAGTGTGCTAAGTTTTTGGCAATAAATACACTATTTTTACCTCATTAGCTATGCTGAAACTCAGTGGTCTGGAGGTCATTGTTACTGTCTCTGATGTAAATAAGCCGCGTTCGACTTCTTCTAGTGGCACCTATCGTGGGTTTCTTTCTTCTTCTCCTTTTTTTTTTTTCGTCTCTGTTTTTCTTCTTCTTTTATAAATATTTTTTAAAAGTGTTATTATTAGGGGCGACCTGCACCATTTGCAACACCTCACAAGATTGGTTCAAAACAACAATAAACAAAGAATTAAAACAATGGAACCTAGCCATAAAACAATAGAGGTGCAACTGATAAAGATCCAGTGAAATTAGAGGTTTCAAAGAGGTGCAGCCCTACCCTATTATTACTGTTCTCGATGGTTGAGCTGTAAAGCAATTTTGCAATTTTAAAGGGATATATGTTGATCCGATAAGGGTCTACGGATATACACTGCAAAGAAATGGACTCCAACACAAGCTAAGTGCAATGCGTCCGATGTAAGAAAGACAGAATTCTCTCTATTCTTTTGTTTAGCGCTAAATTAGGGATACAATACTGTTTTTTGCAAGCCCGAGTTTAGGCTAATTGTAGCCTCTTGTTTTAACACGAAAGTTATGTTCTACTTTCTCAAATTGGAAAGTAACATGGATTATAAAGATATCTGAAATGTTCCGGTTTTTTGTCAGGGGCAAGAGCCTGTGTGGAGCTGGGCCTCCATGAAGAAGCCATTACCTGGTGTGACAAGGGATTAGCGGTATCCTTTGTTTTATGACGCGTTACTCTGGCTAATTTACTTCCAAATGAATAACAACACACATATTCCATGACGTTAAACGCATTAAGACCCTTGCAAACACTCCCAACATCGCTGGCCAACAACAACCAACACTACTGGGTCCAACATCTTCGGTCCGTTACAACATCGTGTAAGGTATTGTTAGGAGTTGATGGCAGTTTTTGGATGTTGTTGCTTCAGCTGCAAGCATGACCCGATCCCAACAACACCCAACGCGGTGTTCAAACGCACCCAGCATGTTGACCAAAAATATTGGGATCGTTTTCAGGGGCCTTTACATGTTAGAGTATTTGTAGGAAACAGGTCCTTGGTAGTTCTCATCTTTATTGTTAACGGCATAGCGACATAGCGGCATAGCGGTAATTGTTGCTGTTTAGTCCCTTGAAAAATCACAGTGCAATTCAAGCTATTTCTCTAAATGTCGATCAGCTTATCGCCAAGCCGTGGTTGATGATAGCTGCACCCTTAAAGGGGGTGACACACTAGGCGATTTTATACGCCGATCGCCGGCGATCGGCGAAAATCGCCTATTGTGCCCGGAACAGCGATTGCGGTTTTCGCCGATCGCCGCGATCGGCGTATAAAATCGCCAAGTGTGTCGTAGGCATAAAGGATTCTCAGGTGATCGCGTAATTGCGCAGTGACGTTGCCATTGGCCTGGTCTCCCTCTACTTCACACATACGCTAATCGACAGAATAGGGTGCGTAGTTCCCGATGATGTGGTCCATCCTATCACACAATGCGTACAGGTGATTGAGGTTCGCTAATGTGCTCAATAAGGCAGACAGAAAACGTATAGAAAAGCTCATCTTTCCATAGACACTACTAAGCTATATGTCAGTTGGCGAAATACGACCCACATTGGAAAGGTGACATGCGCAGTAACTGGATATAGTTAAATTTTACTTCCGGTTAACTCATTAACCAGTGTCCACGTATTGAGTTGCTTAAAGTCCTTGGTGACTGTACAGACACTTCCCAACATTTTCCAGAATAATTTAATGTGTTGACCCAGCTCCCCCTAAGAAAACCTCTTCTTGTCTTCATCAGCCGTACATGCAACCAAGCCGCTGTAATTAGCGCTTTTAGTGTGAAATTCTGTTCTGTTTGCTTGACAATAGTAAGATTGACAAGAGTGACGCAATATTGTTGGAGTTACGAAACAAGTCTGTTGACGAACTAAACTTGTGGAAAATCAAAAGCCAAACTAATGAATCCCAGGTATGTCTTCCGGCGCATGCAAATTGCCCATGTAGATGAGTGGATGGATGAATAGAGGGATGGACCGACCGACGGAGAAACAGAGGATCAGACAGACTGTCAAAGAGACGGACAGAGAGACAGACAGACACACAGAAGGGTGGATTGATGGATACACTATGTTGAACACGACAAATGTTTTGTTTCAGACGACTAGTACTGAACCTGAAGATGTTTCACAGAATAGACATCCGCTTATAAGTTGTTGTATTAGGTTTGTGGCTTGGTGGTACATATCAAACAGCTATGATTATGGCTCCAATTCACCAATTCAGTAGGCTCAAAAGTTTGTCACGCAATACCGGTCGTCTTTGAAATGGGTCACTTGGTCGAATCGATCAGAAATACAATGGCATGGTACCCAAGAAACAATCGATAACTATTTATACGACCTGAAACTAAGGTAACAGTCCATTAGACACGTTTTACTGGCTAATACCAAATTTCAGAGATGGGGTTTGTTGCCTTAACGATCTTTGTTCTAGGAGAGTGTAACTGCATGGAGATGATTTAATAATTTTTTGTTAAGCCTAACACTCCATTCAAACAATAATACGTCATGGAAGCTCTGAACATTAGAAGATAGTCAGCGCATAATTAGTACCTCTTTCACTCTACAACACTTTTTCTTTTCTTACAGATGACAGAAAGAGAACGTCTTGAGGTTTCCCGTATAGAGTTCGCTTTTGAGCTCTGTAGACAGGCAAACGACAGGTCTGTCAAAGTAGAATCCTATAAACAAATTGGCAACGCCTACCACCGTTTAGGAGATTTCAGAAACGCAGTACACTACCATGAGCGCAGTCTAGAAATTGCTGAAGAAATCGTGGACAAAACTCAGCAAATGCACGCACATGGTAATCTTGGGAAGGCATACCAAAGACTCAGGGATTTCAAACCTGCCTTGGAGAACCATGGACGCGCTCTTAAATTGCCGAAGATCTCAAAGACCTGAACCAGAAAGGAATCGCATATGGCAACATTGGCAACGTTTATCACATACTTGGTGACTTTCAGAAGGCCATCAAGTGCCATGAACGCTGTCTGGAATATGCCCAAAAAGTGGGAGAGAGGGTTCGAGAAAAAAATTCATACGGAAACATTGGAAATGTTTATGACAGTCTCGGAGATTACCAAACATCCCTTTACTTCCATCAATGCTGTCTTAAGATTTTCAAAGAAGATAATGACAAGTCTGAAGAGGGGCGAGTGTATGGCAACATTGGCATAGTGTATGACCACCTCGGGGATTTCAAAAAAGCCATAGAAAATCATGAATGCTGCCTAAAACTTGCCAAAGAAGTCGGGGACAAGCCTCTACAAGGGGGTGCATGTAATAATATCGGTAATGTTTATCAGGCTGTCGGAGATCTCAGAAAGGCCACGGATTACTTTGAACAGTGTCTAAACATAGCAAAAGACATTGGCGACAAATCTCTAGAGGGAACTGCACAAGGTAGTGTGGGCCAAGCTTACCTCCGTCTCGGTAATTACAAAAGGGCCATCAACTCCCTTGAATGTTGTTTAAACATTGCTAAAGAAACGGGGAAGAAGGTTTCAGAAGGTCAAATGTTCCGTTTACTTGGAACAGCTTACAGGGAACTAAGAGATTATGAAAACGCCATAAATTACCTTAAACGTGGGCTTACAATTGCCAAAGAAGTAGAGGACCTGCCCGGAGAGGGCCTTGCATGTGGTCACCTGGGCACGGTATATTTCCTTCTCAGAAATTTCGCCACAGCCATTATTTACCAAGAGCGTCAATCCAAAATTGCCCAAAGGACTGGAAACAGGGCCGAGGAAGCAGCTGCTCTTTGTAACCTTGGTTGCAGCTTTGAATCAGCAGGTCTTCTTGACAAAGCTCTTGAGTGTTTTTATTCCAGTGTAGAAGCCTTTAATGATGTCAGGGGGCGTCTCCAGTCTAACGACAAGTGGAAAATTAGCCTTCGCGAACGATATCAATGTGCATATACTGCCTTGTGGGAAATCTTGACCGCGTATGGCAGGTTTCCCGAGGCTCTCCGCGCTACTGAAGGAGGACGTGCGCAAGCTCTTAATGATCTCATGGAAACAAATTATGGAATTTCAGCCCCTGATATTGGGTCAGTTGGGCAGAGTCAAGCGATGCCTGACATTTTCAGACACGTTGCGTGTAATATACTCGTTTCCGCTTTCAACAGAATGCAAAGTCAAATGAACTTCTGGGTAATTCAAAGTAAGACGGATGTTCATAGAAGAGTAAAGGAGGAGGATAAGATAGTCAGTTTCATCCAAGCCCTGATTGACAGCGCCTTTAAACATATTGGTGCAAGAGCTGGGATGAACTGTGAAGATCGTTCCTTGGACACACTGAGGAAACCATACCAAGCCAAAGATAATTCTCATCAAGCGCGATCGAATTCACAGCCGCGGACACAGAATCAGCCATTAAGACAACTGTATGATTTCATCATTGACCCGATCGCAGATTTGATTCGCGGCGATGAAATTATCATCGTTCCCGAAGGCCCTCTGTGGTTGGCTCCTTTTGCAGCATTTATGGACTCCAATTCAAAGTACCTGAGCGAGTCCTTCAGAATCAGGGTAACTCCATCACTGACTAGTTTGAATATGATTCTGGATTGTCCAGCCGATTACCACAGTAGCACTGGGGCGTTGCTCGTGGGAGATCCATGGGTGCAAGAAGTCACTAGTTACGACCTCCGTCAGCTGCCATGCGCCAGAGAGGAAGTGAAGATGATTGGTCAAATGCTCAACATTACACCTCTTATCGGAAAGGACGCAACAAAGAATGAAGTGCTGGCACGAATCTCCTCAGCCGCCCTGATACACATTGCAGCGCATGGTCGGATGGAAACAGGCGAGATCGCTCTTTGTCCAAATCCTTCACAAGCATCCTCTAAACCTAAGGATGAAGATTTCCTGTTAACGATGACTGATGTTTTGAAGGTGAAGCTTCGGGCTAGGCTGGTTGTGCTCAGTTGCTGTCACAGTGGTCGTGGCGATATCAAAGCTGAGGGTGTGGTCGGTATTGCGCGCGCTTTCCTGGGTGCTGGTGCCCGCTCCGTCCTGGTGTCACTATGGGCGATTGATGACGAGGCCACGCTGGAGTTCATGAAATATTTCTACCAACACATAGTGAAAGGAAAACGTGCGGGTGAGGCTCTGAACCTGGCCATGAAAGCCATGAGAGAATCTGAAAAGTTCCACGAAGTGAAGTACTGGGCACCGTTTGTGCTTGTTGGCGACGACGTCACATTGGAATTGGATCAAGGGACTAAAAAACTGACACTGTGAGTATAAGGCGCTCTTTTATATCCAGATGTTATAGAAGAACTTAATGGTTGAGAATCTTTCAATGGACTTTTAGGACTCAGAAATATTATAACAAAATTATGAATTTGCTTCTGGACCAGTCTCTTTCTAATTCTTTCAAACCTTAAATTTTTGGAAACAGTGTTCAAAAACATAGGTGCCCTATTCAACACGCTATGCGTTACTTTAAATGAGTCCGCTAAGGTAACTGAACCTACATCGTTCTGGATGCCGTTTAGATAGTCTAACCGACTGACAGACTCTTTATAATCTAGAATCGTTGGTCATTCACCAGATTGAAGTGTGACGTAAGTCCTTCGTTCCCTTTAATGTTGCAAGCGACCCGGTTACGGGGTTTCTTAACCCTATCCAGATCGGGCTTTGGAGGTCTGGGGTGAGTAGGATTTCGTCCTCCCTCCAGGACTCTGGTAGAAAATACTCCTTAAAGATTTTTCTCTTCAGATCTACGTCAATAAGTGACGACGTGACGTAAAGCTGGAAAGACGTCAGTGTTTCCAAAACCTCTCAAAGACGCCAAAATTTGCCAAACGCTAACGAGACCCAACTTTAAAATGTTCCAAAAATAAATAAAAATAAACATAAAAAAATAAACATAAAAACAAAATAATTACTGAAAATAAAATATGAAATAAATCATATGTGAACTGCGGAGATGAAATTAAAAGAATGATGTTCGCAATAGAGTGCTAAAGTGTGACGTCACAAATATTAGAATTTTTGAAATTATGGGATTTGTTGAGATTTCCAGAAAGAGCAAGATTAAAGATGCTAACTTGCCAAAAATCAGTATTTAAAGGCAAATGGGCTCTGAGATATTAGCACCGTTATGCTCTGCTGACTCTATAAAAATCCTTCTAACTTTGACTCAGTTCATAACGTTAGGAACTGAGTAAAATTTAGAAGGATTTGTATGGAGTCAGCAGAGCATAACGGTGCTAATATCTCGCTCTCAAACTGTAAGAAAATGCTGATTTTTGGCAAGTAGGTCTTTTGACCGTGTTCTTTCTGAATATCCGAACAAATCCCATAATTTCACAAATTTAATTTTAATGACGTCATCACTTTAGTACTCTATTGAGAACGTAATTTATACAATTGCGAAAAGAGGCCTGGAAAAAACATTCAGGACTTCAACGGGGTTTGAACCCGTGACCTCGTGATACCTGTGCGATGCTCTAACCAACTGAGCTATGAAGCCACTGACGTTGGGAGGAGGTCAATTGTGGGTTTATATGTTCCCGTGAAAGAAATGAGTGTGAATGATATATGAAATAAATCATATATGAACTGCGGGGAAATGAAATGAAATAAAGAATGATCGTCGCAGTTGTGAACGCAATTTAAACAATTGTGAAAAGAAGCCCTGAAGTGCTGAATTTTTTTCAGGCTCCTTTTCGCAGTTGCATAAATTGCGTTCACAACTGCGACGATCATTCTTCATTTGAAACTAATTACTGTTACACAGTTGTGTTTGTTATTTTCTACACCACCATGTGGGCTTTATTCTAACAGTTTTAATTAATGACGGTGTTTTCCTTCTTTAGAGATCCTGCCTACAAAGACTGAGTGGATATAATGATGTTGGTGCCCAAGACAAAGCTCAAGGCCTAGATTATGAGTTCCGACTCACTCAGGAGAAATATCTCTAGTATGGAGAGCAACTTAATTGACTGCTATTTAATAATTCGGAAGTAAGCCCTCTAATCCTTCCCAGTGGAGACCTAATTTGGCAAAAAAGTCGAGAGAAGGTAGATTGAGAATCGGGGATGATCAAAAGCCTTCCTCTAAATGGTCATGGTAGAAAGCATCTGTTGCTGTCATAGGAAAACTGTGTAGAGTACAAATGTGCATTGCAAAGCTTCTACATGCAGTTGTAGAAAATACAGTCCTACTGTGAAAATTAGTAAATTAAAAGAAATCAAATTCTTAGCTTTTTAGGCTAGCTTATTTTTCAAGATAATCAATGCTTTTTGCTTTTTTGGTGCTTGAAAGCGATTTCACTTCATTAAAATTTCTTAGTGTAAATCATGCAAACCAAGTTAATTTTTTGAGTCTATTAACATTGTTGAATGCAGAAAATGTTGGCAATGCAAATGAATTTTTTTTCTCTACATTAATAGTTTTGTTTTCGTTCGAGTTGTGCAAAGGTGCACCCAAATGAAGTTCTAAGATAGAGCGTACAGGGCAATCTAGAAATGTCATGATATGCATGGAAATAAACACACCAAAAGACGTTTCTCATATTTCAGTCTTTCAATGCAAAATCCACCCTGAATCACTTTGATCCCAATTGCCAATATGCTGGGGGTGAGACCGCCGTTCTAAGACGTTTTCACGGACGAAGCTAAGAGGCGTTGTATTTATATTTCTACGAAGGGCGAGCTTTCAACCAAATACATGCGCACCGCAAATATTAGGAAGCGCAAAAACATTAAAAGGGTTGTATGAGTGTGGTTGTGTGCGGAGATTCTCGTCGTTCAGAGCCCTCCCCCTCCGTAGCTCTCACCGGCGGGTACTTCGCACGAGAAGCCTCTCGGTTTTTCGTGAGAAGGCCCCGTCGGCTACCTCTGTCAACAAGAATGCTGCACGCCGTGCTGAGTCTTGGTATCTGAGGCTCACAACAAATAGAGCTAGACTATCCACCAAACCCAATCTTGCCAAGATCACCAAAACTCCTATAGCTTCACTTTCCATGGGGGTTTCAGTTGCTATTCAGTTTCGTTTTTAGAGCACTTCCTGTTTGGGTCGCGTAGAGTCGATTCACGAATTCAGCATTTCATCTCTATTTCTATAGCCTAGGCCCTTTTTTCTACGGCAAAGTGTCGATGTGTTTATGTTTATATTGATATTGAGTCAATAAAGGAAGCTTTAGACAAACTGGCCCTATTTCGCCCTTAAAATACGGGTAAGTTATAAGCTTACGTAGTATGTCATTTCATATCGATCGATCGATGCTAAGGTACATTTTATATGCAGGGACAATGCAATGATTCAGACCACCTAAAGACTGGCCAATATGACAGAAGCCACCAATCGAGTACACTTGGTGGCTTATCAAAGAAGTTTCGAACAGCCTGCTTATCTCGATCTTAGATCCGTGTGTGGTATAATTTTGTGGACACCCATCAGTTCAGATCGCAAGAGATCGACGCGACTGGTTTGAGCCTAGAGTCATGTTACTGTACACCGATAGTTACAAGGGTGGTCGCGATGCGGTGTATTTGTCATGAAGGTTTACGATGTCTATGTACAATGGCAGAAGAGAGCAAAATAGACTTGCCTTCATAAGAAAAGGAAATCGACACATGGAATTAGGTTTATTATATTTAGATTTGCAAAGCCTGCTGTTCCTCTGTTTCCAAAGCACTACGTAAAGGGTTTATAATCATTTTAGTGTTTTGTGCGTTGGTGAAAGGTGCGAATCAAAGCTTTCAAAGCACAGAGTTTTACTTTCCTTTAAAGCAACGAAGACTGGGTCCATTTCATACTTTTTCATTTACGGCGAAGCATGACACAATAAGGAGCCTCCAAGGATGAACCTACTTCCGCTTCGAGCACAGTGACTTTATGTCACGCTACTTGGCGACCAATTGATTTTTACTAAAGTGAAATCTAAAGTAGGGTATCAGGCGGTAAAATTTGTTACACGTGATTAGCATTAACCCAGTGCATCGGGAAGGGGACAGATAAAATAAAAACTACAGTAAAAACCCGCAACTAAGAACCTACATTTTTTGGGAAGTGGCCTAAACAGGTTCTTATATAAATGGTAGTTAACACAATTTTAGGCTACTTAGGTTCTTAAAATACGTTCTTAACTCTGGAGAAAAGCAAATAAAACTCGGCTCCAAAACAAGATGATTATTGGCCTATATTCTATTTTCTACTGTTTCTTCTCGAAACAGAAGAAAGCCGTCCTGTTAACTAATCTTCCCACCGAAACGTACCAGCTGGCGGAAGATTTGGTGGCCCCAATATGGTTAAGAGAAGATTCTCTCACGTACGACAGGATCGTCAAGCGTCCCCAAAAGTTGCCAAAAGCAATTGAAGCCCCAGTAATCTGCTCTAGTTGCCAGGTACGAGTTTGACTACCGAGCGCGAAACGCATGAGAAACGGTGAGTCAGTATGTTGCTGTTCTAAAGCATCTAGCTACCGATTGCAAGTTTAATGAAGCCCTGCGATTGGAAAGACTCAGGGATAGATTGGTTTCGGGTATTCGAGATAAGAGAATGATGTCAGAGCTTTTGAAACTCAAACTTGAGGAACTGACTTTTGACATTGCTGTAACGAAGTGCATTGCTACTGAACAACCTTACAAGGATGTTGAAGCTCTCCAGGGGGTAAAGAGAGTCAAAACCAGTTGATTTGTTATCCAAGTCAAAGCAAATTAAGAAGCTTAAACCTAAGAGGGAAGTTAAACCTTCAGAGAAAAGGGGTTCTCCATCCCCGAAAGAGTCTAGTGATGAAAGTTGTTACCGCTGTTTGGGCGATCACGATCATAAGAGTTGTCCGTACAAAAAGGACAAATGTCACTACTGTAACAAGGCCGGTCATATTCAAAGGGCCTGTAAATTCAAGAAAAGGGAGACACAAGGTTCCCGACCCCCAGTAAATTATGTGGACGGTGATGACGGAGACAGCGATGACTACTTAGCATCCCTAGAGGTTAATAATGTGTGTGACGTGAATCGCGTGATATTGGTCAGCCCGGAGGTACAGGGAAGGGTGATCAAGATGGAACTACACACAGGGTCAGCTGTGTCTGTACTCCTGTACGAACAGTATAAGGAACATTTTGGTCGCGTGAAACTGGCCAAGAGCCACGTCACACTTAAAACTTACACTGGGCAGAAAGTCAAACCTAAGGGAGAGATGAAGTGTAATGTTAAGTTTAAAGGACAAGAAAAGGAGCTAACCCTCAGAGTGGTTGAGACACCAGGGCCAGCATTGTTTGGGCGTGATTGGCTTTCCAAAATTCAGTTGGACTGGGGTTAAATCAAAACCCTTAAGCTTAGCCAGACGCCGAAAAAGGTCATACAACACAAAGTGGATCAGTTGTTACAGAAGTGCGAGTCTGTATTTTCTGAGGGTGTAGGCACACTTAAAGGCCACAAGGCTGATTTAAAAGCTGAGGAGAACTGTCAGCCTAGCTTTCACAAGCCACGCTAAGTCCCATATGTGCTGCGCCCCAAAGTGGAAGCAGAATTGACACGTTTAGAGAAGGAAGGTATTCTGTCTAAAGTAGAATATAGTGAATGGGTTACCCCGATTGTCCTAGTAGTGAAGCGAAATGGATCAGTGCGCGTGTGCGGCGACTTCAAAGTCTCAGTCAATCCAGTAGTTCTTGCAGAACAGTATCCTCTACCGTGCATAGGGGATATTTTTCCTAATTTGGCTGGGGGAAAGCATTTTAGAAAACTTGATCTACGCCAAGCTTATCATCAAATGGAAGTAATGGAGGATTCTAAGAAATACCTCACGATTAATACACATAAGCACCTGTTCCAAGACAATCGGTTAGTTTTTGGCGTTACGTCAAGTCCAGCGATTTGGTAACGTGCCATAGACCAGGTATTACAGGGAATATCTGGCTCCCAGTGCATCGTCGATGATATGATCCCCACGGGCGAAACTGATGAAGAGCATTTGGAGAATCTAGAGAAAGTGCTCAAGCGACTGCAAGACGCGGGTCTGAAGGCCAACAAAGAGAAGTGCGAGTTCTTCAAGGGTAAAGTTCAGTTCTGTGGGCATGAGATCGACAAAGAAGGCCTCCACAAAACACAAGAGAAGATTGAGGCAGTAGTTAGCGCGCATAGACCCGAGAATGTGTCGCAGCTTCGCTCATTCTTAGGACTCGTTAACTACTACAACCGCTTCCTGCCTAATACGTCCACAGTTCTTCACCCGCTTCACCAGTTGTTAGGGCAAAATAGCAAATGGCAGTGGACTGAACAGTGCGAGCAAGCCTTTACCGAGGCTAAGCGCATGATTACATCTGGGTGTAGTTAAAATGAAAACACTAGCGAGGAGCTATGTCTGGTGGCCTAATATCAGTGGCCAACTGGAAGAGCTAGTTAAAGCCTGCAGTGGGTTTCAGCTCAACCAGAAGATGCCCACTAAAGCACCACTGCATCCGTGGGAGTGGGCCATTACACCATCAGATGGCAGCTTATACCCATCGACTATGCCGGCCCATTTCAGAACTAGATGTTCTTAGTATTTGTTGATGCGCACAGCAAGTGGCCGGAGGTGATCCCTGTTAGTTCCACCACTTCAGGTACGACCATTGAAGTCCTACGTGATTTATTCGCCAGATTTGGAATTCCCGAACAGATTGTTAGCGACAACGGTTCACAGTTCGTTTCTGAGGAATTCCAGGCGTTCGTCAGGTCCAATGGCATCCGCCATATTACATCAGCACCATACCATCCGGCTACAAACGGTCTAGCTGAGAGGTCAGCTCAAACCTTCAAGCAAGCGTTACGTTCCATGCATCAAAGCTCAAAGCCGGTGAAGGAGAAGTTGGCAAAGTTTCTCATAGCCTACAGGAATACTCCCCATTCAACTACCGCTGAGAGCCCAGCACAGTTACTCCTTGGGATACCGTTATGCACTCGTCTAGATTTGGTTAAACCCAACTTGAACCGAAAGATGGTTAACCAACAGCATCAGCAGAGCATCAAGGCTGCAAACGAGAAGGGTAGACAGCGTCGTCAGTTAGAGGTTGGTGACTCGGTGATGTCACGAGATTATCGAGGGGACCTGAAGGGCTGATTGTCAAGAAGACAGGTCCACTAATGTACGAGGTGCAGGTGGCACCAGGAATAATTTGGCGTCGACATATCGACCAGCTGAGGCCGACAGCAGTTGAACCCGATCCTGTGGAGGTCAGTGAACCAGAAGTGGTCAGCCTACCACCAGTGCCAATCCAACAGAGTGCACCACCCAGTGTGGTTGGTACGGTTCCAGAGGTGCTCGTGGCAGATCAACCAGAGATGGATTCTGTTCCCGCACCTACAGCTACCGATCTTTCGGAAGCGACGCCAATAACCTTAATAGGTCACGTGACAATACATGATGTCAAACAATATTCAAAGTTAATGTACTTATGGTGAGGAAGTTTGTCCTAAAGTTGTTTTGTGTCATATTGAAACCTTAAAAAGTTAGACCACCCCCCTGTTTTTTGGGCGAGACCCATGCCTTAATTGTCTTGAGTATTGCTATTGCTATCGGTCGCACACAAAAGACCTCACAAAAACTAGAAGTCTGTTCGCGACTTTCTGCGGCCAGAGATCCAGAAATTAAGCTTATTTTACCTTATATACTCTAAAACGTCTGACAAATTCATTCAGCTGTACCTCTATCTCTTGACAAATGGAGATCCAATTTGTTTTACTCACCTCAAATGTGTTCGTCGATCCGCAACCAGCATGCAACGCAAGACTGAAGAATTTGATGGTTGATTGAGTCTGTGATTAATGTTTCTTCGCCTCAAGTGTCAAGCGTTACGTCACGACACCTTATTTTTCTGAAGATTCTCAGCCATATTTATTCCTTGATTTGCGTCATGAAAAGGCTGGAAATGTGCGGGGAATCGATCAGTGCTAGCTCAGTGCGAATTGATCAGGGAATTGTATCAATCGGAGTTTTTAACCTCATCAATTGTGAAATGGGGTGAATTAATGAGGGGGTATTCCCAGAATTGGTAAACATCATTGGGAGAATTGATAAGTGATTTTTCCCTTACATACCTCAGTTGTGAAAACATCATTTAAAATATTTCCTCCAAGAAACCGTCAAACGAAACCGAAACTGCTTCAAAAGCATTTTTCCTTATTGAGGTATAACATTTAGACAAGAGTGATACGAGGTTGAGAAAATTTCACTTTTGAATTTATCACTAGTTTTAAGGACCGAAACGTTTACTTTTAAAGCATTTTTAACCATGCAAAGATTGACATTTTTCAGACTGTAATGTACAATATTAAGCTGAAAACCGTACCACTTTAGCGCGAAAATATAACGATTTGTATGAAAAATCCTTCCCCTATTATAAAATGTATTTAAGGTGTACGAAAGCGTAGAGCTGAAAAATCAGCGGACGATCAAGAAACTCGCGATCGCGGAAAACATTTGATAAGGTTTGTAAACTTTTAATGGCTTTTTCTAATTTTTCAAAGTGGACTTTCGCAGAAAAGGCATCAGACATTCCAGGAAGGCCTGTAGAGCGGTTTTCAGTTGAGTGCCTAAAGGCATTCTTGTTTCCTAGTTTTCTTTATTTCGCTCTGTAATTGGTTGCCAGAGCTCGCGTTACTTTCTCAACCATTGAGAAGAAAATCAAAACCAATCGCGACTTGCGTCCACGCATTTTCCCGCGCTTGGCACTGGCTACAAATAATTGCTTCGTATTCTGATTGGTTCATTATACAGATTGCGTCCGCTTTAATTGGGTAGAGTCGGGCTAAACGAGAGTAAAAGTAACCTACAAAAAGTCAAGTCACGTCCTCTAAAATTAAATTTATTGCAATTGCAAAGAAATATTACAAAAAGTTGTATACGTAAAAAAGAAACATCAACAAAATCTAAAAATAAAAAATAAAATAAAAAATATGCGAGAACGCTTTGGTCAAAATAAAACATTTGCCTTGAAAAGAGTTCCATTTGGGTCTTACTGACAGAAGTAATTCTCCACGGCCGAGGTCTGTCACGGCGTTACTTTAGTTTTTTTTAATTTTGACGCCATTGTTAGGCACAGAAATCTGACAAAAAATGAGTTACTTCGCTGCGCCAATCAAGAGAGCAATGCTCTTCCCGTAACCGAAATTTCGCCGATTCAGAACGGAAACTGTCGTCGCCAATGGAAACTCAAATAACGAGTGTCCTAAGTAAGAATGAACAACGTTCCCGTTGGCTTCAAATGGCGTCTTCCCAGAATCCTAGCATCAATAGCGTCAGACAACAATGATCACGTGACAAGAGGGAATGCCAGAGCAAGACACTCATAGCAGTTCTTCTTCCTTGATGATCGTGGGAAGATGGTGGACATGTTATTTCTTGTTCAGGATGCAAAGAATGTTCACACCTGACATACCTAAATTGACCCGTCTGAAAAAATACAAAAGAATTGGTTGTTTCGTAGACAAGTGTGCATTTTTTTTTTTTTTGCCCCGGTTGCATTTTTTCCCACGCTTAGCACCGGTTACATATTTTCCCGCACTTAGCACCAGTTGCATATTTTCCCGCGCTTAGCACCGGTTGCATTTTTTCCCGCACTTAGCACCGGTTGCATATTTTCCCGCGCTTAGCATCTGTTGCATGTTTCCCGCGTTTAGCACAGGTTGCATATTTCCCCGCGCTTACCACCGGGCGCATGTTTTCCGGCACTTAGAACCCACTAGTCGCATGTTTCCCGCGCTCACCATCGGTTGAACATTTTCCCTTGATAGAAACAAAGTCTCGTTTCTTTGGCTCAGCAACAATTCAATGGTTTTATGATTTTTGTATTTAAGAGATAAAATTTCAGTGAGATATAGACACAAACTCACCCCAGCATGCCATAGTGCTTCGTTTTCACGTGATGAAGAAAGAAAATGATTGTATGAAAGAGATTATTCTGTCCCTGAAAGAATAATGACAAACTTAGTTTCATGGAAGGGTATGTTGCACAAGCAAACCAAAAGACAAACAAGAAACATAAATCCGAGATTTCAGTTTCAGTGACGCCGGTAGTTACATGTAACATCACATAACTTAACATAACGTAACACAACGTAACATAACATAACGAAACATAACGTGAGATAACGTAACGTTACATAACATAACATAACGTTACTTAATACTTTATTCAGGAAATGAAATTATAATAAATAAATTAACACCCCTTGAAAGGGGAAATCGTGAGGTTATCCCTAGTTAAGGGGTTGATGATTAATTCTCTCCACTGGTAAGCCCAAATACAAAAAACTTGATATCCTGAATGTTTTCTTTTAAGCTCTCACAAAAGTATTAAGGATATTTCATCTTAGGTACTCGTTTTTTATTCCTCATGACCTGTATGTCCAGTCAATTGGTGAGTGTTTAGATGTGTGTTACTACCGCGGATAACAGAGCACACAAAGGTATGTAACGTTGATAGGCCACGTTGATCACTCACAATCAACAGTCACAATGTACGCGTAACTTTACAAGTTATGCGTACAATAAAGGTGTGAGGGAGAGAGGGAACCTGGGAATAAATCTTGAACACAAACAAGCAAACCAACAACGAAACAAATTGATAAATATCGTTAGTACCTTTGGCATGTCATAAACTTCATCTTCAACAATGACCTGCAAAAAAACAGAAGCTGCAATTTTCCTGTCCTAATTTTCTACTTAAACTTCTTAAACTCAGTTTAACTAATTTAACTCATTAAACTCAATAACTTCAAAAGCTTTCCCTTGAAACGTTAACTTAACGATTCTTCGTTCTCATAATGTCAAGATAATAGGGTTCTTTATGGGAACGATATAGTTAAAGACTGTTACTTTGAAGCAAATTTTCATTCATTTTCACTTCCGTTAGGGGGTTAAAGAGGTTGAAGGGTGGTGGGTTGGTATCTCGCAGTATGGGGCGAGTTGTAATTGATGTTTTCCTTTTCTGAGCAGAATGAATTTTTGCGCGGTTGCGTGAAGGACGTAATCCAGACGTGTGTTTTAATTTGGTCTGGTCTGGTTTTGATGTTGTTGTTGTTGTTGTTGTCGTTGTTGCTTCTGTTGTCTTTTCGTGTTAGCGATCCATGAAACTATAACAGCTGTGAGCAATCTTCCTTCGCATTTAAGTAATCAAAAGAGCTATTCAAGAAGGTCGAACATCTTATGTAGAACAGAGCACGTAGTCGTGAAGGGGGGGGGGGGGGGGGGGGGGAGCGGGGAAAAGGGGAAGGGGTAAATGTGGCGTGTGTGCCAAGTGGATTACAATAAACTGCTATTACCTTAAAGTGAGGTGGATGAAGGCGTGACTGGTAAATGCACAGGTCACTCTTTCGAGCATCTACAAGACAAACATGAGAGGAAAGGTACCAGAGCGAATTTCTCATACAATTTCTCAAACGAGATTTCGCTACGATTGTTAAAACGAAGTGATCGCTTAAAAGAACTAGCGTAAAAACTAACTAGTAACCTACTCTTGCTGAGCTCTAAATCAAACAAGTGCCAGCTTACTCGGTTTGTCGGGTGTCTTGAGGAAGTGAAGGCCGGTAAATGTTCTTCCATCCGGGAATGTGGGATCCGCGGGAAGCCTGGAATCCATGTATGTACAGAACATGTGCAGAAGCAACTGCAAAAATTCAACGATTTGTGTTAGTTAAATAGTACGGTGAAACAATGTCTCTTTAAAATGCAACAAATGCAATAAAAGTGAGTATTAAATCTATGTTCTTAGATGAAGATTTGTTGTTGCTACAAAAATTCGAGGTTGAACTTTCGAGTAAAGTAAGTGACTTCGGCTTCACATAGCAACGAATTAACGCTGTCCGTCACGTGATCAGTTTTACCAAATAGGACAAAGAGAGTTACCGCATTTAGAGGATAATATGAGAGTGAATGAAAATCATATATTTGAACTGCGGATTAATGATGTAATGCGCGAATGATCATCGCAGTTACGAACACTACCTAAGCAGTAGTGAATCTTTGCCAGAATACACGGACAAGTTGACACCTCCTTGTATAGTTAGCAGATAGCCAAATGACAAACGACCACACCGATGACGGGGCATGTCCGAAACTCCTGTGTCCTAATACACTTTGACGAAACTTTCCAATTGATTGCTTATAAATTAATACTTTCCCCTTTTAGACTAAAAAGTTTTTTCATTGTCTACTAAAGGAGGACATTTTCAAGCCATAGTTTCGGCATTACGTTTTGCTGCCCTTTTTTTTTTTTTTGTGAAGGGCCCACTCAATGTATTTGGTCACTCTCCTGAAATTCAAACAAACCTGCGAATCAGCTAGCAGATCTTGCTCCCATAACTTGCCCCTGTACTGTCCGCCTGAATTCCAACGGTACAAACCCATACAGCCACCTTGAGCAAGCTCTATAGCATGATAACAGAATAGATGGACAGCGTAAAAGCGTCGCCTCGCTAAAATGGTGCTGCGAGCTTAAAATAATGGCGTTCAACGTTGTCAAACTGAATAAAATGTGGTTCTAATATTTTATCAATGGAATAAAACCCTGTTTTGTTTTATTTTTTCAGTATACAGTAAACTAACTTTTGAATGAAATGAGACAAAACAATCAAACGAATTAAACGCTCAAAAAAGAGGGTAAGGAAAAAAGGCCGGAAAATCAAGATCATGTGATCATTTTTCCGTCTGTAATGTTTTCCATACGGGAATTTAAACGACAGCGAATGTAATGCCAACGAAACCGTTATTTGAAAATAAAATCCACGGTAATGTTTCTACTTCACGATTGCTTCGACCCGTTCAACTTGGACACTGGCAGAATTATCCAGATACTAAAAAGTGGAAGGAACAGCGTTGAAGTTAAGAGATAGAAGATAAACGCTTCGCTATAATGGGTTTGGGCCGCACACAAACGTTGATTCGGTGTTTTCACAGCTGTTTTGTAGAGTATGACACAAATTTGTACCAAACTGTACAGCACGCGCGGAAAGCGATTGTTTTACTCATCAGACCTAAATAATAATAATAATAATAATAATAATAATAATAATAATAATAATAATAATAATAATAATAATAATAATAATAATGATCACTTTATTTAAGTCTCAAATCTATCTAGCCGAGTACAGATGCTCTACTAATTGGGGAGACTAAATCAAATCAACTCTAAATAAATCAAATCAAATCAAATCAAATGTTGGCTTTTGGGGAGAGGGGAAAACCGGAGTACCCTGAGAAAAACCTCTCGGAGCAGAGTAGAGAACCAACAAACTCAGCCCACTTATGACGCCAAGTCCGGGAATCGAACCCGGGCCACATTGGTGGAAGGCGAGCGCTCTCACCACTACGCCAACGCTGCTCAGTAATGTGGGGTTCTCATGTCGATGCGGATTCCCCAAAACTCGATGCTAAATCCTCTCTTTAGCTTTCCTTCTTGTTT
This sequence comes from Pachyseris speciosa, assembly GCA_016490735.1. Classification (NCBI taxonomy): domain Eukaryota; kingdom Metazoa; phylum Cnidaria; class Anthozoa; order Scleractinia; family Pachyseridae; genus Pachyseris; species Pachyseris speciosa. The sequence continues at coordinate 200,996 of JAEMWC010000542.1, read as the reverse complement.
CTTTGTTAAGCTTATTTGCTCGGTTTGCCACTCTCTGGGCCCATTACTGACGGCATTATAAAGTTAATAAAGTCAAACCTGAAAGACGCTGCACGAGATATTCTTGATTGTTGGAAGCTTCAAGGTATGGAATAATGGACCGTAGAGTGGGCACCTGGTCTGCTTTTGTCACTGCTACTTGGCGAGCCGCACCAAGGCTGATAGCTAAAATAAATCAGATCAAATGATTAGCTTGCGAGCAGGCGAGCTTGTTTGAGCTCGGTCACGAGCTGGAAAGCTAGCTAAGAGTTACTAGGGGGCCAGCGAAAAGAACGGTCTTTCCGGAGAAGCAGTGATGGCGTAGTGGTGATAGCACTTCGCTTCCCACCAATGTGGCCCGGGTTCGATTCCCGGACTCGGCGTCATATGTGGGTTGAGTTTGTTGTTGATTCTCGTCCGTGCTCCGAGAGGTTTTTCTCTGGGTACTCCGGTTTTCCCCTCTCCTCAAAAACCAACATTTCCAAATTCCAATTCAATAAGGATAGTGTCCCCAATTAGCACGTGTGTGCTAAATACAGATAACATAATTAATTTATTATAATTATTATTCTCTTGTCGTCGGCTCGTGAATAGCGGCTACCGAAAAAATTAAACAAGATTGCTTGCTCCCAGGCTTGATTAGTTAGTTGTCGAAATTACTGATAGACTGTCAAAAGTAAACATGGGGCTTGCTTCTGTTCGTTAATTTTAAGTTGGTGTTCATGACAATTTTGTTGTATTATGTTATGTATGTTTAAAAGTAACGTAGCAACATCAAATTTTAGTCTAGCACAAACATAAATATTTAATACCTGTCTTAAACAGCCGTGTGCAAGTGCAAATTTTTCTTCACGTGTCTGTATGGTGTTTGGATGCTCGCAGGTTTTTAAGACCAAATTAACCCTCTTGTAGTTACTAATCATTGGTTTGTTTTTAGCATAGCATGTCTATTTTTTAAACGGCTCTCCTCATATATAAACTAACTTAACTATTAATTGACGCTTTTTTCGAACCTAAGTGACAAAGTTTCTTCACGCTTTGTTCAAAGACTATTTCAGTAAAGAAACTACAACCGGAAGTTAATCAAAAAGTTAACTTAACAAAAAAGTCAGTAAAATCACAATCAATTAATACACCATTTGGCTAATGATCAGTTCCTGGTGAATTGTGGGTAGACCCAGTCCTTTGTGGGTGCAAACGGCCATTTTAGGACGTAATTTGAAATTGTAATTTTGACCGTTTGCCCCCACAGAGGACTGGATCTACCCACAATTCACCAGGAACTGATCATTAGCAAAATGGTGTATTCTATACTCACTTCTCAGCTGAAGCTCGGAACAGCCAATTCTACACATGGTTTCGTTTACTGATTCAATCTGCTCCACCAGTCGAATCAATATGGTTTGACAGAGCCACTGAAAGAAAAAAAACACAAATTAAGGCAGGATAATGTTTATAGAGTCCTACTGGTAAAAAAAAAAGATGATTACATCTTAATCGCCTTCCATGAAAACAAAAACTGTTTCTTCTGATAACAGAATCGCGTCTTTCAAATCTCTATACAAAAATCGCATCTCTTGTTAATGTTATAAGAATGCGCGTCTTGATCACGTCTTAAAACCAGCTCTTACTACTAATATTACTACGTTTTTCCTTTTCACCACATTCTACCTTCCTGCAGTTTTCTGTCCAGTAGTCCAAGTCTGCTCTTGTTACCGCAAATTTCGTCCAAATCTAAGGAATTCAACATTTCATAAATAGGCTATTTCCGAATTACCTCTGGCCGCTTTCAAAGCGAGTCCTGGTGTTCATCTCTTCATATGAAAATAAGTTTTCATTCACGCGCGAATTAAACTCATTTTCATACGAATGGTTGTGCACCACGCCTTGCTTTGAAAAAGGTAAAAGGTAATCCGGAAATGGCCTGTTAGTAAGGATTTATGTCACATCAGCATGTGCAAAAACCTGGAACCAAGTGAGAAAAGAATGGAAAAAGTCGTGGAGCATTCTTTTGAAAAACCAAGCGGACTTACACCCCGATGGCTGCAGTGCTGGATTAAGTTATCAAGAGAATACAGACAGAGGGAAGCACTCAAGTGGATAGCAGATATAAAGCAATAGTGAAATGTTGGTGGACAGCGGTTGTCGTTGGAGCCGCGAAGGCGCGAAACAAATATCCACTACGATTCGCCCACACAAGGGTGGAGACTTATCGTAGTCTAGGACCCAAAACCTGAGTATGGTGAAAGAACACTCTTATTTAAAGAGTACACAAGTGAAATTAATCCTAGCCAACCACGAGATAGGTATACAAAGCTACAGAAATTAAACTGACATCATGGAATGAATACACAAATGCTCAAGAGTACAGTAAAAACCCCTGCTAACGAGGCCCAGACGATTCCTCAACTGAAACCCTAACCTCCTGTAAGCTATGGGGACACCTGTTTGGTCGGAAGGGTGTCTACTAACGGGAAGTTTGACTGTAACAATGAATTTTAAAAGAAAATACCTCATCGGCTTTGGTGCTATTGTAACCGGAATCGTCGTCATCTCGAGAGGAACTCAAGTCGGGAGATCTGTGATGCGAATAAAAAAGCATGACTAACAATCAATCATTATTTCGATCATAGCCCACCCTTATGTCCTTTTGTAACCAGCTGAAAAGTCATTTTGATGCAAATATCTTCTAGTTAGTATACTGGGACCACTTGATGATAACCTCTATGTTTTCGGGTCAAAAGCTATTAGTAAATTAAACTAACTATGTTTTCTCATTGACAAAATGTCCCAAGAACGCCAAGACGAGGACTTCAATTTAACCAAAGAGGGAACACATCACAGAGGAAAATAATTATAATGAAAAACCCCTGCAAAATGCCACACAAACCAGTCAGGGCATGAGCAGTCCAACTGAACCTTCAGAGCGGAAAAACGCAAAAAGCATGCGCGAACTCCGAGCGAGCGCAAGACCCAGAAATTTGAAAAAATGGCGGCTTTTAAATTTTTTTTATCTCAAAAATCAGGATAGGCCTCTGCAGGCATCCTGGTACACAGCAATAATTATTCCAGAGAAATAACTAGTTATACATATACCCTTCTTGTCCTTCAATTTTCTCAACACTTCTTGAGCTATAAAAATCGTTTTGAGGTCCTCGTTTCTCTAGCAGCATGAAAAGAGATCGCTTTCGGAAGCCCATTATTTTCATGGGCCGGTTAACAAAATGTGGCTATCTAAGCAAACTGCTGAATTAATCTAAGGTCGAGAGCTCAACTGAGGGTAGGGATAGAGTCAGTCTCCATTTTGTGAGTTTACCAAAGTGTCTAGTTTTTTGCCAGAGCGGAATTTTAATTTGTTTCGCAAAGATTACTTTATCCATTTACGGTGTGGCCAGTATTCACTAAACACGCTCGCTCGGGTGCTTTTCGCATTACCTACTGTATTTGTTCAGAAAACTTCACCTTGTCATAAACTGTATACACTGAGTTTAAGTCCCAACACAAAGCCAAAGTACGAAATGGTTTTTCAAGTTTTGAAACGGTTTAACTTTACCAACGAGTGTTTATAGATATTCAAGTTTGTTTTTGTTGAACAATTTCACAAAATTTTCAGTAGTATAACCAAAATTCAACTCACGTTGGAAAAATGTTTAATTAGTAACCAACACCTCCAAATTATTCCCCACGTATTATTGCCTTTTCTGCATGTTTGCTTCGCTTGTCCTCCCACATCACCCAACGTTCTTTCAAAACTGAAAAACTTTGCACGCTACGAGAACAGCTTAATTAATTACCTGTAGAAAGGTAAGTTATGCAACTACATCGCTTTTTTTATAAAACATCGTTTCAGTTATGTTGCAATTGAGGTAAAAAGAGCAAATAATTATTAAAACGAACTGACTCTATCATAAAAGCGGCTGACTAACCTTGACTTTTATCCAAAGCACAGTGCTTTTACAAAAACACTTTTCAACTTGTTCGAATGATCCCGACGATATCAATCAATGATAATCAATAATCAATAATAATCAATACCAATTAATTGATTGGTATTGGAAATCAATAAAAATCAATGTCTAAAAGTTGAGTGAGTATCGATGTTTATTATCATTGATTATTATTGATTACTATTGATTTTTATTGATTATGAAATTTGTTATTTATTTTCAATAAAACGCACCATATGAATTAACAAATCCTTCACTAAACTTTATTTGCTATGCTTTATGTTATTACAAATCAAATGTTTGAAATTTGTAGCATTTCCACAACTGTTTACGAGCCTACTAAGTACTAAAACGTTTGATTGTCTCTAAACAAGAACATGTTATTAACTGGTAATTTCTACTTTCTTCAGTCCCCAGGTCAAGGTAGCACACAGCTACTTTCAACGAGCACTTGTTGATTAGTTAATCTCAAGAAAGAGAGCAATGTTTTTTATTTGCGGTTAACAGTGATGGAAACCGGGATCTAAAAACAACATCAACAAATTTTGTCTAACGGTAAATTGCAGTACAAAAACCAAATCAAGCCTAGTGTTTCTATAATGATCACAACCCGTGGCTATACTCAGATACTCAGCAATTATAATGTCACTAGAACAAATAATTTGTATGCCGCCTGAATATAGCAAAAAAACATGGAACATTCACCTCTGCAACCGAAAGGGACGATAACAGAATAATAATTAAAAAGAAAATGTAGTGTGCTTTCAGAGTACCATACACAAGGTACTCTACAGCACTCATGTAGTGTGCTTTCAGAGTAGCATACAAAAGCCACTCTACAGCACTCAGAACACTTGCCTGGTATATGAGAGAGTGCAACAACACCATAATACAGTGAACCATAGAACAATCTAAGAAAAGCGAAAACAGCGAAAGAAGAAAAACAATGTGTAACATGATTATGAGTTTACTTTTGTGTCCCTCGTCAAAGAAATATAGTACACAGGGACCCGTTCATTCTTGACTTTGCCGTATGTGTAGCTTTCTTGCTGCCCCCGATCATTGGTAACTTTGAACGCATTCGCACGTTCTCCTCTCTTCTTGAATGCGTAAAATGTTTCCCCAATATTCACTTTAAAGGGACATTCGTGGTAGCCTTTAACTACGCAGCGTATAGATAGTTCCACTTGCTTTGCCATCTCAAACACCAACAAGAAACACCAACAAGTGAAGTCCGGAAACAAGTGTTTGTGACATTCCCGTGGGAATGCAAGGAGTTATCAAAACACGGAAAAAACGAGTGCAATCGAATTACCCTGGACACACAAATAGTGAAATACGCCTGTGATTTACGACGCACGTCCACGCTACCATGCGCCATAAAGTGGCGTAATCAGTTGTTGATTATCTATAAAAATCAATAATAATCAATAGCAATTAAGACGATTTGGTGAGTGAGTATCGATTTTTATTGATTGGTTGAACCAATCAATAATAATCAATGGATTATTATTGATTATATTGATTGAAATCAATGATTGAATTCCATTGATTGATATCGCCGGGGAATGATCAAATAAACATCTTTCAGCGTGTTCATTTTTTTTCTTACCGTGACAAGCTAATCGTTTCAGTGTCCAAAAGATCACTGTCCCCAAAGCAGTCCGCTTATAACCGAATTCGATTAAACTTAAAATTTAAAAATCATTTAGGACTGAACGCTACACTAACAAGCAGTTGTTTACAAACTTAACGACCAAACGATGGAAAAAATCTTATCTCCCTTCATCTCAAACATACTCAAATCACATGAATACTCGCCTTTTAGAGAATTTCAAAGCTTTTAATTCCACTGCATATTTCTTCTCTCATATAACACTGGTTGGTATACAATCCCATGTGCTTTAGGCATCGTTTACACGGACGCGGTTTCCAATCGACACGGTTTCATGACGTCGAAACCGCATCAAAAACGACACGGTTTCAAAGTGTTTACACGGAACCTATCCAACCGTTTACGTCATGGCGATCTCGTTCTCAGGCATTCTTCTGGAAGCATTTACCCGTCCAAAAAGTTGTCCCATCAAACACGAGTTCTTCCAGGCCGAATCCAGAATCCTCGTTTTGCTTTCTCTTCGTTACTCTGGAGCGTATCGACGAAAAAGTCAACATTTCAAGACATCTCTGCCTGTTATGACGATATGCCTTTGGTTTATAGAGAGTAAAATATATGAAAGCTGAAAAAACGAACTTAAATTGTGATTGTGCAAAAAAGCGCTGCACTCCGTGCGAAGTTCACCATATTTACCCTTCGCGAGCCAGTCAATTTCGCACCAAAATAAGTAACCGTTTTCAAATCGATGCGGTTTCGCCGTTTACACGACCAATGAAACCGTATCGTTTTGAAAACGCTCCACTTTTGAAAGCGTTTTCAAAACGACCCGGTTCTGATAACGAACTCGACCGGCGCCGTGTAAACGAAAGGCGTAACCGCATCGAAACCGATGCGGTTACAAATGAAACCGCGTCCGTGTAAACAGTGCCTTAGTCAGACAAAAAATGAAACGATAGAAAAAAAAAAACAACACTTCGCACGGTGCGAACGCTTTCCTGGCACTGTGTTCGATTTCATTCAAAAGACCAGCAAAAGCCCGCGAAAAGGTGATGGCAGAAAGCTGCGCAGAACGTTTTTCTTTTCTGAAAACTGAACCAAGCCATTTTAGTATCGAGCATGACCGCTATGATTATGACCGCTTACCAACGCCCCACGACTGCACGCTTGTTGCCCGATCGTGGATGTTTCACTTGGTTCAATTTGATTTAATCTCATAAAAAAGTAAGCACCAAGTCCTTAATGATAATTAAAACAATCTGTTTCCAATGGGCATTTTCACGTACAGTACGTCAAATAAATTTGAGAGACACTTCTTTCAAAACAGTGGAGATATAATAAATATATGAATAATCGTCGCATCGAACTGCGACAATCACTCATATATTTCGTCTTTAATCCGCAGGTCAAATATACAAATTTCATATATTCATAGTCATTCAGTGGAGATGTAGTTCAAAAGAATTTTACAGACATTACGGTATTAGTAGGGAAAATTTTTGCCCATTCCAGTACAAATGTCTCTGAAATTTTCAGACGCAACTTAACATCCCCCCTTTAGTAATAACATTACTTTCAAACTTGGCCATGTAACTAAACTGGTGATACTCTTTCAAGCAGTATACATAGTGCTGGCAACGAAACTTAGGCACCTCCCTCCCCCTTGGACTATGATGGGTTCACTGTAATATTAAAACTACCTTCTAGCTATTCTGTACACGTTCAAGGGTGGTGTAAAATCGTATCTGTATCCAGACCAATATGGCTGACCTCTTCCAACAGAACGAGTATCTGGTGATGAAACTGTCCAGGAAATAAAACCAAATCACGAATTAACAACTACATGAACTGTGTTATGGAGAGCAATTGTAAATGCTAAGTTTCTGGTAACTTCTAGAATTTTAAGTCACGCAATGTTTGTACCAGAACCTTCTCCTGTCACGCTACAGAACAATTTAGAACATTCTACTGAATGATGTACACTGTAATTACGATGTAATGCTACAAAAATAGTTGTGTTAGAAGCTCCAGGAAGGTTCTAGAATGTTAATTAATTGTATATAAGGATTCCGCTAGAAAGTGGTTATTATTGTTGGTGGTGGTGGCAGGGCGCAAGCCCTCCCCACTGTAACTGATATACTGGCTATAACCACTATAACCCAAGCTACTGTGGACAACTATAAAGCAAGTGATCAAGAATGATGCCATATTCCAAGCTACTACAGAGTGCTACGAGAAGTGATTCAGTTGTGGATGTTCGTTGTGGACTGCAGCAGTCAGAAGATGAAAAGTGAGATAAAGTGAAGTGGAAAAGATTACACAGCTGAGAACTATAATTGCCTGCTATGGTAGCAGTTGTTGTCGGCAGAGACCGACTGGAGAAGCTATAACGAGAGAATCATAGAGAGCTACTGAGAAACTTCATTTGAGGTCAAGTGGATTGAAAGGAGATTTCTTCGGAGACATCGACATTTATTGTGGGTTTGTGTCAGTGGTGACTGAAATTTTAGCAGAAAGCTTAAGCTAGTTTAATAGCAGATTGTATTGTTTAGAAATCGCTCCTTTGTAACTTGGATTTAGTTACGTATCGTTAAATAAATAAGTTGGGTTTGTACAAGAGTTTCGCAGTGTATCTTTTCTGTCAGTTGAGCGATACCGTAACAATTGAAAGTTCAATGCCTTCAATAGCTACACCATTTACTTTAGTTGACACCAAAAAGCTGTTCCTAGAGACTTGTTTTATAGTTGCTGGCAGTTCAGCTTCTCGGCCAAGGTTGTCACTGTGAATAACCTTCTTTATTATATGACTGGCTCTTTCAGCAGTCAAGATGAATCAATTCTCCACCTGTGATTGAATACCCGCAAGGTCAAGATGGAGCCATCTTGACTGCTCGGGACAGCCCGTTCGTCCTGCGTTTTGTCTTTTAAGAGCGTGAGTCATATAATAAATCTTTTATTGACCAAGCTTGTTTGGTCAAGATGGCGTAATATTGGCCTCGTTCTCTTTTTGTAGGGCCAGTATCCCGCCATCTTGACCTCACGCTTGGCCAGTAACCCATACACATGTACTAAGGCTTTAATGCAGTTAAATGCCATTAGACAACTTAGTTTAAAATACAGTAGTAACAAAGAGCACCAATATTGCCCCATGATCAGCAGTATCAATAGGGTACATGCACCTGGATTCCAGGAGCTCGCAGATTTTATGGCGTTCTTGCATGTATTATGAGGCCCCAGAAAAGTGTTTTTCCTTGGACATTTTGGACTGTGGAATCCTCTGTTTTAATTTCCCCTTCCCTTCTACCATATTTTGTTCTCCACTGTTTTATCAGTGTGATGGGTACCTGCATCCATGGTCTCCAACTAGAAGCTGACTGCCAATAATGGAGGCTCCTGGGTGACCCAGATACTGAACCTCCACTAATTATTCATGCAGTTAATGGTAATGGTTTATATACTGCACATATCACATAGTTTCATGGCGGTTCACAATATTCTTCTCTAGGGTGAGATCGGACGTCAGCCTGTAAAGGCACCTCTGGCAGCTGCTATCAGTCCATGTTTGATCTCACCCACCCACCCACCCACCCAACCCACACATGAATGTCAAAGACAGAACAAAGATAGAGATAGACTGGTCACCACACCGGGAACTACGTCCCCTACTCTACTCTACTCTGCTGTCAAATGCGATTTGAGCACTGAGGAAAATATCTGAACAGATGAACAATAATTATTAACATGTGCTACGTGAACCTTTGAAGAAAGCGTGCATTCAATACAACAGTTAGTACCTCTCTGCAACCTTTCTTCTTCTTCCTCTTGCTCTCTGAAGTATTGTGTTAGTGAGTTAAGATCAGTGATGCAGTCATTGGATGGAACTAATAAATAAAAAAAAACACTATGTGAATAAGCGGGAATTAGAACTCACGCTCACCCATGGAGTAGCTTTTCTTCCAAATCAATGTATCCAAATTGAATTAGAATTCGGAAATGTCGGTTTTTGAGAAGAGGAGCAAATTGGAGTACCAGGGAAAAAATCTCTTGAAGCATCAACAATCTCAAGATGCTGACCGGGAATCAGACCATGACAGTAACTGTACTTAATTCCTACCTCTTCTTACAACAAACACAACAAAATTGCAATAAATTGCAGCTGCGAACACACACACACACATTAACATTTTCATTTACTACAAAGAGGGGTCTATTACTAACAACTTTTAAAGGGGAACTTAACTTTCAGGAGGGTTTTGCTGTTCATTAGGTAAAATACTGAGATAAAATCATTAAATTAATACTTCTGCTCATGCTATAATTAGAGGGAGGATAACAAACTTTAAGCCAGGAAAGTACATGTGCACTGTAGATAATAATTACGGGTGATTTTCTATGAAGGTTTCAGGACTTGAAAATGTTTTCTGAAAATTATTCAAGCTTCAACCCACACTTACAAGGAGATCTTCCAGGTGATGATTGCCTAGATCTGAAATATCATAACAAACAATTGTGAGCCCAAAACAAGCTTTATCAAACACAGCCATTCTAAACACACTATACTCATGAAGATGATCTTCCTTTTCATACCAACTTATGTACAACAAAATTAATGTGTGATGTTGAGTAATATATGTGTTTTGTACTGTGTCACATTTACTGTCAGTTTTTTTAATAGTGTAGAGCCATTGGTAACATTTAGCATATTGGATGTCAGGGCTCAACACCTACAGTAGCCAACATCAAATTAGCCTCCTTATACACAGATGTCTATTTGTCACACATTTCTCCCTCACAAACATCTCCTCAACTGAACTGTCACTTCCACTGGCTGGTGAATAGTCAATCGTAGCTTGTCTTCCAATTTGCGGGAAACAGGACTTCGGCCCCAGGATTCTTTTCCAAGATGATGCATGTGGGTTGTTTGGCAGAAATTACCCTGTGGGTGTCGATTTCCATTCTTATGCAGCTCATTATTGGCTACATTAATTTTTATAAGTTATATGACAGACAGATATTGATTGGTTTCTTCAAAACAAAGGGTAACTGCTGGGGAACAGATGTGGCAATTCAGTTGAGCAGGCGTTTGACATTTGACAGTATGACGAGCCCAAAGATGTCTGCGTAGGAGGCTAACATCAAATTTAACACAACAAAAACAAATGAAGGGTGTTCTGCAAAAGGGCACATATAGGTTTTTTTCCTTAAAATCCAAAATATCTCTAAGGCATAATTAGACTAGAAATGGTGTCAGAAATGAATAAGATCTGATAAGGATCTGATGCATGACTATTTTCTCTTGTTTGAGTTGGTCCAGTTGTAGGTGCAGGTCATTAGTTTACGCTAATTTGCTGAATCAAGGCCTTTAAATCACAAAATGAATGCAGAGCTTCATTTCTGACATCATGATCAATCTGTATGCCAAAGTAGAGTGAATTTAGAGAGATCTGGATTTTAAGGCAAAGAGCAATATTAATATGCTTTTGTGGAACACCTGTCAAATGAGGGTTAAAGCTGAATGTAATTCCAATGGTGAAAAGTTGAATAAACCAAACACAATAGTTACAACATAACATCAGGTGTCAAGATGTTCACTCGATCCTGCCAAAATTAGTATACACAATAGTAGTTTAATTTGCAAAGACAGTGTCGATGGTGGACCTTAATAATACTACCTTTAATTTTATTTTTCTCATTTATCAAGTCAAGTACCGGTAACAAACAAAAAGCATCTGTATGTTCGCAATTCTATAATAATTATAGAATTGTAAACATACAGATGCTTTTTGTATATAATTATTATATACCATATAATTATTGACAAATGTTACAAAAATTTGAAAAACATACACTGTACCTTGATTCTGGACTTGAAACTGTTTCATTGTAAAATGATGGTGTACCACTTAAAGGAGATCGTGGAGAACTGTTGTTTGACTGAAAGCAATATTAAATACTCAAGTATTAAATAACTGTGAATATAAATGATTTATATTCACAGTTATTATGAAGTTCATATGATTGAAGCGCGGATTAAAGAATAAAGATGAGAGAGATTGTCATTGTTATGAACACTTAACTTACTTAAAAATATTAACCTTAGTGAAAATAAAGCCAAATTCAAGCTTGAATGGGAGTCAAACCCATGACCTCTGCGATACTGATGCAGTGCTTTACCAAGCCTTGGGTGAGTGAGCTAACAAGCCAATTGGAAGCTGGTCATTTTGTTGGTTGTATGAAACCCAGGAGTTCCTTACTCACTCACAGCTTGGTTAAGAGCACTGCACCGGTATCGGAGAGGTTGTGGGTTCAAATCCCGCACAAGCCTGAATTTTTTTCAGGCTTTATTTTCACTACTCAGCTTTGTTCCTAACTGTGACGATCTCTCTCATGACCATCTTCATACTTAGAATTATTCCCAAAAATAATACATCCTGCATGTACATACCGGTAAGTTTCATACATGACTTGTATAAAATTCTAAAACCTGTGAAAATTTGCTTCACAACTCCCAGGACTCCACAGGGAAATGCCTAATACAGATGGCCTAAAATTCGAACTTGTGGGTTCTTAAACTTTGAAGACTGAAAATGTTTATCGTTTGAAATATCACTACTACATGCATTTAAGGGAATTGACAGTTTTAATATCTGTACAAACAGAGGACTCCAAATGCTTTTGGAGTCAGTTGCATTTCATGGTGGAGAGAATGTTTGCTGGAGGTTTTGACACTTTGTAGCTCGATCTGTTTTACAGCTATACGATGTACCCTTTTTGTCACTATTATTTTTTGTCAGAGTGTAATAGGTGCCAGTGCTTCCCTTTATATGGGGGATTAGTTACTGGGTATAGCCAGGATTTGCCAGCCACAGGCATGGCCTCCATCTCTGAGCAGCTGCAGCAATGAAACTCCCAGACGTCACGGGCATCCAGCCAACCTCCAGCTACAGTTGCATGCCGATCCTGGAACAATCTACCTGTGCATGCTAGCAAGGCCCCCAATCTCAAGAATTTCATTGCTAAGCTCAAAAACCTTAAGCAGGGCCAGGACAAGTGCTATTGTAATGTCTGTTCTAAATTGTTGTAGCAGATAATTTTATGATTCATAGTTTATTCTTAGTTTTTTTGTTTTTTTGTTTTTACCATTTTTTTAAGGAGCCTTCTTTTGGCTCAATAATGTCACATGTTTAACATAATCAAGTTTTTTCAGTTTTTTTTTTTTTTTAATTTCAGTTTCATTTGCTAAAGGAAGATTTATGCTGATGGCATTTGACTTTTGTAGTTAACATTTACTGTGGTCAATTCCAGAGCAATTATAATACTATTCCTACAAATTCTCACCCTAGGAGGGGTTCCAAGCAGTCTTGGTGGGGTGCCAGTGATAGTGGTTGTCATGGCAAAGGACGGGGATGATGTTGTGATGATGGTTGGAGAAACGGATCCACGACCAGTTGGGGTACTCACTACTGGAGCCAGCTTGAAGCCTGAATCTGTACATTAAATAATCCCTGTCAGCAAAACCTTTTTTATTATAATTATAAATTAGCAACCAGAAAATAGAGGTGCATTATAAATGTGCATCACATGTGACCAAAGGTAAACATTACAGCTGAGAAAACATTGTTGAGAAAAATAATGCTATCACTTTTCTTCTCAACTGTAGTACTAACATGTACCAGGAAAAGGTTGGCTGATATTTTACGTAGGTACTGTATGATTACGAAAACAAGGTGGAATAGTTCTTCCTTAATTTTGTGAATGGTCAGAACTAAATGTTAATATTCTGCTATGCATAAAGACTTGAACTGGCCATGTTAAATGAATGGAGGATGTCAATTTAGCAGAGGGATTTCCCTCTGCAAGATGTTTTATCAACACGTTTAATAATAAAATAATATTATTATTATTATTATGAAAATTCTCTACCTTTGGTGGTTATACAAAATTAATGGTTACAGAGAACCATGGCCATGTACATGTACCATGTGCCATTAAAGAAAGAATGACTGTCTTAATGAAAATATATAACAACAGCACAGTAATCATCAGACTTTATTAACATACTCAGCTCTTGGTCTGTGGGAATGGGTACAATAAGAAATACTTGAATATGTTATGGTTCAATTTTATCATCAGTTTAAATTTTTTCTCCCTTTGTTTTAAACATTCCAGTTCCTTCAGTCTCCATGGCTCTAAATCGATCATTACATAATAATAATAATAATAATAATAATAATATATAAGACTTATATAGTGCCCATGCTAGAGTTCAGAGCACTGTACAGCTATGTGAATAGAAAAAAAAAAAGATAAAAATGACTAAAACAACTAACTACGAAAACTAAAGTAATAAGCGAAAAACCTAACAACTAATTAAAAACTTGATCAAATAAATAAGTCTTCAGGTTGGATTTGAATGTTCCAACCGATGGTGCTTGCCATATGGCGTCTGGGAGTTGGTTCCACAGATATGGTGCTATATAACTAAATGATCTGCCTCCGTAAGTCTTAAGCTTGAAATGAGGAACTTGTAACAGTTTCTTACATACATTCAGTGTTTTGTTTTTTCTTTATGTATATAAATTTCTGATCTCTTTTAACTCACTAGACTTAAAACAGCTGGAAACTGACTCGAAAACATTCCAGTTCCTTCAGTCTCCATGGCTCTAAATCGATCATTATATACATTCAGTGTTTTGTTTGTTCTTTGTTTAATTTTATCAGAAGAGCATTGTAAACTAATTTTAAAAAGTCATTAATAATTCATGAAGGAAATACAAAATACATTATTTAATTTTTAACGAGTGTCTTTAAATTTTACATCCAATTTTCTAGGCCAAAATAACCCAAAATCTTAATTTTAGTGTAAGAATGGATAGATGTATAGTAAAGCCTATTAAGCCATCCAATAAACTCGCAATTCGTGTTTTTTCAAGTCCAAAAACACTCGGCTGCCCCTTGTGTTTTAAACTTGATAAAACACTCCTGTTCATTTATTAAACATTACATAAAAGACAGTTTTGGGTGCCTTGAAAGTCAAAACAAGGTAAAATTATCATTGGATCTGAACTTTCAAACGAATGTTTGTATATAAAGCAGCGTTAATTTTAATATTTTTTTACCAAAGTTTATCAGTAAACAGGTTTCATTATAAAATTAATTTAATACATACAAATGGACCATATTCTTATTCATGGTATTGAACTGGATCTAGTACAATTCAAGTAGAGGCTCTTACAGGGAAATACATGTACAGTAAACTTGATAAAACACTCCTGCTCATTTATTAACATTACATGAATTACATTACTATTTTTCTTAAACATAAAATTACCATAGTTACCCCAAACCACAGGGAGAAAAAAATTCAACCAAAGATAAAATTGAACCATGACACAAAGACTATAATTATAAAGAAAAATGAAATGTTGATACCAGTATTATCTTGATGATTCAAACTAAAATTTCTAATATCATGTTATTGAAGGACTCAAAATCTTTCAATGCCCACACATACTGAACATGTTGTAGGTCAAAATGAAATTCAGGTTAAAATAATTTTAACCTAGGTCAAAATGAAATTCCTTTGTCTACTCCTGGCGGGTGAATAATTAGGGTTAGGAGACAAAGGAATTTCATTTTTACCTAGGTTAAAACAAAAATAACCTGTCAAATTTATCCTGTAACATATATGTTTTCATGTATTGTAGGTCTTCTAACCCTAATTATCCATGAATCATGAATAATTAGGGTCAGGAGACAAAGGAATTTCATTTTCACCTACAACATATAATTATGTTACAGGTTAAATTTGATCTCAGGTTATTTTTGTTTTAACCTAGGTCAAAATGAAATTCGTTTGGTCTCCTATTAAAATTAACCTTAATTATTCAGGAGTAGACAAAGGAATTTCATTTTGATCTAGGTTAATTTTAAAGCAATATACCACAAGTTTCTATGGTTTATAGGCTGATAAACCATGTATGTTCAAAGAACACTTGAAGAATTCGAAAATCATGAGCCGCAGGCGAGTGATTTACGGATTCTTTGAGTGTTTTTCCAATGTCCCATTAGTGGTTTATCAGCCTATAAACCATAGAAACTTGTGGTATATTGCTTTTATATAATAATCCATATAAGACATGTGAAATTTCCATGAGTTTATGAACAATAAACCATAGCTGATTGACCAATCAGAGCACACGCATTGATTTTGTTATTATATAAATAAAAAATAATCTGAGATCAAATTTAACCTGTAACATGATTATGGTCTGGTGCACACTACTGGTGTACACGAGCGTAACATCGTGCCAAGGCACGAAATCCATGCTTCACTGGCATGCACAGTTTTCATGCAATAGCGCGCAAAGTGGCACAGTTTGGGCACAGTTTAGGCACAGTCTTGGCATGGTTTAGGCACAATTTCGGCACAGTTTTGGCACATTTTTAGGACAAATGAAAACAAGATATACTGCTTTCTTCCTCTTTCTATCAATAACTATGAATCTATAATTAACCTGGTCTTCCAGAGGATCATCTTTGTTAATTAAATTACAGGAAGATAATTAACAGTTATTTTCTGGTGAACCCACAAACAGTACTGTGCAAAAGAAATGAGAGCAAATTTTCGACAACATACATTAACTGTTCTTGCGAATTTTTGGGCAAAATTTTCATAATTTTTATTACAAAATTTCACAGATATGGTGCCGAAAATTACAAAGAAATTACAAAGAAGCAGTGTTTGATTTTTCAAAATTATAAAAGAATGAATTTTCGAAGCAGCGACTGATTTTCGCTGTGGTGAAAAGAATAGCCGCAGTCTATTGTGTTGTTAGTTTTACCACGCAGCAACAAGCATAAATTTTCTTTGTCACGGCAAACATAAAATAGTGATATCTCCAGTTCTACAAGGCGTACAGAGACGATTAAAATGGAAAAATACTCTTTCTTCAAGGCTGAAATTCAATATAAAACTTTCGGCACAGTGGCACACTTTAGGCACAGTTTTGGCACACTTCAGGCACACTTTTAGCACACTTCAGGCACAGTTTAGGCACAGTTTTGGCATGGTTTTATAGGCACACTTTTGGCACAGTTTAGGCACAGTTTTAACACACTTTCATGCACACATTTTGTGCCACGGCAGACTGTACCACATTTACTTCGCTCAAAATAGCATTCTGATCTTAAAAACTACATTATAGTTTGAAAACGAGAACTCCTTACTAATAGAAAAGCCACATGAAGAGAAATTATCCTATAAGCATTCTAATATGCGCATAATTTCCCTCTCATAAGGATAAAGTAATAGCTGGGCCTGAATTTTAAAAAGTTGACCATTTACACAGAATGAGATCCCTTAACCAGTCACCTCACTTCTCATTGCCATAACTTTGCCAACGTTTCATTAACCCATTGGCACCCGTACCGGCCAAAACCGGCCGTAAAAAACTCCCATGCTTCAAAACATTGCAACTTTCTCAATCGCACGAATATTGCCTTAACTGTTAGTTGTGAGCACGAAATGGAATGCCCTTTAAATTTGGATATCCAATAAATGCAAGAAACGTAGCGATTTTTACCAAATATGGCCTTTTGAGTTTGGACAAGAACGAAACTGACCGTTTTTAACGTCAAAGAGAAACAACAAAAATGTCCCTTTTTGCCTTCATGTTTTTTAGGGAAATCATCGTCCAAAAACCAAAATTCAACCATCATAACAAAATTCAGTCCTTTTTCTAGCTTAGAAATGACTTTTTTTGTTCATATTCTTCTCCCGAGCGTAGATACAGCCTTTTGTTCCAGTGCGTTCGGGCCTTCCCGACATTTTCAACATCTTGAGCGCATTGCATGCTGGGAACTAACGAGAATTTTTGACAGCGCCCGTTCCTTCCCCCAATTCTTTCACATATAAACTAAGTCTACAGCCACTCCGACCTACCGCCAAAATTTCCTGCTCCTAGTCATCTTCAGTACACAGAAATTCCAAAATATGTGGCGGTAGGTCGAGAAATTCATCAATAGTCGAGTCCCAAAGGTACTAAGTGTTCGACCGGCCAAATTCCCAGTTCGTCGAGTAACAAGCCAAATTCAACAACAAAGTACATCACCTTGCTCGATTCTTTGAGAAAGTGGACTCTTAGCTACCGTCACGCTTAATGATGCTCATCAGGCAGCCGCTAAAGATGAAAAATGGCTGTAAATTTAGCAGAAATCGCAAGCAAACCGAACTTGGGCCATTGTTGTCGCTCACGGATAAAAAATAGCTACGTCAAAATGACGTTTTCAGAAACCTTGAGCCTCCAGTGGCTTAGGACAGCACCACTTTTCCCTGGTAGTTCAAATAAAGAGTCACGAATTGCTATTCATCGTTTATAGGTGGAAAATCACTCCGAAAATGTAAAACCCTGCGGTAGTCAATGGGTTAATCTATTTTTTAAAGCCAAATTTCAAGATAATAAATACTCATAAGTTGTTACATGTATGTGTGAAGGAAAACGGAAAAAATGCATCCTGTTGTCTGATGGGGAGAAATTTTGAAATGTGCTGATCAGACTGCAAATAATCACTTTATTTATAAAGTCTCAAATGTATTTAGCCGAGCACAGATGCTCTACTAATTGGGGAGACTAAATCAAATCAACTCTAAATAAATCAAATGAAATCAAATGTTGGTTTTTGGGGAGAGGGGAAAACCGGAGTACCTGGAGAAAAATCTCTCGGAGCAGAGTAGAGAACCAACAAACTCAGACCACTTATGACGCCGGGTCCAGGAATCGAACCCGGGACACATTGGTGGAAGGCGAGCGCTCTCACCACTGCACCAACTCTGCTACCCTTGTTATGCTTAGTGTCAAAAATAACCCTATTTTTGAACATTTTATCATTATTTTTTCCTCATAGGAAATATGTATATTGAAAAAAATATCTTCAACTGAAAGGCCTGTAGGAACTTAAAGTTTTATCCAATTATCAGCTTTATCTGATTTAGAATAAATTAATTTTGCAAGACTGAGGAATATAGTGTGATTTTTGGAGTCGTATACCAGCAGTGTGCACAAGGCCTTATAAAATTATATATAAACAAACTGTATACCTGTTGGTCTAATGCCAAGGAGTTTCTTTTGCTCTGGTGACAGTACAACACTGCTTTGCCCAAGAACAGGTCTCATGTAATGGTACAGGTCAACAATGAAACAAAATGTGAACCACATGGCAAGAAGGCAGACTAAAAAACAAACAAAATAAAGTAGAGACAATGTAATGGCTTTCACACCTTGACAGTATCTTCTAATCACTTAAAAAATTCATTAATAATTCATGAAGGAAATACACAAGAAATTAATTTTTAATGAGTGTCTTTATATCTGATAAAGACATGGCTAAATAGACCTTATTCATAAATGGCGGCTGTTTTATTTTTCCTTTGTTATTTTGCAAATTAGCCTTCCAAGCCTCATATTTAAGTGCAAGAATTCTTTTTAATTTAGCACATGGTAACAAGGTTTGGTAGGCTAATTTGCACAAGGACAAAAGAATAATGAATTGGCAGCCATTTATGAATAACGTCTATTTTATATCCAATTTCTAGGCCAAAATGACCTAAAATCCAAATTTTAGTGTAAAAATGGATAGATGTACAGTGTACTGCAAAGCTTTTTAAGCCGTTCAATAAATTCGCAATTCGTGTTTTATCAAGTCCTAAAACACTCGGCTGCCCCTTGTGTTTTAAACTTGATAAAACACTCCTGCTCATTTATTAAACATTACATAAAAGACAGTTTTGGGTGCCTTGAAAGTGAAAATAAGGTAAAATTATCATTGGATCTGAACTTTCCAACGAATGTTTGTATATAAAGCAGCGTTAATTTTAATATTTTTTTACCGAAGTTTATCAGTAAACAGGTTTCATTATAAAATTAATTTAATACATACAAATGGACCATACTCTTATTCATGGTATTGAACTGGATCTAGTACAATTCAAGTAGAGGCTCTTACAGGGAAATACATGTACAGTATAGATATGAAAAGATTTCCCTGTTTAAGCCTCGTGTGCATGCTAGTTCCACCTCATTACAGAGAATACGAATAAGGCTATTGTACCTCTAAAGGCTGGTTCACACTTGTGACATAAGCATAAGCGTAAGCGTAAGCATAAGCATAAGAAAATGCTAGTGTGCACTGAGGTGAAATAAGCATAAGGCAGCCTAAGCATAAGAAAAAGAAACATTTTCCTTTTTCTTGTGCTTATGCTTATGCTTATTTCACAAGTGGGAACCAGTGTGAAATAAGCATAAGCTTAAGCATAGGTGCCATCTTGTTTATCCACTGATGTGACTCGCACTGCACATGCGTAAGTCGCTAGTGTGAACATCATTATGCTTATGCTTTAATGCTTATGCTTGTGCTTATATCACAAGTGTGAACATCATTATGCTTATGCTTACACTTGAGCTTATGTCACAAGTGTGAACCAGGCTTAAGGGTACATATTTTAATACTTACCACCAAACCACATTAATGGGTGTTGAATTTCAAAATATTCAGTGACTGAGCCAAAAATCCTACCAAAGAAAGGTCACATCATTCATGAAAATACAGTGTAAAGAAACCAAACGGGAAATTTGGGTACAACTTTTCATCACAATGATTTTGCTCAACTATTTTTCAAATAAACAATGCCTTTACGACCTAAGGTAATTAATGAACATTATTAATACACTAAAACCCAACCTAGGTTAAAAATTTTTTACCTGAATTTTCATGTTATTTTTACCTGCAGCAGCTCCTTTAATCCTAATGCAAAGGGGTTGTACATGTAATCAATGACAGTTCATTCAATACCTTGTCATACAGTACAGTTGATTTTCGGGAATGCAATTCAGACACGTCTTATCTACAGTTTTTTCCAGAATGAATGAGAGACTGAACAAAATCAATATCAACTTGTAAACATTGGTACCATGCAAAATGTAAATCGTAATGTATAATTACTCACAATTCGGCGAAAAAGGTTGATGCCAGGACAACGTTAACAAACACCCAAGTGAAGGCGGCATGAGATCTCTTCGTCAGTTGCCTTCGACGAAAGGAATTTTCAAGGACAGGGTTTTCACTTTTAACTAGTCTTCTCTGCATTCTTTAGTCTTCAAAGCTCAACAAAGGGAGCAAATATATCACAGTTTCAAATGAAAGCGCGAGAACAGCAGTTCGCCTATTCACCAATCAGGCCACCATTTTGGATTTGAATAGTAGAGGACAAACAGTGACTTTGTATAACCCAGTTTCTCAGCATGTTTGCCACAGGACCCCCAAATTCAAGAGATGTGCGTAACAGAAGACCATGACCAAAAAAGAGAAAATCCAATGCTTTAGGCAAAACAAAGCAACACCCTTTTCAGAACTGAGAACAAGCTCAAAGAGGACTTAATTAAGTACACTATAATTTATTAATAAATAGTTATCATGTTTTACCTGTAGTAAGGCCCCGTTGGGGAGAAAAGTTGTCCCAGGTAAGAGGGTCACCTAATCTCGTACCCAGACATTCAAATCACAAGTAGGATCTGGGTACGAGATTAAGGGTCACCCTCCCAGCCGAGTCAAATTTAGCGAGCGTTTATATGAGAAAAAGTTGACCCCTTTGCCCGAGCCAGCAGCACTCGCATGCTCTGATTGTCCCACCTTGACCGAGTTGACCCGGCTAGGTGAGCCAAAGTGTTTATATGGAGAAAAGTTGGCTCAGCTAGGAGGGTCTATAAAGGGGAATCAGGGTCAATATTCGGTTTCTAAACAGCAGAGGCACACGCAAGGGCCAGCACAGCTGAACTCTATTAGGCACAGCGTAACAAAGACAGGCACAGCTGAACACGGACAGGCACAGCGTAACAAAGACGGGCACAGCCCAACACGGACAGGCACAGCGTAACAAAGACGGGTACAGCGTAACAAAGACAGGCACAGCTCATTCTGCGGAAGACTGGTAACCAAACATCTTGGCTGCATGGCGGCAAGATTTGTAAGACAGGTAAGACCAAGAATGAGGACATGAAGACAACTACCTTAGCATTCAGGCCAAGCGACATAAGCCGTTTTTTCAAAACTGTTAAGTGATTTATTCAGTACGAGCTAGCGTTTTAATAAGAAATGCGTTTTTATGGCGACATGAGCCGTTTTTCAATTGTCCAGTGATATATTCGTGATTTATTCAGTACGAATTTGCTGAACGATGTTATTAACTATGAGCTTAGAGTTACAGATATGCTCTCTGACCCTGTTTAGGATAGGATGGAAATGGTTCTTGACCACACACGGAGGACATTTAAGAAATTTTCAGATATGTAAACAATTGTGACCTTAGTGAAGAATCTGTGCACTATCTACGTTATAAATGGGAGGTAGCTCTCAACATCCTTCAAATGTCATGCCTTGTTTACAATATCCCATCTTCTCTTATTACCTGGGCTGCGCGCGTCTCGCACGGCGCCCGGGTCTTAAACTACCGACGGTTCTTCTTTTTCGTCGTCGAGTATCATCCACAAATGGCACTTCCGGCGTTTCTGCGCAAGCGCTAACTATTTTTAACAACAGTGATGCGTGTTGTCAAGTATGGAAAAATGTCGATCCATCTTGTGGCTTTTGAAGTCTGAACAAACAATATGTTAAGAGAAGTGTCTATGCGAATGTTTGGAAGTTCAACGGCGAGAAGAAAGTTTTTAACATGAGTAAACTTAACGGCAGATGGACTGCCGTGTTTCCCCGTGTCTGCTTCAGTAGACAGCGAGTAGTCTCTAATTTTGGCGACGGATTGTGGGGGCACGTGCGCGCGCGAAGTTGCGAGGAGACGCGACGTGAGGGGAGCGCCAAAAATTAGAGACTACAGACAAAGGGAGTTTGACCTTTCACGGCCGAGTGATTCGAGTGTAAATCTCATATCAACAGCAAGAATGATGCCTGTTGTCACGTATCGGAAAACGTCGATTCACCTTGTGTTTTTGAAGTCTGAACAACTAATATGTTAAGACAAGTGTCTATACGATTGTTTGCAAGTTCAACAGCGAGAAGAAAGCTTTTAACATGACCAAAATTTAACTCCAGATGGACTGCCGTGTTCCCGTATCCGCTCCATTGAGATGTACATTTTGTTGAATAACTCAAGTACGGAATATCACACACCCCTGAGACTTTGACAGGTAGTTTATTTACTATTTTGCCACAATATCTCAATTTCTGGACTTTAATTTTTGAATGATAAGCGATTATATTTTACAAATGTACTAGCATCCCTTGAAACTGTCCAGAAACGTTCCTTTCTTGTGTTTCAAATGACCCTGGATTGAAGTATTTGTAAACAGTTTCACTCTGCTAATTAATTTTCTACTCACATTTCACCGAGACTCCATTCACATTTATGCGAAAAAATCCAACATCGTTCGATAAGCGTTTCCTTTCTCAAACAATTATCCATCGAAGCGAAAACAAGTGTGCTTAGTTTGTTTTTTTTTTGGAATCAATACACTATTTTTATCATCTTGCATAACAATAAACCTCTGTGGCCTAAAGGTCATTGTTCCTGCCTGTGACGCAGCTAACCTGGGTTCGATGTCTTTTAGTGGTATATATCACGGGCTTTATTTTTTCTGTTTCTCTTTTTCTTATTCTTTTAGAAATATTTTTTACAAGTGTTATAATTATTGTGCTCAATGGTTGAGCTGTATTTTAGAGGAATAATATGTTGATAGGGGTCTAAAGAAATAGACTCCAACACAAGCTAAACACAATGCGTCCGATGTAAGAAAGACAGACTTCCCTCTATTCTTTTGTTTAGCACTAAGTTAGGGATACAATACTGTTTTTTGCAAGCCCGGGTTTAGGCTAATTGTAGCCTCTTGTTGATCAAGCACAAGACATTTATATTACTTTGGAAGAGGCCTGGAAACAATTCCATTGTGGTACTTCTACCGATACGGTATGGTTGGAGCATGTCTTTCCTGGTTCTGCCAGGCAACCAGCTTTTCATATTCCTAAGGAAGTTCTTGAAATGTTTGTCGAAAATAAGTTCAGCATCAATGCCATGGCAAGAATGTTGGAAGTAAGCGAGTCTACTGTGCTGAAGGCGACTGCACAGTACCAGAAAAGACATGCTCCAACCGTACAGTATCGGTAGAAGTACCACAATGGAATTCTTTCCAGGCCTCTTCCAAAGTAATATAAATGTCTTGTGCTTGATCAATAAGAGAAGATGGGATATTGTAAACAAGGCATGACATTTGAAGGATGTTGAGAGTACCTCGCATTTGTGCACATGTCATCGGCTTCCCCGTGGGATCGACCCCCCAGGCCTACCAGGGAGATATGTGGGGGAATACAAAGGGATGGACGAGATTCTTTGCCCGAGGGTAGGGGAAAATCTTGACATTGTTCTACGATCAAAGATTAGGGGGTGGGGGAATTCACAAGTTTGAAAAGGATGTCAAGGGAATTTTCTGCTGAGAGACACCTAACTCAGGGGACTTTGTCTTGAGAGATTCCGCGACCCCCGGGGAAATTCCTAAGTTTGCTTGACTGATTTTACAATCCCCCTGGTTAGCCCAGGGGTCGACCCCACGGGGAAGTCGATGACATGTGCATTATAACGTAGATAGTGCACAGATTCTTCACTAAGGTCACAATTGTTTACATATCTGAAAATTTCTTGAAATGTCCTCCGTGTGTGGTCAAGAACTATTTCCATCCTATCCTAAACAGGGTCAGAGAGCATATCTGTAACGCTAAGCTCATAGTTATAAATAACATCGTTCAGCAAATTCGTACTGAATAAATCACGAATATATCACTGGACAATTGAAAAACGGCTCATGTCGCCATAAAAACGCATTTCTTATTAAAACGCTAGCTCGTATTGAATAAATCACTTAACAATTTTGAAAAAACGGCTTACATCGCTTGGCCTGAATGCTAAGGTAGTCGGCTTCATGTCCTCATTCTTGGTCTTACCTGTCTTACAAATCTTGCCGCCATCTTTAACAAATGCAGTCGAGATGTTTGGTTACCAGTCTTCCGCAGAATGAGCTGTGCCTGTCTTTTTTGTTACGCTGTGCCTGTCCGTGTTGGGCTTTGCCCGTCTCTGTTACGCTGTGCCTGTCTTTGTTACGTTGTGCCTGTCTGTGTTGGGCTGTGCCTGTCTTTGTTACGCTGTGCCTGTCCGTGTTCGGCTGTGCCTGTCTTTGTTACGCTGTGCCTAATAGAGTTCAGCTGTGCAGGCCCTTGCGTGTGCCTCTGCTGTTTAGAAACGGAATATTGACCCTGATTCCCCTTTATAGGTGACCCTACCATCGAAAGCGGGTGACCCGGCTAGGCGGGTCACCCTTCTAGCCGAGCCAAATTTTTGTTTCTCATGTAAACGGCTCGCCAAGTTTTGTAAGGAAATGTGGGAAAAGTTGGTCCGCCAAGGGTAACTCGGGTAGACGGGTGACCCTTCTACCCGGGACCACTTTTCTCCATATAAACGGGGCCTAAGTTTCTTATTGATAGCTGAGTTAATCTTTTGTCTGACGACTGAGTCACAAAAATGTGGATCGCGACGTTTCGACCGCTATACTGCTGGTCTTCATCAGGCGATGGTGTCCATTGGCTGCGTGTGAGTATAAGAAGCACCGTGGCTGGTGGTGATTGGTGCATTTCGATCCTCGCTTAGGCTGTTGTTGTTGGAGGATTTCGATCCTTGTCGTTCAGACTAGAAATTCCAAGGAATGTCCAAGAAGCGGGTTACTAACCCCCACCCAATCAATCAATTAACACACTCTAAATAGGGAAATTTCTTTCATCCAGAAGTTGTTTACTTGCTTAACCGATAAATGACCTATTGTCTTCTTTGGAGCAGCATCAAGACCATTAACACCGTTTTTGCGTCGCTCAACATGTATTTAACGTTAAAATCTCGTTCGCGTTTCAAGCAATCCAAAATCCCTAACCTCATCCCACGAGGCTGTGTTGTGGGATATTTTGCGAATGTTTTGGTGGTTTTTGGGTATATTTGGGAAGAGATAATTTTTCTCAAAGGATTAGTTATATTGAGGGAAATAGGAAATTTGGAAGATTTAAAAAAGGTTTTAAGTTAGAAATTAGTAGACGGACACCGAACAGTTCCTCCACCAACCTGCATAATTTGCCCTTGTGGGGTGTCAAGTAACTGAAAGCGTTTCAAAACATTTTTACACCATTACAATCCCTTCTTCAAACTCCTTCAAATTTCATACAAATTCACGTTTACCCCCACCTTAAAGGTGCAGTGTCACGCTATTGTACCATAACTTTAAAAGGCTTAAAACTGCCAATGCATCAATGGAAACCTTAAAATAATGGTCTAGTTTTGTTGCCAACGACATTAGCCCTGCATTGACACTATAAACTCCTGTATTCCTTCTAAGATGACGAGGATGGAAATGGATTGAAATTTGAAAAAACTTGCCAGTTTTTTCAAAATTTCAAGCGATGCATTGAAAAATCACCAAAAAAATTATGGTTAGCTCTCCCTGCTAAAATTTCATTGGAATTCATATTGCTGATTCTGTAGGAGCATTTTTTGCACGATAACAGGAAAAAGGCAGTAATTTTGGCAGAATTGAACTAAAAACAGCAAAAATACCGGTGACAGTGCTCCTTTAAGTGGTGTGTTTACTGTCACCCTACCTAACAAACTTTCTATCTTGCCAGCTCCCATTCCTTTGTCTTTTCCAAATTTAATCAATCATGGTTGCAACATTCAACTCAGGCATGAACAAGTACGCTACTTGCAAAACTGTCACTAATGAAAAACTCACTAAAGTAGCTAAAAGTTTGAGAGTAGTCACATTTTTTTTCTCAGCTTTTCCTTCAGTCTACCATCCAACCTCTTGCACTGGATATTGAGGGCACAAGATATGAAATATTTTACGAGGGAATGGCTTGTATTTTGAGAAGGTTGTCTTTAACGGCTTTTATTGGCACTTGTAGAAGATAGTGTTCCGAAAATGTCCATCATGAAGGCTAGTAACTTGCAAAAAAATTAATGAAACACACCAAAGTTTGTACCTTAACAAAAATAACTGATCAGGCTTTCTGTCAATGATAACAAGGTGCTTCACCACGAAAGGGCATGTCAGGTTACTCACATCCACAAATTCATTAAATCTAATCCCCAACAAAAAGTCTCAGACCAAATGGTGCTTATAGTTTTATTTTTCTTGGTCCAGAGCAACCTTTTCAGGCCACTTCATACACAACCTGTTTTTACAATCAAGTCAAAGTCCACACCAGGTCCAAACATGCAAACAACTAGGAGTGGACGTCAAGAGTTTCTATAGAATGCAGCTAAGCAAAAGATACATTGTTAAAGGTAAGGTTAATCCTTGATGAGAAAGGCTTCAATGTTATCTCTTTAGAGGGCTGTTGTAGGCCTTAAATCATAACCTTATTAACAGGGCCAACCAGATGTAACAAAGGAGCTTGCCAATACAAAAAAACAAAAGAAAAGGACAAAAAAAAAAAAAAAAAAAACATTCAGCCAATAATTAATTTTAGCAACTGTAGAACAACAGCTGCATATCTCTTTCCAGTTTGCCATATGAAGGTGTTGCAACCAAGTAAATGAAGGTGTTGCAACCAAGTAAATGACAAGTCTCCCTGTTTTTTAAGCACTGTGCTCATTACTATTGATCAAGTTGTCACTACAGGCTCTAAGATGATTGAATAACAAATATGAGAAGTGTTTATGTGCATGGAATGATCCCATTACTAATGTACATACTGTGGATAACCTTCAACCTCCTAAAACTTAAGGCTTGAGGTACAACATTTTTGGGAAAATAACCACTTCCATGGGATATAGCAATGACTGGAAGTTCCATCCTCTGTTACATTAATTTAAAACCATTAACAAGGTGTCCTGGAAAATCAATGAGAAAAATTGAAAGCTTTTTATCAAGGATCAACCTACATGACAAATTTAATGTACAGCACAGGGCGCTCTTAGCAATTCTATACCTCCTGTTTTCTCAAGGAGACATCAGACTGTCGCATGGCAGTTTGATACCTCGCAAGCTGTTTTGGCCTACAGTGTAAGTGAATTGTATCCAATATTTCCCACAGATGAAAATTCAAATACACACTTTTTAACTCAAGATACTGCACACTGTAAATTCAACAATCGGTAACCGAACAACGCAAACTGACTTGAGGCTCCCACAGTGGGAGGCTTATTTCTTGTCCTAGGAAATGCAGCAAAGTGGAAATACACTAAGTGAGTCATTTTACTGTTGGAATTGCCCGTTGCTGTTTAGGACAAGAGATAGCTTCATCTGTACTCAACAAATGTCCTTGGACATAGCTGGCAGCAGTTGTACATGTAAGCATGGAATAATAGAAGTCCAAGGACAACATGAATAAAATGTTTGAATAAGGAGTAACAGCTTCACAGTCCACTTAAGCTGAATCTTCTGTAAGTCCACTGCACTGTTCACATCCAGGAATATGTTAGTAAACTCCTTCACACACACACACACACACACCCTTTTTCCTTTCTGTATACACACGGTCCAGTAAGTAATAGTCCAATATTCACACAATTCTGCAAACATCCTTTCACACAACCCACGTCCTCTTGTTCGTGGATCAAGTGCTCGTCTAGTTCTGAAGGCAACATGGAATTAAATTGGCATTTGGAAGCAGTGCTGAGATGAAATGAGCAAGGTAACATTGCTGCATGCGGCTGCAAGCTACATGTATTTGTATGCTGGACATCCCCACTGGTCGACAAGTTGAATAGGGAAAGCTGCTCTGACAAGCATGGTGGCACAGGATAGGACAGAAGGATTTGAAGTGTAATGCAAATATTGCAAACAAAGTTTTCAACATGAAAACCACTTCCCTTGTTCAAACTAAGTACACAGTTATTTGCTGGTTGACTTTCTTGAAGAAGAAAGCAAAACATCAATAACTGCAT
Source organism: Pachyseris speciosa (assembly GCA_016490735.1). Taxonomy (NCBI): domain Eukaryota; kingdom Metazoa; phylum Cnidaria; class Anthozoa; order Scleractinia; family Pachyseridae; genus Pachyseris; species Pachyseris speciosa. Next base: position 172,435 of record JAEMWC010000542.1, on the reverse strand, counting down.
TGCAACTTGAACAAAACTAGTTCTTTCAGAATGGACGAAAGCTTGGAGAAAATACAGCTGTGTACAGCAATGTGCACACATTTACAAAGACAAATATACATGAACGTCTTGTATCTACACTGTGACCGCCGTCCACTTTTTCTCTCATTTTAGATTGTACATTGTGATTATCACACACTCACACACAAGAGCCAATTTTGTCAAACAGTTCAAAAACCAAAATTAATTTCTGGTGATTTCTTTTCCTAACAATAAATACATTTTTCACTTAATGATTTGACAATTGTGACTCAGAACACTGGTACAAGGGTTAAGATAATACAAAATGGTTTCAATTGGCACTTGGATAAAAATATAGTCCAGATCACAAAAATGCCACATGAAAAGTCACTGAATGAACAGTCAAAACAAAAAGAAAAAAGAAAAACCCTCAACAATGGTCCCAATGCAGATACAATAGGTGAGAAACAAGGTAAGGAAAAGAATGATGGGAACTATTTTCACTTGTTTAATGCCAGAAGAGTTAGGCCAGCTGCACAAATACTTCCCACAGTGAATAGGCTTTTCCACATGGTTTGCGATTGCGAAGATTCCGAGAAGTGAGCAACAAATCCATCCTGTGGGGAAAATAAATAAATAAATAAATAAATAAGTAAATAAATATAAACATTTCTGTAGAGCTCTTGATACACATAAAAACAACAGCACTACCGAGGACTCATGATCCATAACTGTTAAAGTGATCACATCACAAAGACTAATTTTGTGAGATTATGGGATTTGTTCAGATATTTAGAGGGAATGTGATAAAAAAGGCCTACTTGCCATTTTATTACAGATTGAGAGTGAAATATTACCACCATTATGCTCTGCTGACTCCATACAAATCCTTCTAAATTTTACTTGGTCATAATGTTATGAACCAATTAAAATTGCATGCTGATTTTTGGCAAGTTAGCATTTTTCATCGCGCTCTTTCTGAAAATCTCAACACATCCCATAATTTCAAAATTTCAAATATTTATGATGTCATACTTTTGGACTCTGTATACAGTGTAAGAAAAGTGTGAAAAAAAATCATTTGGTACTGAAACTGAAGCCCCAAACAGTCGGATGGTTAACTGAAGACAAAACCACAAGGACAAACTACAAGCCACAATGGTAATTAACAGATACAGTACAGCTTGCAAACCAAAATATACGGGGAAAAAAAAAACAAATAAAATGCTTTTACGCAAAAAATGCACACATATTTTGCGTCTGCATAGTTCGCTTATCTCCGAGCTGTACTGTACTTCTTGCAGTAAATAAGATAATCACTCACATCTAACTGGTCTTTACTAAGACAATAACACCCCAGAAATAAATGTAATATAATATTAAACACTTTTTGCATTCATAATTATCCACATTGAAAAAAAGTAATAAATAAAAGTGGAAAGTGGAAATGCCCACACAACGTTCCACATATGCATTTCCACGTTTTGCATTCTAAAATAACCAGTCCACTTTCAAAAGGTGAAGGGAAAGGGTCTTTTTCTCTCAGCAAAAAATTGGGTGAGATATTTCTGGATTTTTTAAAGTGAAAGCACATTTTAGTGAGCCTGACAAGGAATGACAGATTGGCTGGTATACTCAGTAAAATTTTGACAGATTGCCTACATTTTCTAACAAAAACATTGGCATTACTGTTATGCAATATCTAATATGGAAGTTTAAGTACTTGGATTTTGAAGGAGTCAACCAGACAGTGAAATACTGAAAACAAGAAAAAAGAATTTCTCTCAGTAAAAATAATGCAGGTCTTAATTTGAGGCAGCTAATCAATGAAATGAAAAAAAAAATGCATATCCAATTTTTTTTAAAATGCATGTCCAAATTGGTCCCTGCTACCAGAAACAACAACATCAATTGTTTACAATTTCAATTTTGTTACCTTTAATTTCCAGCCCTACACCCATTTTGAAAAAATGTGCATTTTCACACTGTAACGTGACTACGGCCAATATAAAGGTGGGAGTAGTTGCATTCTGAAGTACCTGTACCAGCTGGGAAAATACTTTATTAAAACAAAAAAAAATTACCCCAGATCTCAAAACAGAGAAAACGGGTGTGCTGTTTGAGTACTTTTTTAAAACTATGCATTGTTACATAACTACAGGCCCAAGAAAAACAAAATTTGTGAATACTGAAGGTTTAATCAAAAATGCAAGAATGAAAATCAATCCCCCAGGGCAATATAGTTAAAGACGAAAAATGCACCCCGGAAATATATCTCCAAAGTTTTTCACCGACATAATTTTAGGTAAGGAAATTATTGCAAGCTATAACAATTCTACTGTCCATATCCCTTTGCATCAACTTGACATAAACAACCACTCTAAATGTTCAGAAAAAACAACATCTAGAGAGAGAACCCTGCTGATAAAAAGAAATTTTCATTTTACATGTTTGCATTACGTATGTCTCCAAAATAATTTTTCCCTCAAATTTGCATCAAAATGGTGCACGTCAGTGCTGCAAGACAGGAAAACAAACGAAACTTCGACGAGATAAATGAGTGTCTGACTCATAACCAATGTAAATAGAGACTGAAATTTGCATTCACTAAATTACTACAACACGTACAGCTGGTAGGAAGGAAAAACAGAAAAATAACAAAAAATGCGTAAAATAATATCAACTAAATAACAGGCGAGCCCAAATTTGACAAAGAAATCATAAAATTAGCACTCACCCAGCCACCATTCTCCCTGATCCAGGTCAGTAAGTTATCGGCAATAAACCAGACAATCCATTCCACAATGTGCTGGACCATTTCTGGTCGCTGCGTTTCGACGAAGTGATGAGCCACTACGCCTCCGAACGTGAACAAAGCCACTATTCTGCCCCAATTTGTTCCGGCTTGGAAGATCTCTTGCGCCACACCAACAAATGTAGGATAAGCTGTAACTGGTGTTATCCCTAACGTTGTGCATAACGATTCGAACAAGTCGGGGTGTTCGGCCTCCATGAGAGTTGCCAGTTTGCGTAGAGTACTTGACGATGCGTTTGTTGTCTGAGGAATAAGAAATCTTTGAGGTAATCCACCGAGTTTGGTCTGCTCGAATTTGCTCCTTAACCGGTAAGAAATATAGTCCAGTGTGAGTGAAAATGCGTCTTCGATGATGTCCTTGTCGTATCTTGACATTTCAGAGGTAATGAGAGTGGGAGAAAAATCTTCGTTATTCAGCGCAGCTGTCGCCCCGGCCATATTGGGTCAATCGTTGAAAAGTGAAAGTAGTTTCGCACGTAATACTTTTTCGGCCAGGGAGCTTTTCTCAGTCCTTTAAGCAGGGTGAAATCGAGGAAAGTTAAATGTATTCGCCCTAAAAGAAAGAATAACATTAGAAAAACAAAGTACCGTTGGCGGTCGCGTATTTTTTCGCGCTGACGCACAAACACAACTTACGATCACCGACCACAATAGTGAGAAACGAAGTGCTCCAGTTAAAGGAAAAAAAAACTGCTATACTCACAGAAGTTAACCACTGCTCACAACACTTTGCATTGTACTCGGAACGGCAATTTGGAAAGCAAAAAGCATAGAAAAGATAGAAAGTAGAAGCAAGCCTTGGCGCAGAAGCACTAAAAAAACTATCACCGACAAACGAGCCTTGCACTGGCGAAAGAAAAGTAGCCAAAGAGGAATCCTTTGGCACGCCGCGCTCCCCTTTGATTGGTTAAACCCGCACGTTCCTGCACTCTGATTGGTCCCCATTAATGACCTGTCAAACACTATCCTAGTCATCGTCGATGCATTTTCATCATTGGGATGAGGTCACTCGCAGATATATTGCCGACGGAATATCAATTAGCGGAAAAATTTATTTGCTCAGTCATCAACTTTTTCCAACCACAAAAATTTACGAAACACAGTGTATGGCTTGAAAGAAATGTAACTAATTCCTAAAAATTTGAGAGTGTTTGCGAAATGGGTAAAAAAATCGTGTTCCTGAAAAATAAACATGCGTAATATTTTTCCATCCTGTCGCAAATCGGTTTTTTTTTTAGCTGTTCATCAGTAGAAATCGCCTTTTAAGCTAATGGTCTTGTGTTTTACGGGGCGAGGAAATAAACGTACATTAAGCGACGAGATTAAAATCAGGAAATTTTGACTGAAATGTCAAACACAACATGTTGACGAAACATTATGCAAATCTCGTTGAAAATGATCATTGTAGATATCATGAATAAGTAATTATCGTATATTTATTTATGGCGAAGTGGAATCAGCGTGGAAACGGCGTGGCTGCTTGTTTTGAAACTGGAGGTTCAAAGATTGTGCATGTGGGCATCAGTTTGTCCATCAAAAGAAATAATATGATTGGGCAAAAAAACAATAGAAACATGACACGCGCCAGCTTTTGTTCTAAAAACAATAGAACAACTGTCAGTTTTGTGCTTTGGCCAATCAAAAATTACAAAAAATAATAAAAATATTGCACACGTCTACCGTTCGCCTTCACTTTTGGCAGGGCATCAAAATCGGTGAATTTATACGCAGTTTAATATTTTTTCGCGGGAACTTTTTTCGGCCAAGGAGGATAAAGGGACAAAGACATCGACCGTGAGCAAGGGAACCGCTACTTCTGTTAGTCCTGCCATGAATTTTAGCCTTCCTTAGGGAAGGTTGACAATATTCAGCAATCATAGAGAATTTTGGGCTATTTTGGCCGTTTTCTTTGCCCGGCAGGCTTCGAAGGCGAAACTTAAGCAACAAGTTGTTGACAAAGTGAACGAGTCTTGGAAGATTATTATATACAATACCGGTAAGTGGCATATTGAAAGCCCTCGCTAACCGAAACGTTGATGTACGTACAAGTACAATTTTTTTACGACAGTGAATCCAGGCTGTTCTTGGAGGTATCTGCTTTCAAATTTTTAGTTTTATAACCAAATCGGAAATGAAGTCGGCATTTCTTTCCCTCGTCAGAAAAAAAAATATATCAACATGGGATTTAGATCCAGGGGCAGCGGGAAAGAGAAGCCGTTAAGTTTGGATATTTCGCCTTTAAACTGATGAGGTTTGTCATTTTAAAAACAAAAACTTAGAATTTATCTTATTTAAAGAGGATCCCATGGTTTAACCTGTTCTAAAGGTCATTTTTATCTGTTTAAAGACCGCAGTCCCTCTACGGACATCATACGTAGCCCGAATGGACCAAGAGCGGAACGGTTCGGACAACAACATGACACGGAGAGAGCAAGCTTGCGCTTCGTACGAGTTGAACCAAGAAACTAAAGAGTTATGCAAGGAAATTGGAAGATTATTGGCCAGAATCGGTGACAGGACAAATGCACATATGTTTCTGACAAGAAATGGACACAATCTCCGACTTGACTGTCGAGAGGCTGAAAGACTCAGCGAAGATGATACGAGACCTCGACCGGGTATAAATAAACTTCCGTAAAAACCGGAAGGCATTTTATTGTCAATTACTGTAGAAAATTTTATCCCTACGCCAGTGGAATCCCACTTGTAATTTTAGAAACGCCTATGTGTACTTTTTTTTCACGTGAAACGCTCGGCTGTTTAAAAAAATTACGTAAGCTGCTGGCTTTGTATTATTGCGGTGCTGATACGACTCAACAAATAACTCGCTTGGAACGGATTGTTGTGTGCAAGCAAAATCCGAGGTTCAGAGAGTATGTAAATATTTTTTGACAACAGTTGCGAGAAGACAAATAAAATCAGCTGATGTACAGCAATATTTTGGTACTTAGTAACCATGGTAACTTATTGTTTCTTTTGCAAAGAAACTCTACTCAATGGTACAGACTGCCGCAAACAACAGCAAAGTGAAGAACAATGCCTCGTTGTTCCTTGAGAAATGAATGATTTCTTTGTTTATGGTGAAAACTCCAGTGTAAGGAAACACTGTTTGAGCTTTCCGCTAAAAGAGGGATTGCAGCGTCATTTAACTTTCGCAATCGATGTGAATTGATGGAAAAGCTCTTGAGGCCAAGTATTAAACTGCTCACCTCTGTGGGGTAACACAAGATGCTTTCAAGGTTATTTATCGGGTTAGTTTTTGAATGCACTGTGACAAATCTAATAACAATGATAATATTTTGACTAACGGCGTTAAACAAGGCGTCCATTGTATTTTTTGCGCTCGGCCAAGGCACATACGACGATGCAGAAAGAGATAGGAACAGTCTTGCCCCATAAAACAGTTGCACATGGATGTCACTTCGGAGATGTTTGCTCAACGTTAAAAAAAAATGATAGTTTTCTTTCGTCATAGAGTGACTTTTACCTTCGGATTTATATCTTATACAAATCATCTTTTCGGTTTCATCACAGAAACCTATAATTAGCAACTTTTGATATCGATGCTGTGTTTTCGTTTCGGCTTGTTGCATAATAACCATCTTCCACTTAGAAATGCGCCTGTTCTTACAAAAAAGAGATGCTAGCGAGGCTGAACTCTCTTGCATGCATGAAATTGATTTTTTTAGAATTTTCTACCTTGATCTTTGTCTTCTCGTGATTTCACAACGGAAAAGAATATCACGAGTGTGGCAGGTTGTTTACCATTTTAGCGTGCGACGTTCAATACGCTTATGTATATCAGTTACGCAAACTGGAAAATTTTGGTCTGAATGCAGTGAGGGATAACATCTTGTCGTGAACGGAAAATCGATCTAGTTTCGGAATGGCTGAAATAAGTTTAGAGTCAAACAGGAGATTTCAAGAACTCATATGCGAATTCAACCGAGGGAGAGTGCAGTATTGATTGTTTTGAACAACTATGTATATGAACGTTGCCGATAAACATGCAGACTTTGTGCGATTAACAGAGCCTACGTTTTCATTGACCAGCGTCCAGCGAGTACAGAAATCCAAGCTACATGCGCAAATGGAATTGAGCATTATATATTACGCAATATATTCGGTATGTTTCGGGGAAAATACGCGTGCATTTCAAAAAAAGAAATATCAAAATTGCTTGCTTTTCCTAAGAGAATCATAGAGTGTGATAGAGAAGAAATTACTTTGAAACTATGCGACATACTGGTGACAAGCGTCTTTTTTGGTGTGTGCGAATCAAAGTTATAATTTTGTTACGATTGCTTTGAAGTCAGTACTGTTGAATGATGAGAATATTGCGCAATCTTTTGTCAACGGCGAGCGCACACACTACTAAAAGAAAGTTAAAGTCCCATACACTGCGGTCATTCATTCTTTCCAGATCATCCTAATCAGAACTGAAAATTCAATCGGATTTCAGACTAGCTTTTTCGGAAGGTGACAACTCTGGCAATCACGTGTCTCTAACACGCCTCTACGGGTGCGTTACCTCCCATGACTCGATCCCGCATGGGTAATATGTGTAACTACTTGACGCATGTTGCCTAAAATAAACTGTCGAGTAAGCGTCTCAATTTCTCAGTCCCCGGTAAAGTTATCTGAAAGACAAGAGGCACATTTAGTCTGCCTCATGCTTTTTTGTTTTTAGGTATTACAATATACGCAACAGTTCAAACCGACAAATGCCACTGTTGTGGAATTAATTATGCCCAAGAAAGGCAAACGCCTAGCTAGAGTAACAACCGTGAGAACTCCATTGAGATAAGTGCTTTGTGTTGTTGACTGTACCTAAGTATCTTGTGGGTATGTGTAGGTGTTTATAGCAGCCTAGAATAATCTATTGAATGAGTAGAGATGTTTGCTCAGTGACCTGAATAAATTAAATTAATTAAGCAAGTAATAATTAGATGTATTAACTTAATTGAATCAATTAATCCTAAATCTCTAAAATAAGCTATTCATTGAAATAATGAAATGCATGAAAGGACTTGAATGAGTTAACAAACGAATAAATGAACGAACGAATGATCGAATAAATGAACGAAGGAATGAACGAACGAAAGAATGAATGAATGAATGAATGAATGAATAAATGAATGAATAGGAAATTTGTTCGTATTTCTAGTCTTGTTGAAGATCTAGAAAAACGAAACTTGTAGTGTTTAGCTACTGAGACAACCTTAACACGGAGTCGAGAGGAGGAAATTTCAGTTAGGATTCAGTAGGTTTTTCTTCCAGCGCCTAGCGTATATATTTAGGGATATTCCTAATTGCTCACCCGGGGGGAGGGGGGGAGAGTACTCAAGAAAAATTGGATGGGGGTGTGCGGCCCCTTGCCTGAAACCCTTACCCTTTTTCAGACCAAAATCTGCGATTTCCCCAAACCTATTTCAGACCTAACCAAAAATTCGATACCCATTTCAGACCTATTTCACTTACACCGGGTTGGCGTAAACATAATTTGAGAAGGGCTTTTGTGACTCTTGGTGATGGTCTTATCGCCTGCTGATGAAGAAGGAACGTCTAAAAAAACATACTCAATTCAGGAATAGAGTGCACAAAACATACCCTATTTCAGACCCTAAATGGTTAAAATCGATACCCTATTTCAGACCAAAACGGCTTAAAAACCCCTTTATGGTTGCACATACCTATCTAGCCCATATCTGAGGGAGTACCCCTCCCCACCAGGTTACTCAGTCCAAAGCCCAGCTGCTTTTGTTTAAACCATCGCACAGATGCGCTATGGATTCATCAAAACACTCCCTTGGACAGCTTCCCAGCCTTGGCTATATAGCAGTTAGAAAGTATTACGGTTGCAATATTCATTCTCCCCCTAGGCCTCTTTTTCTGTCACTCTTTCCGGCTCTCTCTTAAGCCTGGCAGTCGCCGCTCCGTCCTTCACTTTCTCTATTTACCCTCGAGCTATGACAGTACAAGAAATTTCTCGATATGACGGTAAACGTCCGAAATTTGGGAAATTGAAAGCTACTTCAGCCCAACACTAAAGTGATGGTCTTGTGATTGGGACACGAATTTTCCTATTTTTCGAAAAATCCTCAAATCTGTCACGTCCACAACCAGTCGGCTACGTCATCCAAAGTTTGCTGAAGTTGAATTCTCCCCAAAGTTTTACTTGATGCAAACTGTTATTCTAATCAAGGGGGAAAAACAGCTGTTTTCCCCTTCCCCTGTCTTTCTTATTTCAGTTTGTGATTGTTTTATTGTGGAAGAATTAGATAAATAATTGCAGAATTTGTTTCAAGGCTTCAGCAAGAGGATCACGCACGCGTGTATCAGCTAATACGTGCCGAGATCATAAGAGGCTAAATTTTGAACTTAGATGCAATTAGATCTGATTTTTCATTGTGGTGACTACAAAATTGAAAACAAAGAAAGTTGGCAAATATCGACAAAAAATTGCTGACTTCGTTCACGATCACTTAGAAATGTGAAAGAACTCACAATAATTAATTAATGAATCTCCTTGGCCCATTTGGGATCCGTTTAATAGCTTGAGCAGACTCAAAAAAAAAAAAAATAATAAAATGTAGCAGGAGTTTCCCATGCTCACAGCGGTGGTCTCCGTGAATGACTCAAGTTTTGGCGGCTGTGAGTGACCTACCTTCTAATTTTCAACGCTGAGGGGTTTACAGGAAAAGCGTTCGGAAACAGTGTCAAAGGGTGCTTCCTTTTCGGTCTTGAATGTCCTGAAGTGATAGCTCCACTAAATGCAGTTCTCAAAATCTTTTACACCCTTGTTAGCGTTGTTTTATTCGACCCAGAGAGTCGAAAGTTCAAGTTGTTACTTTTCAACTTTACAGATTGTGGACTTTGGTCATATAATGTCATCTCCTCGAAAGGAATGAATTGGCGAAGTACAGGATTGAACAAAGGTTCTTAAAAGGATTGATTTTGATCCACTTGGATATTCAGGCGTTTGCCAAGCTCGCCTCTACGAGAATGAATGGGCACAACAGGCCAAACCAGATACGTCTTTTACCACGTTTCGGTTTTAGAAAGAAAATATGACTAATGACCTCCACTGAGGAAGAATTAAATGACGTTTCGAAAAACTGACGTGTGATTTAAATTGTTATGTAACAGTATTAAAAAGATACACTCGAAGTGATCATGAGTAGCATTCTCATACACTCAGCTACTACTCAGCTACTTATAATTGATATTTTTAGCTTTTCGAAAAACGTGAATCAAAACGAGAGAACAACACTATATCACTAGGTAAACACTCTGTTGCCGTCCTAACATTTCCGGAGCTCCCATTTAATTCTTATTTTTAGCTTTTCAGCGTGGCCACAGAGTTAAGCCAAACAATAAGAAAAACGGGTCACTTTCTCTGTTTCGGCTCAGAATAATTAGTCATAAATAACTCTTTGAATGAAGTTTGAATGAAAAAGTTTGATTTGGCAAGTCCTCGTCCAGAACTATAGTTAAGGTTGTTTTAAAAGTTGATTTAACTGAGAAATTCATCCAATTATGAATTGATTATGACACTAGTCTAAATTGCGATGTTGGAAAAACAACAAACAAAAACAACATTTGGATTGAGTCAGAACTAAAATAAGAAAATGATGACCTACCTTTTTTGCTATCCGCAAAGACTTCAGTCTCTGTTCAGGATCCTTTAACTTCTTTCTCAGGCCGCAAAAACGAAAAGCGTTCTGTTTGGTGAACTACAAACAAACGTCACTTTGTCAGCTTTACTCGCCTCCTTTGTCTGACTCAACAAGATTGTATCCAAGTACCAAGAGATACACAAGTATTTACACTGTTAAGCTGCTTTGACGGCCGCATGCAGCGCGTGCATGGTCTGAGAGTCACGCGCCAGCTAATGCGATACGTTGATTTGACACCCCACACGCCCTCCCCTGGTTTCCTGTTATTTTCTGGAAACACAGCAACCGCAGGTGCAAATGGGAGACGTTTGTTGTGGAAACAGACTTCCTTGTTTTCTTAAGCAACGATCCCTAGCATCTGGCACAGAGAGGTTACTATTTATAGCCTAGTTCTTCAGTTATTAAACTCCTTCTCTCACAAGACGAAAATAGAAGCTGTGTTTCATCATTCACCCAAATTAGCAGAACCACAAAGGCGATTACTGAACTGAAAGGTCGCAGTAGGATTACAACCACAGAAGTAATGGTTGCAATGGCCTCACACAGCACATTTAACGGTACAACACGCAGCTTTCTTGAACTCGGAAATTAGAGGGGTTGGGGGAGTGCCGGGGAATGAAAAGATTGGGAATTTGTAGCTCCCCTCACCCCTCCTCCCCCCCACCTTATCCTCCCCATTTACGCCTGTTGCGCAATCTTGTAAATTTCATATGGAGGTATACAACTCAGAGGCACCCAATGAACCAAATCAACCAAAAGCTGTAGAAAGGCATCGTTTTAGTTCGCTAGAACAATTTGATCTATTCCGATTCCTTAGCAGTAATTTTAATTGCCCGAAAATGTTAAGGAACAAAATCTTCCTTTGATCAACATTGAGAAAATGCTACTCTGAAATGAACTATACACGAACTTTCTAGGGAACTATTTTCTTTCCTAAAAAGCTAGGTGACGTTTTTGACTGCCAAAAACAGCAATTATGACATTTCCGAGAACCTCAGGGACTATGATTTCCCTATTGCGAATCTTTAGGTCACTTTCTAGTTACGAAAATCCGAGCGCACTCTTTAATCAACGCCGAAAGCCTAAGGCGAACTACCCTCCACCGAACAGATATCTACCGAAACTTGTCGTTGGGTGCCCCTGACAACTTCTTAGTTTTGAGTGCACAGAACTCTGAAGAGATTTCTACTTTCTGCAAAATCTTAAGATCACTTAGCAATGAACAGATATACCACAGAACCAGAGCTTCTTTCCCGATAGCTTTCATTTGAATATGGCATAAATCACAGTATCGTTACCCTCAAACTGTGTAAATTTGATCCCGGCGGAGATTAACAAATCAGTGGACCTCTCCTGTTACGTAATTGAAGATGTATGATCCCTTCAGCCGGTTTTTCTTGTCTGGGAGAGTTTAGATAGAAGGAAGTAACACACAGTCTAAACAACTACATCGAACTATTACAAGTACTTTCAAATACTTGTTTGCCTTGCTAATTTTGGTCCTTATTATGGCAACAGAAATCCACGTGAGCCTGTTTTGGCGGCCATGTCACGCGGGTCTTATAACAACAGTGAGATGTTTATCGTGAAAGTCTGACCTTTTTTTTTCAATTGTTGTACAGTGGAAGTCTTTCTCCCAGAGGAGGAAGGAAGTGGGGTGGGGTGGGGTGGGTGGGTCCTAAATGCGTGTTCAATTTGTCCGAATTTCTCAAAGAAACTTTTCAGGCACCAATGGGCGTGGCTTAAAGTCAATGTCGTATATGCTAAACAATTAGAATCCTCATATCTCACAAGAACTCTCAGGAGTCGTTTTAGATTATAACACAAACAAGAAGTTTTAAATATCGAAATAACGAAAATCACTCATTCAATTTTACCCGAAGCCACTCCCCACTTTTCGCCATGTTTGGGATCCCGGTGTCATAAACTCTCAACCAAGTGATATAACAGCACGGCGAACTTGAGAATCTAGTTTATTCCACGAGCTTTTAAGAAATCGAAAACATTTCCCCTGTTTACACAGAATTGTTGAAACACGATGATATATTTGGAAGAGCTAAAATGTGTCGAGCACAGCAAAACAAGCCTCTACCCGCAATTCAATTGATCTCTAAAGAAAAAAACAATGACGTCCGGATGTTTTCGATTTTATCATAAAATATCACGCGAACAAACTTTGCCGAATTTTTATAGAGTTAAACACGTCTTTCAACAATCAAAGCGCTCGTTCTCGAGTGGTTACGGTATTAATTCTGTATGCGTATATCTCCCTGTATGGAAACATAGGAAATTCTCTATGGATTAATTTATGTTACGGCAATTGAGATAAACATCCTTGTTTCGTGGTGTCGTTGGAAGGAAAAAGGGTTCGCAAGGGTTTTCTGTCCATTCAAATGGATTTTCTTAAAATAGCAGCTAAGTTCCCATTGTATGAAATTAAAATAAGAGCTTCCAACACAAGAAGAACTTGTTGTTTGTGTATCCTTGTCTTCGCGAGCGAAACCCGTGACCCCTAAACTGAGAAGCCTTAAAAACAGGGTGATGATTAAATTACTCTGAAACCCACGGCAGAGCTTGTGACGGTCACTGATCAGTTATGCAGCGGTTTGTACCACGAACACCATTTTTTGTTAGGTAGAAAGCCTAAACAGGCCCAAGCCTGATGAAAAGCGTCGAAATCAGACATGAAGTCTGAGAAATGTTCTATCAGCGGGCAGATTGTCGGCTAATATCCAAGCCTGAGGTTATGATATATGTAATGCTGGATCATGGTGAATTAACATCTTCAAACGCGCTTTACGCTTCAGTTAAATGCCTGAAAAGAGGAAGTCGACATGTTACGCCACCGCTCAGTGTGTGGTGAACAAGAATGAAGCCATTCCTGCTCGCACGCAAAATGAGAGGACAGGCCAAGACATAACGGACAGGTTTAACTTCCCTTTCCCAATGCCGCGGTAAATTCCTACCAGACAATATCCAAAAACTGTGTGTACTGAGATTGGCCATCGCACTAACTGGTTATAATGTCATATCTCTTTCAAAATAGATACCCTTGAGTAATGGTGACAATAATCATTGTATTAGGTTAAAATGTAGATTCTTGAGTATATATGTTCAGTTCCAAAGGCGATACGCCTCAAGACTGCCCATTATAAACATAGAATAGAAAGCCCATTATAAGAATAGGTTAGAAAGCACATTATAATTACCCAAACTGCAGTGAAGTCGACCAAGCTAATGTTCAACTACTAACGTACTAGGGATTTCCAATCCTGCTAACACACTATCAAATGAAATCCTTTATCCTGGACAAAGAGAAATGCTGATGATAATGGTATAAGGTGCGTGTTTTATAAAAGATTTCAAGGAATGAAATCCAAATAGGCCTTAAACGGTTTGTCTCATGAAGGCCTAAAATTTGAGCATACCTTATTTAACTGGAGTTAAACTGACCAAGCCAATTTTGGAAAAGGCAAGCCCACTGTCAGAACTGGCCGTCTCTTACTAATAGGCTCAGTATCAGCCAGCTTTAATTCTCTTATACAAGATAAGTCCGAAATAGAATTAATAATGATGATAATGTAGGACACTGCATCTTTACAGCGTGGGTTCCATTGTATTTCTGTACGTGCGCCTTGCAGGCCAAGTGGAATGCGAAATCGGTTGTCAGGGCATGTTGTGTTGTTACAACAAGCTCATCTAAGATTGCACTCAAGCCTTCAATTAATGAATCAATGTAAGTGACCCGATCTAGCCCGATAACCATCAAGGATTGTATCATTCACTCACAGAGTGGATCGACGAACGCAATTCACAAAACGTCCAAATGCTTACCTGTTATACTAAATAATTTCAACTTAGCGTATCCTTCTGCAAGACACGTTCAACCCCAGTCAAAGACAATGGTGGTTTCGAGAGCCGGTTTGATTGCGTAATATCGTAGTTTTAGAAAAACGCCGAGTGGGTCCATAAAACGCGCTATGGGACAACCTCCTTGGTAGGTCAGTACGCACCACAAGTCCGTTCGTGATTATTTTTTGTTTTGATCCGTTCGTGATGTTACCCTCCCTTTCATCCAATTAATTAAAGTAAACAACATCCAGGACTATGGCCCTTACTCAAACGGTGCATTTGAACAAGTCAATTTTCAAAAGTTCAAATGCGTTGGGGCTCAATTGAATGCCTTGGGGTCGTCTCGAGTAGATCGAGGCTACAAAACCTGACACATTCTTCGAATTCTCGCGGCGATGGTGGACAGTACATCTGGTTTAAAACCTAATAATTACGCCAATCGCATCGCAGAGTTTCAGTTGGAGAACACCATGTTTCAGTTGAGTAGCTGCAACGAGTCCATTCATGAACCCACTCAGCCCTCAATCCAGGAAGTAAGAGTTTAAGTGACGCAACAAGCCATGACCAGCATAAAAGATCAAAGACAAGATTTGCTGCTCGATCAATCAATTTGGGTAAACCCGTGAATGTCTGAATACCTTAGAGAGTCATTGTGTCCGGCTTACTAAACTCTATCAGCTTCGATCACGTTTTCTACAGGGTGCGCCCTGGATTAAGGGTAACGATGGTTGCTAAAGTAGCTTAGAAACCCAGAGGCACCCAACGAGCCAAATCAACCAAAACTTATAAAAAGGCATTTTTAAGTACCTTATGGTGTTTAAAGTCTGTTTAAAGTGATGTGAAGAAGAATCTGATCTATTAAAATTCCTTGGCTGAAATTTTAATTGCCCGAAAATGCCTTAGGGAACAATATCTTCCTTTGAGAAAATGCTAGCTGAAATAAACTTTCCACGAACTCTCTAGGGAACTATTTTCTTTCGAATTTTTGACTACCAAAAACAACAAATACGACATTTCCGAAAAGCTCAGGGCTGTGATCTTTTAGGCCACGTATCATTTACGAAAATCCCAGCGGCACTCTTTATTCGACGCCTAAGGAGAACTATCCTCTGCCGAACAGATATCTATCGAAAATTGTCTTCAGGTTTCGTCTGGAAACTGCTAATTCACAAACTGCGCCTTGCAAATAGTGAAATGGGACATGAACATGTCAGTTAAGTAGCTACTATACTGAAGGCGATTCGTGATCTAATGGCCAGCATTCCAGCTAATGAGTTTAAGTGACATAACAAGCAAGGTACAACGTCGAGAACTGCAACAGCAACTGAATTAGCGAACTTGTGCTAGCCTATTTTCAAAAAGCTCAAATGTTTTTAAATGTTTGCCCGAAGGCTGGATCAATTGAAGTTTTGAATTGGCCAGTTCATTTCACCGTCAAGCCGGCAGCTGAGATTATGCCGTGTCACGAGCAAAACGAACTAAATATGACTTCATCATCCCCCGATTAAAAGGTATTTCAGCTACTATTCCGCGAAATGTTTATGCGTATATCGTAGTTTCGCATTATAGGGGAAAAGACCACAGGGCCATTGCCTCGACATGTAACAGCCCAATGAAGTGATTCGCACGTGAACTTTGATTCCATTTAAAACACTTAAATCTCTGGTCTGGAACTGAATTCTCCCGTTCAATTTTAACTTATACTTTTCTTTACTCATCATAAGCCTTGAAACGCGTTTTAATGGGCGATCGAGAATATAAATTCATAAACCGCAGTTACCATTCGATCACGGATAAATGTTGACGCGCTAAACTAGTAATTGAGCGACCGGGTGTGTCTGTCACTCTCCTATAGAACTTTTTCCTTAAGGAAAAGTGCTGTAAGATCACTAGCTTTGCATTTTGCCAACCCATGTACTCACCTCAAAAATAAAATGGTCCAACATCAAAACAACTCATTTAATTTGTCGAGTCGTTAATAAATTAAACTTAGAGCCAATGAGGAGCGTTGCCGACCTGATTCACTGTGAAGTCAAGATAAGGCTCAGGGTTTGTTAAGTAATTGCTTCACGATGCCAGAATCCCGAGCCCATGTCTTGATTATCGAGCATTCGAGGAAAAATTAATAGAAATGATGTCAAAGGTGTCTACCGGCAATTTTCAGTTTTTGTGTTACCTTGCTCCATAAGAAGATAAGAAACTTACCTATTCTGCGAACCGATGTAAATCCTTTGGTATGCAGACTACGAAATGCCGACCAAATGTTGATTATGGCGGGGCAAACGCACACCTTTAACCAGAATTGTGACAAAAAAATTGTGACATAAAAAATCCGACCGGATGTACTACTGGAGGGGTCCCCCCTCCTTCCGTCCACCGTCGCTCCCCACACTGGAGTGAAACTGTTTGATGTGAGTAAAACTAACTTTGATTTTGAAATCCAACAAAAATACAGTTTGACTAAACAAAAAGAAGGAACCCGTTGGCGTAACTCAGACGGGTCGTCCCAATAAAATTACATTTCGGCTCAGGACATGAATCAAACTTGTACTTTGGTCGACTTTTATGTAACCGCCGGTTATGGCTTACCGGTGTTCATAATCAACTGTTTTCTGTAGTATATATAAAGAATTGTTTTCGGGATGTGAAATAAACGCAGTTTAACCTTTAACCGGCCACAACTTAGATTTATTGATAGGTTTTCCATCTCCGCTCCGTGAAAACATCACCTCAACGCTGCTGGCAAACAAAGAAATCAATAAGTAATTTAAATTCCGGTATAGGAAGTCAGGTATGTGGAAATTGCAAGCTTGCACGCACAAAGAAAACTGTTACACAACTTGTACCCAGCTGAAGCGTCGCCCAGCGGTTGAAAGTACAATTTTCGAGCATTCAGCTCTGCTGAGTATGAAAACGAAAGAATATTTTGTTTTCCTTTGGTTCACGTTTTTGGTTATGTAACTTTAGGACTTAAGGCCATATTTGACTGGCCGGACTAATCTACCTGAATATGCAGTGGTATTCACCAAAACCCAACTAGCTACACTTGTAAATTATCAAACCACAAAAAGAAAAAAGAAAAAAGTGTATATAGAAATTAATATTCAGTCCATGACAATTTTTTTCGATCTCATAATTATATAACGTAGGGTGATTCATTTCTAAAGAAGGTTATTAACTCATAATACAGTAGCCACTTATAAGATAATCCCTTTGATCCACAAATACACGTGTAACGTAGCCACTTATGAGATAATCCCTTTGATCCACAAATACACGTGTAGCCGCAGTGATTATACCAACTTCCTTCAACCGACTATGCACGTGTCATAAGGATGAAAGATCAATAGATGCCCATATGGCTCGTTTGCTTGCATAACATGAGGATTTCTTGGCGTCAAGCCTTGCGCCTTTTGGTCGTCTACTCTTGACCTTTACGAAACCGCACGAAACTGTATGGCAAAGCGAATGTAACTGTTTTGGAGTGTACGTGATTTCGAGTTTTAGAGAGGTTGTTTACGCTCGCGTTCATAAGTAAAATCGCAGCTTGCCAGAGCTAAAACCAGCTAACTGACCTTTACTCTGACGAGAGTTAGCAATGAGCATTTTCATGGCCGGAGCCCCAGCCTTTTTACAGACCCATTTATATTACCAGGTTGCCTTATTAATTACTCCTGTCACGTGAAATTGGATTTCTTAATTCCTTTCGTCGTTTGCATTTGAGTAATACTCCCATGACCCTTCTTCTCCACTCGGCCTCTTTTTGATCTCTAGAGGGCTCCAGAGTTTAACATTCTAGGCAAAGCCTACAGTTTGATATGTTTCATGCTCTATAAAGGACGTACAATCCTTGCCAAAAATTTTTGGAACACGACTAAATCACCTGCTCAAAATACACCTTTGTAATACAGTCATATGTCTACCCCCAAAGAAATCCTTTTTTTTAAATCTTCATACTTGCACGGCTCCACTCCCTCAGGACAATACTGACTGCAATTAAAACAAACGGAGATGAAGAGTGCTTGAGTGGATCTACAATGTATTTACAGTAGACGTTTTGGTGGGGCGGGAGGTAGTGAAGATCTTTAGTGTCCCAAGATTTTCGGCCACGATTGCAGCGCTAAAAGCCTCTTTTCTGCCGAATGCTTTTCGCCCAAACAACACTGATTTGGGTGAGGGATGCTTTCAACCTCAAGGCCCTGGCAAACGAGGACACATTGTTGCCGACACAAATGTTGCCCTGTTTGCCCGCACGCGCAACATTTGTTGCGGACACAAAATTGTGCCCGAGACACAAAAATCATGAACATTTTGTGTGCGCGACAAATGTTTCCCAGTTTGCGCAGCATGGAAACACATCACGAGCAACAATGTGTCCGCAACAATGTGTCCTCGTTTGCCAGGGCCTTCAGATTATAGCTTGCACCTGAATACTCTTTAAAACGCAATTTTTCCTTCACGTTTTCTTTTTTTCTCAGATTGTAGGTCACATGACCTTCACTTCTTCACCACGCTCGAAATATACCATCTCTCAATTCTACATCAGTTCCACTAAAAATGCCAAACCAGAGCACCTTTCCAACCCAACCGACGCTATATCGCTGGACATAGCACAAATCACTACCAGGCCATGTATTTACAGCTTTAATAAGGCGGTACACTTACAGTATCTTCCCAAACACGAACTTACTATAAGATCGCCCGGGTAGAAGCTGTCACGTGATTTATCTGAAGAAGGGCAAAACAATTAAGAGCAGCTGTGGTCAAAATATCAGCGCTTTTTGCCCATTCAACGTAACACAAAATAGTCTTTCAAGATCCCTTCAGAACAGTATAAATATTGCTCCATAAGGGGCGTATAATTTTTGCTGTGGGAATCACTGAAATCTCCTTCAAAAAAATTCTTTATTGCCTCTGGGTAAGCTCTATTAACTCCCCTCTCTCTCTAATAAGCCCACCCCCCCGTTTGGAAGTCGGTTTTTCTAATAAGCCCCCTCTCTAACAAGCCCCCCCCTCTCTAATAAGCCCCCCCCGGCCCTCTTGTTCCTCCTATTTCCTCTTACGAAATCCACTTCATGCGACCCAGTTGGTTTGTTTTTAAACAAATATACACTCAAACACATAATACTGTTTACTCCTCTTTGTTAAATACTAAAGTTTCACTGCAGCTGTTTGAGATTTGTACAAAACCTATTTTAAAACGAAAACGGCAAATAAGACCCCCCCCCCTCTCTATTAAGCCCCCCTCTCTAATAAGCCCCCCGTTAATGAGGCCTCAAATTGAATAAGCCCTCAGGGGGCTTAATAGAGCTTTTACGGTGTGACACACATTTGTTTGCATCACTTTGCACCAGATATGTCTTTGACCTTGGACTACTAATAATTAAATTTTATTGTCCATAATCCTGCACGAAATGACACTAGTTTCTATCAGAAAACAAAAATTACAGATGATTGTATCACGTTTCCTTCTTTTCTGACCTTGAGACGAAGAAAGTTGAGCCATTTAACTTGAACCATTATATTTCGTAACCTTGCATAGTATTAGCATAACATAAGTATTTTATGCAATAAAAAAGCGCTATTTATAGTGACTGTTAATTTGTTATGACGTTAATCGATCTCTCGTATGATTGACCTTGAGGAACACCGATTCACCTTGAACTGTCAGTTACCTTATGAAGTAACAATATAATAAGCATAACCTTCAACTAATAGGCATAACCTTCAACTGGTTTCGGGAAAAAATAACTCAGATTTCAACCATATCCCCTATATGTACCAACCTGCTGTTACTACTCCTTTTGCTGTTCATTTCCAGAAAATATCCATTCATTTGTGTCCAAATTTGTTTCATTATGGTCAATATACTCTTATTAAAACCAATATGACCTTCATTAGCGCGTAGGGAACGTTCAAGAATAACATTTGCATATCTATTAACATTCAAAATCATCAAAAAATAAACAATATCTTTCCTTGACATTCATTGACTGTAATTGTATTTTCATTATGGTCGAAATAAAATTCGTTGTCACGAATCGACAATCATTTACACTTTTGGTCAATCCGTTTTCAACAGACGACTTTCAATAACACAATTTGCATGAGAACTCACAATCAATTGCATTATTACACACCATATCCATGAAAATAACAATCTTTATTGCGGTGAGACAAACATTACCGTGTTTTCACCTAACGTTAAGAGAAAACAATCGCTCATTAGCGTAATTCTTTTGAACAGAGATATCTCGCCCAATTTTCCTCGAAATTTTGATGATAGAACAAGGGAGCATATGTACTTTTTTAACATGTAAATCATTTTTTCACAATCCTCCCCTTGCAGATAAAAATTCCGGCCACTTACGAAACTTTTTGTGTACAACTCAGTGGGCGCACTTCAGTATACATACTGTACATTTGACATACAGTATACAATGTAGTGACAGTTAGATTTCCCCAGAAATGCCACGAAGAAATCGAATCCCATTTGAACACCCGGCGAACGGATAGTCAGGGCCTTTGAAGATGTCAACGAAGACTATTTAATAGTTGCAGATACACTTGGAATCAATAGATCCACAGCCAGAAGTATTGTGTCGAGATATGTAGTATGTCTTTTTAGAAGAAGCTCCTTCTTCATCATCAGGCGATAAGACCATCAACAAAAGAGCCACTAAAGCCCTTCTAAAATTATGTTATGTACGTGAAATAGGTCTGAAATAGGGTATCGAATTTTTGGTTAGGTCTGAAATAGGGTAAGGGTTTCAGGGAGCGAGCAGCACACCCCCACCCAATTTTTCTGGGAGTGCCCTACCCCCTCCTCCCCCCCCCCCGGGATTGCCTCAAAGAAAACCATGCTGTGAGCGAGGGTCGAGACAACCAAAACTCGAAGCCTTGAAATGTGGATAGTTTTAAATTTTAAAGATTACTTGTCAGGACGATTTTTCAGCAACATCTTTCTCACCAACTGAGTTTGAGAACTAGGCCTATGATCCCAAAGCTGCCCGAAACCTTGCTCCAAGTGTAACATACCTTGTAACGACCGAAATCGGTGCCAGACAAGCTGCACAAACTGTTGAGGAAAGTAGAATCGAGTTGTGCAATCGTTCGCGCAACATGGCTTGCAACCATTGTAGCCGTTGCAAGGTATGCTACACTTGGTACAATGTTTCGTACAACTTGCCTTAACATCAGTAACAACAGCGCCTTAATTTGAGAGTCAAAATCGTTCGTTTGCAACTTTGTGACAAATCGTATAGTACTTTATACCTTGACGTCGTTCGGGGGATAGAAATTCATTATCTCTGCCAAAAAGAGGATAAAATTCCCAGACTTTAGCGGAACTATATTTTTGCGATAATGAAAGGCATCCCTCGCAAATTTGACCAGTTAGCTAATTTTCTTCCAGTGCTGACAATGGATTTTTTACCGGTCCACAAAACAATTTAAAATTATTGTGATAAAGATTGAAGAAGGACATTATTTACCATTGAAAGTCACATGGCTACGTTACGCTTCCCACGTGTTGTTTGCAATGCTACAGTACTCAAGTGTTTCCGGAATATAAAATTGCGGTCACGGCTGAAAAAAGCGTTATACTCAAGGTCAAACATGTGACTTATATTAAGGCCTGCTATCGAGTTATTTTTGCGGCCACATGAGTTAATTTGTGCGATCTGGCAATTTAAATTTTAGCGCTTGTGTGGGATCTCATTTCAGATTATATCTAGTTAATGTGCATCGAAATTTGCTTTTGTTTATATGTGATACGCTAAGCATTTTGGGAAGAAAAATTCCGGATTGTAAAAGTCCAATGCTCATAGGCCAGAAAACAAATAAATAGATGGACGGAGGTCTAACCAATCAGGAAAGAGATGTTCAATCACTTTGGCACGTGTGCGCATTTTGTTTGCATTTTCATTTCGAGGAGCAACTTGAACCAAGTAGATGCTCAAACCGTTGTGAAGACACCAGTGGAGAAAGAAATGGGGAGTCAAATTTTCATCAATTTGCCGTCTTCCCAAGGCTATCACCGGAGGACAAGAAAAACGGAAGAAACAGTTAAAACTTGACCGTGACAAAGGGAAATAACAGAGGTTAGTTCGTTACTTTCAAATTTGTAACGGGAGTGGAAGCCACTTGGAAAGTTCATCTCTTCCTTCTCGGCTTCAATTGTAGGTTATCTAGTTGCAAAAATTATTAACCAGTTGATGACTTTAATTTCTCTTTACAGCACAATCGCCTGTGTAAACGAAAGAATTCAAGTCGAACCACATGCGAACCACATCCCTTTGACACTGAAACTGTCCGGATGAGTACGTGTGGCAATGAAGCCATCATCAGCCAAATTTACATGGGGTACTGAGTTTTAATTCAAGGCAAGAGAATCCTGGTGAGCCTTCGTCTTTTTCTAAATTATCGATAAAATTTCATTCTTAAACGATTTTGTCTGCTTAAGCGAATGCTTCAGACTCGGAACAGCTCCGAGCGATATTTTGTTGTAATAAAACCGGAATATTGTTTGCATGTGTGGTCTTAGAGCTAGAAAGAAAATCATGGAGCATCACTCACTATGTTGTACGCGGTTTCTTCGAACGTTCATTTGGGTCTAATTTATCATCTAATGTTTATATCTGTGAAACAAGAAGGCGTTGAATTAAAACTAACAAAACAAAGTAAGATATTAATTTGTAATTTGTTATTACGCTCAACTGGAGTGAATGGTCTGGAGACAAGATTTCTGCACAGTTCCATGCTTTTTATGTATATATTTCGTTTAAACTGTATTCATGCTCGCCGTTTTTAGAACAGGATTAGTAGATACTGATCGATGCATGCATAATTATTAATGTATGGGGCTGTGTGGAAGTCTCTCCCCATTTCGACGCGGTGCGCTCGAATTCAATTTGCAGCTCCATTTGTGCTTTATGTTGTCCCAGTCTTAAGCCCCGGCTAAATGGGAAATGTTTGGTGACTAAACATCATCAAACATTGTTTTGTAACAAATATTTTACCGCTTGTCCACTTTGTTTGGTGTTGTTTGATAGTGTTTAATCGTGTTGGTCGTGTTTGATAGCCGTTTGGCCAGGACTTCAAACATCAACATGTTTGGACACCAAACACTGATGTTTGGGGTGCTTACCATTTGTCAGAAAAATCCGGAAATTTCGGTTTGAAGTCAAATGGTAAGGTAATTTTCTGGAAAATGTTTCCGGAAATTGTGGATAACCTCCAGAGGTAGTCCTCTTTTTTCGTTTGGAAAGGATTTCGGAAATGTGTTTACCATTTGAGCGAATCGTTCCGTTTCCAGGTCCTTTTGCGCCAGAACGAGTGAGTACGCATGATGGAACCCCTTGCAGTAAATGGTAAGCGCCAATCTCATCCGGTTGGTCGGTAAATTCGGAAAATCGCTTACCATTATTCAACGGTCATTCCATCCGGATTTTTCTGACAAATGGTAAGCACCCCTCGGTCACCAAACATTTCCCTTTTTTCTAGGAATTCTTGGAAATTAAAAGGGAACTTTCCAAAGAACTTCTTAGGTTGCCAGGTCATTCTTCGCAGAAATGTTTTTTTTTTCCTTTTATTTTTATTTGAGACTATCAATACTGCAATAATGAATATATCGGCATTGTCCCATATTCATCACTCACGGGTATATTACGAGTCAAAAATATGACCAGCTCCCAGTAGGCTTGTTAGCTTAGTTGGTAGAGCACTGCACCGGTATCGCAGAGGCCGTGGGTTCGAATCCCGTTCAAGCCTTTTTTTTTTTTTTTTTTTTCATGTTTAACACGGCGACGGCAACGAAAACGTCATTTCAAAAATATAACTTTCTCGTTTCTATAACTCTTTCACGATTATTACAAACTTTTTAACTTGGAAAATGCTGGCGATATGTTCAGGAACTACATTACTATAAACGACCTCAAAGTAAGGGAAAACAAAGACAAATTTGGCGTTCTCATTGCCGTCACCGTAGTTGTTGCTTAAGTTCCATTTTATTTTCATTGCTGCTCAAGTAGTGCTCATTAACTGCGATGATCCGGCATTCACGTATTCACTACCAGTATTGACAGTATTGGGAAATAGAATGCTCAATTTTAGAGAACACTAATGACATATTTCTAATGCCAGCAGCAACTGCGCGCCATATTTCGTTACTTTATGATACAATTATTTTTGAGTAATTGTAACTGTATTTTGTCTTGTTATTGTAGCATGGTTTTTTTAATAGCTGCGACTATACTACGTCTCGGTGACGGAAATTTCTCACAAAAAATCATTAGTTTTCCTCAGTTGTCAGTTCCTCCAATTTAATGTTAGGCATCTGAAGGATGAATTCGCTCTTATCTTAAAAACGTTTAGCAATTTTGGAAAGATTTCCACACAGCCCCATACATGCATGGCTATCATACAAACCCTGTTCCAAAACTGGCGAGCATACAACTAGCACAAATAGAGTTGGAGTCACAAAATGCATACATAATTAATGTATGAGGTTGTGCGGAAATTTTTCCACAATTTCAAGTGTGTTAAAAACCCGGCGATAATAACATGGCGTAGATTTAGGAGAAAATCGTCAAACTCGGCAGTCATATAAAACTTGATACCATTGACAGATTTTTGTGTTTAAGTGCGGAACATTTTGGTTGCAAATGACGATTGTAACATCCAAGTTTTTTAAAAAAGAACGGGGAATATAAAGCAAACTATAACCCAAGCTTTTCGCGTACCATACTATTACAGAGAAATAATAATAACGATAACGATGAGTGTTACCATGGCGACGATGATGATAACGAAAAAGGTCTAAGGTACCAGATACCGAGATAATCATTGCGAATAATCCTTTTTCTTTTGCTTTTCCTAACAATGCCTCAGCCACAGGTCACCCAACCGCACTAACCACAGATCCGTGACCAGATCAGATCTTCAATCAGGTGTCCTCCAGCCACATGCCTTCTTCAATCAGGTGCCTCCATCAGCTGCACTGTATCCAGTTTAAGCAACACGCCAGCCTGATCGTCGACTCTGATTTTTGGTCAGTAAAATTCCTTGTGGGGTTGGGACCGGGTGGGTATGTAGAGCTCTGGATGAACCTTACAAAGCATTCTATCCACACACCTTCGCCTTCAAAATTCGTGGCCTTCGTGTTCGGCTTAACTTAACTGTAGTTAGAATAGCTAGTGGGTCCCATGGGTTGGTGGGCTCCTCCCCTTAGGCTCCTTAATTAATGGGTTGCTTTGCAGGTTATTCGACTACTAATTCGAATCAATTCGGCTTTACTTCGGATTAGGTTCGGTCTCACTTCGTCGTCTTTCGGCGTTTGTCTTCCGACATTTAATTCCTTGGATGTGCTTGTCGTCATCATCGCAAGACATCGTGGACGTCTTCGCCGGAATCTCCCGCTTAGATGCGCGAAATTCAATTCACCACTCACGTTTCACTTGACAGTTGAAATAGCGCTGTGCTGGTGAAGCTTTTTTCGTAAGGTTCAACCAGACATTTAATTTAATAACTTAGGAAACTAGAGGCTGCAGACCATTCAACCAGGTGTAGGGAGGCCTGATTTGGTTTTTCGCCTTACAAGTTGAGTGGCCTCTCTAGTTACAGGAAGACAGCTCGTGTAGCCTCGTAATTTTGGGTCAGCTTTCCAAATTTGGCTTACGAAACTGATTTAAACGCATGTTACAAAAAATAACAAAATAAAGACGATCAAAGAAAATATAACAGGCACTAACAACCTTAAAGGTTCTTAAATTAATTTGGGCTGAAATTTATCCCTACCTACTTCCAACTTTGCGAGGTAGATTAGTTAATTGAACTTTAGTGCTTCACAAACTGAGTAATCTGCGATAAAACTGTTCTTTTCGGGAAAAAGGGAACACTTACCGCAGGTTCCTCACAGGGTTTCATGGGACAATGCACAGATCATAGGTTAAATCGTTTACAAACCGTGTAAGCGTACGCAGCCTTCGAGACCACTCTACGACGCAGAATCGTCACCAGCATCTAGGAAGAGTCAGTTCTAGTTCGCATTAGGAAATTGACAGATAAATGGGGGGATTTTCTCGCTATGGCAGCGTTGACACTAAGACGAACGGAAAAGTCTTCTTGTTTAATATGTTTGCCTTGTGGGAGGAACCTCTAGTCAGGAAGCCCTGCATTGCACTACGCAGGCGCAGATCGTCTACCGATGGTAGGTGTAGGCGTAGGTCGTCTTCACGACGAAGACAGAAGTACTGCTGAACGGTGTCTTGGTCGTGCAGTGGTCGTCCTGTTTTCGAAAGCCTGTGCCGCATCCTATGAGGCCTTTGAGTGATTCTGACCAACAGAACGCGCGCGGTAAGTAGTGGACGTGAAGTGGCCGGCCGAAGAAAGAAGAACAGAGATTGTGACCAATCGTCAGCGGAAGATTATGCAGTTAGTGTAAATAGGTGAGGTTGCTGCCTCTGCGGCGATGAAGGAAGATGAACGAGGACCAGACCAGAGAACGACGATGGGCGAATAACAGGTCATTTGCATTGAGAAGTTATTTTGGTTCAGTATTATGTCTAATTGGAGATAGCTGGGAGAAGTTAAATAACTGAGGGAAAATGACTTTTCAATGGAAAATGCCTGTTTCAGGTAGAAGAGAAGACAAAGTAGTTAGCATGTAGCATTAACGTTAAATAGCTGTTTCAACTAACGTTGTCCTTCAAACTTCATTTAAAGCAACGACTATTTATGTACAGTATTCCAGAATATCTTTAATACTGCATAACGCCTGGAAAAAATAACTTTTCATAAGAGAGAAGCATTGTAGCTTTCGTAAGTTTTCATTGGGCTTATTTTTCCAACAACGTTGGTTAAAACAGCTCATATTCAATAACGTAATTGGCCGGCCACAAGTCGTCTTCAAGATTAATCACCTTCTCGCCGCCTCTTCGTAAATACCGACCACCACCTGTTCAGCCGGTACTGACGTCTTCAACGAACCCTTAATCCTGCGCCCTCGATGGATACGGAGGAAAAGGACAGCGGTTCAGCAACCCAGAAAAGGTGCGGCCGATTTACATGGTGCAATTCCTGCTTTACATACCGCATAAGTCTTTAAGATTAGATAAGAAACCGGGGGAAAAAGAAATCGTGTAGTCGTACGAAATAAAAAAAAAACCCAGGAGGTTAAATTTTCTGAGCAAAGTTTTGATCGCTCGCAAGTTGAGTACAACAGCAGTAAACAGAGTTGCCCCATGTCAATCAGCCCGAGGTTCACAGGGCCACCAGGTATGTGCAGCTTTTATAATATATACCTTTAATTTCGTTTTGCGAGACAAGGTTTCAATCGATTTTCGTTCGGCCATCGATTCGGAATTTGATACTAAATCATCTTCCTTCCGAAGGCTTGGTATCGACAACAAATCGATAGCAAGCCGTATATATCGATTTCAGCGTATTCTTCTGGGGTACCCTGGGGTGCTTCATTCGAGGCGTCGAGTTTTAAGGACGTATGAACACTCCTCGGTTTCTCTGGAAGCTAAATTTCTAAGAGCGCACCCTTCCCAATTTAACGTAAGTAAATTGTTAAACTGACGAAATGAATAAAGATTCAAAACTGTTCTGTTGTCTGCGTCTTTATTGTTGTCTGTGTCTTTATTTTATTGCTAAGCTATAGCTTCTAACAAGAATACTAACTTTGATGGCTTTATTTCAGGAACAGTAAACTTGTTACAACTGTGTCGCTTACAATAAAATTTGACAGAAAAAAAAAAAAAACGAGTTGTCTGTGTGGTTTATTTCTAGAGTAAACTAAACGTCTAACTGATTTCGTTTCAGGAACTATCTTTCCAGGAATTTTCTTGGCAATATCACGTCGGAAATTGTTATGTAACGGATATATAAATCAATAAAGAGAAACACAAAAACACTAAGTTGTCTCTGTCTTCTTCTTTGGTAGAAACTCAACTACTAACTCATCTTGTTGCAGGGCTTCCTTTTCAGCGACTTCTCTTCGTGGTTGAACGTCCACGTCGCAAATTGCTGTAATTGTGTTATGCTGTGACGAACAATAAATTATACAAACACAAAGTTGTCTGTGTGTTCTCTGACTAACGTACATTCTCTATTTCAGCAACTGCGTTTGAAATTCCGTCTTGTTTTGTTTCCTTTTTTCGCAAAATGTTGTTTACATCGACTTTGTGACTGAGTACCCTCAAGATAGGCGGAAGAGTACTTTTTCCAAGGATTCTGATTGGCAGTCCATCAGGAGCACTTTCTTGACGATGTTTGGGCGTGTCCTTGAAGGGATGCGCATGCTTTATAGAGGAGATTTTTTGGTGCTTCCCTGAAGAAACTCGCAAGATTAGTCTTTCCGAGTGATGATGACTAGCAGAAGTTTACAAGTTGTTAAGGTGATTGGTATGATTCTATACTGTGGGTTACTGTGACTGTTATTTAGTTCTCAGATCCAAGGGCCGAACAAGACATCACCAGACAAGTTATCCAGCGACGAGATCCGTGACAAAAAGCGAGCTTAACTGTAAGTACGGTAACACTGATGTTCTATAGGAATTGTTGCTACTTAGCGAGCTCGTTTGTTGTCTGTGTAGCTCTCACCTAAACAGGAACGGGAGGTTCCAGCTGATGTCACCGCAGCCATGTTGTGCCTAATTCAGCGGCATCATGGAGATATACGTATTAGAGGCCTTAGCTTGCAAGGTCAGTATCTGAAGAAACAATTGTTATTTTATGGGATTCAAACCCATTGACGTTTTTCCTGAACGTTGAATATGTATACAGTTTAGCAAAAGTGTCGAAGTTGAATTAAAGAATAGCTTTGGAGAGCCACAGGTGAGTTTAACAGATGAATATTTTAAAAAGATAGAGTTGCAAAGTAGAGAGACTTGTGAATAATTAAAAGAGATTTTATCAAACTTACTCTCTTTTTTGCGTAGAGAGACTAATATACTCTAACAGCGGTTACAAAGGAAGGACTTGAATGAGAATGAGACGCATATGATATAAACGTATATCTTTTCTTACCACTTTTTGAAAAAGATACTCAAACTTTGAAAAAAGCTTACGTTGAAATACATGACTCTCAATTTTCACATTTAATGGCATTTTATGGCATACTTACCTTCGCTCTGAGAAAGCTAGGTGTCCGTAGATGAAGAGAAAGTTGCAGAAGATGACACTGCAGCCATGCCAAGAGACGCTCTCAGCAGAATCGTGGAAACAACTTGCAGAATCTGTGGCTTGTAAGGTTAGTATCCAAAGGAATGCGGTAAATTTTATAGGATTCAAACCCATGAATATTTGCTTTGATCGG
This sequence comes from Pachyseris speciosa, assembly GCA_016490735.1. Lineage (NCBI taxonomy): Eukaryota > Metazoa > Cnidaria > Anthozoa > Scleractinia > Pachyseridae > Pachyseris > Pachyseris speciosa. The sequence continues at coordinate 142,770 of JAEMWC010000542.1, read as the reverse complement.
TTGACATTTCTTGTCAACTGCTTCAAAGGTAAGCATTGAAGAAAAATTTCCCGTTTGCCTAGCGCTTGATGGTCTGATGTAATTGGTATTTTGTGGTATTACGGACTTGAAAGAAATATCCTCTAATTTTTTCACGAGTTTTCTTGTTTGAGATTAGAGTGAATGTTGGAACTAATGTTAATAGCAACCCAATAGGTAACTTGTTTGAAAAAAAAATTAAGATAATAGGATAGTTTGATAGTTTTTTTTACAGTTTGGGAATGCTCTATTTTAGAGAACACTAATGACATATTTCTAACGCCAGCAGCGCTATTTCGTTACTTTATGATACAATTATTTTTGAGTACGTGCAGAGCCATAGGTTTTGCTCATTAAGTCTATTGTTTAGTGGCGTTCTCGTTGCCCTCGCCTTAGTTGTTGCTTAAGTTCCCTTTTATTTTCATTGCTGCTCAAGTAGTGCTCATCAACTGCGATGATCCGGCATTCACGTATTCACTACCAGTATTGACAGTATTGGGAAACAGAATGCTCAATTTTAGAGAACACTAATGACATATTTCTAATGCCAGCAGCAACTGCGCGCTATATTTCGTTACTTTATGATACAATTATTTTTGAGTAATTGTAACTGTATTTTGTCTTGTTATTGTAGCATGGTTTTTTAATAGCTACGACTATACTACGTCTCGATGACGGAAATTCTTTCAAAAAATCAGTAGTTTTGCTCAGTTGTCAGTTCCTCCATTTTAATGTTTGGCATCTGAAGGATGAATTCGCTCTTATCTTAAAAACGTTTAGCAGTTTTGGAAAGATTTCCGCACAGCCCCATACATGCATGGCTATCATACATACATACATACACACACACACACACACACACACACACACACATACATACATACATACATACATACATACATACATACATACATACATACATACATACATACATACATACATACATACATACATCACATTATTTACCCTCGGATTTTAGAGTAGCTTGTGCAGCTAATATCTCCGAGCATTTAATCATCAGATGAGAGATAGACCATCACACCGGGAACTACCTCCCCTACTCTTTTCGAACAGTGTGTGGGTTCTTTTACGTCCCACAGAATCAATTATGAAGAGTTGTGAGACGGGGCCTACAGTTTATCGTCCTTATCCGAGAAGACTAGAAAGTCTAACCATTTGCAGATGTTATTACAAAGGCAGCACTATCTCCTCAATTATTTAAAGACCCTGAGTGTTGGTCCGACCGGGGTTTGAACCACCGACCTCCCGCACGCTAGTCCGGTGCTCTACCACTGAGCTAACCGGTCGGCGGTTCCAAAACTGGCGAGCATACAACTAGCACAAATAGGGAATCTTTGTTTACAATATTTGCCTCATTAGCATGAACAATTCAGTTTCTGATAGAGCTACAAATAAATCAGTTCTGAATATTGAAAGGTCATAGTATGAATAAATCTGCCAATGAATATGAGCCTCATGTATTGAATACTTTTTGTGCAACGCGGGTTTAAAAACTCAAAATTTTGCAAAGAATGTATGAGCTCATTAGTGCTTTTGCCACCCAGAAATTTTGCAGTTTTTGGAAGACAATATCTCCTTGAATACTATAATTAAAGAGCTAAAAATTTCACAACATATTAAATTTCACAAGCTCTTTAGCTGCCTGGAGTCAAATCACATTTAACATGTTTCCTTCTGTAAGCAAAGCCGTATGCAAATGAGCAAAAATGTAAACAATGACGTAAGCATGAATCCCCCTATAGAGTTCGAGTCTCGCAATGCATACATAATTAATGTATGAGGCTGTGCGGAAATGTTTCCACAATTTCAAGTGTGTCAAAATAATAACATTGCGTAGACTTAGGAGAAAATCGTCAAACTCGGCAGTCAGATAAAACTTGATACCATTGCCAGAGTTTTGTGTTTAAGTGCGGAACATTTTGGTTACGTGAACAGCAAATGACGATTGTAACATCGAAATTCTTTAAAAAAGAACGGGGAATATAAAGCAAACTATAACCCAAGCTTTTCGCGTACCATACTATTACAGAGAAATAATAACAGCAATGATAACGATAACGATGAGCGTGACCATGACGACGACGATGATAACGAGAAAGTCTAAGGTACCAGATACCGAGATAATCATTGCTAATAATCCTTTTTCTTTTGCTTTTCCTGCCAATGCCTCAGCCACAGGTCACCCAACCGCACTAACCACAGATCCGTGACCAGATCAGATCTTCAATCAGGTGTCCTCCAGCCACATGCCTTCTTCAATCAGGTGCCTCCATCAGCTGCACTGTATCCAGTTAAAGCATCAAGCCAGCCTTATCGTCGACTCTGATTTTTGGTCAGTAAAATGCCTTGTGGGGTTGGGACCGGGTGGGTATGTAGAGCTCTGGATGAACCTTACAAAGCATTCTATCCACACACCTTCGGCTCAAAATTCGTGGCCTTCGTGTTCGGCTTAACTTAACTGTAGTTAGAATAGCTAGCGGGTCCCATGGCTTGGTGGGCTCCTCCCCTTAGGCTCCTTAATTAATGGGTTGCTTTGCAGGTTATTCGACTACTAATTCGAATCAATTCGGCTTTACTTCGGTTTAGGTTCGGTCTCACTTCGTCGTCTTTCGACGTTTGTCTTCCGACATTTAATTCCTTGGATGTGCTTGTCGTCATCATCGCAAGACATCGTGGACGTCTTCGCCGGAATCTCCCGCTTAGATGCGCGAAATTCAATTCACCACTCACGTTTCACTTGACAGTTGGAAGTAGCGCTGTGCTGGTGAAGCTTTTTTCGTAAGGTTCAACCAGACATTTAATTTAATAACTTAGGAAACTAGAGGCTGCAGACCATTCAACCAGGTGTAGGGAGGCCTGATTTGGTTTTTCGCCTTACAAGTTGAGTGGCCTCTCTAGTTACAGGAAGACAGCTCGTGTAGCCTCGCAATTTTGGGTCAGCTTTATTTCCAAAATTGGCTTACGAAACTGATTTAAACTCATGTTACAAAGAAAATAATAATAAAATAAAATAAGATAAAGGAAGACGGTGAAAACAACCTTAAAGGTTCTTCAATTTAGTTTGGCTGAAATTTATCCCTACTGACTTCCAACTTTGCGAAGTAGATTAGTTAATTAAACTTTAGTGCTTCACACACTGAGTAATCTGCGACAAGACAGTTCTTTTAAGTAAAAAGGGAACACTTATCGCAGGTTCTTCAAAGGGTTTCATGGGACAATGCACAGATCATAGGTTAAATCGTTTACAAACCGTGTAAGCGTACGCAGCCTTCGAGACCACTCTACGACGCAGAATCGTCACCAGCATCTAGGAAGAGTCAGTTCTAGTTCGCATTAGAAAGTGACAGATAAATGGGGGATTTTCTCGCTATGGCAGCGTTGACACTAAGACGAACGGAAACGTCTTCTTGTTTAATATGTTTGCCTTGTGGGAGGAACCTCTTGTCAGGAAGCCCTGCACTGCACTACGCAGGCGCAGATCGTCTACCGATGGTAGGTGTAGGCGTAGGTAGTCTTCACGACGAAGACAGAAGAACTGCTGGACGGTGCCTTGGTCGTGCAGTGGTCGTTCTGTTGCCGAAAGCCTGTGCCGCATCCTATGAGGCCTTTGAGTGATTCTGACCAACAGAACGCGCGCGGTAAGTAGTGGACGTGAAGTGGCCGGCCGAAGAAAGAAGAACAGAGATCGTGACCAATCGTCAGCGGAAGATTATGTAGTTACTGTAAGTAGGTGAGGTTGCTGCCTCTGCGGCGATGAAAGAAGACGACCGAGGACCAGACCAGAGAACGACGATGGGCGACTAACAGGTCATTTGCATTGAGAAGTTATTTTGGTTCAGTATTATGTCTAATTGGAGATAGCTGGGAGAAGTTAAATAACTGAGGGAAAATGACTTTTCAATGGAAAATGCCTGTTTCAGGTAGAAGAGAAGACAAAGTAGTTAGCATGTAGCATTAACGTTAAATAGCTGTTTCAACTAACGTTGTCCTTCAAACTTCATTTAAAGCAACGACTATTTATGTACAGTATTCCAGAATATCTTTAATACTGCATAACGCCTGGAAAAAATAACTTTTCATAAGAGAGAAGCATTGTAGCTTTCGTAAGTTTTCGTTGGGCTTATTTTTCCAAAGGTTTTCATTCGACAACGTTGGTTTAAACAGCTCATATTCAATAACGTAATTGGCCGGCCACAAGTCGTCTTCAAGATTAATCACCTTCTCGCCGCCTCTTCGTAAATACCGACCACCACCTGTTCAGCCGGTACTGACGTCTTCAACGAATCCTTAATCCTGCGCCCTCGAGGGATATGGAGGAAAAGGACAGCGGTTCAGCAACCCAGAAAAGGTGCGGCCGATTTACATGGTGCAATTCCTGCTTTACATACCGCATAAGTCTTTAAGATTAGATAAGAAACCGGGGGAAAAAGAAATCGTGTAGTCGTACGAAATAAAAAAAAAACCCAGGAGGTTAAATTTTCTGAGCAAAGTTTTGATCGCTCGCAAGTTGAGTACAACAGCAGTAAACAGAGTTGCCCCATGCCCGCTCGCAAGTTGAGTATAACATCAGTAAACAGAGTTGCCCCATGTCAATCAGCCCGAGGTTCACAGGGCCACCAGGTATGTGCAGCTTTTATTATATATACCTTTAATTTCGGTTTGCGAGACAAGGTTTCAATCGATTTTCGTTGGGCCATCGATTCGGAATTTGATACTAAATCATCTTCCTTCCGAAGGCTTGGTATCGACAACAAATCGATAGCAAGCCGTATATATCGATTTCAGCGTATTCTTCTGGGGTACCCTGGGGTGCTTCATTCGAGGCGTCGAGTTTTAAGGACGTATGAACACTCCTCGGTTTCTCTGGAAGCTAAATTTCTAAGAGCGCACCCTTCCCAATTTAACGTAAGTAAATTGTTAAACTGACGAAATGAATAAAGATTCAAAACTGTTCTGTTGTCTGCGTCTTTATTGTTGTCTGTGTCTTTATTTTATTGCTAAGCTATAGCTTCTAACAAGAATACTAACTTTGATGGCTTTATTTCAGGAACAGTAAACTTGTTACAGCTGTGTCGCTTACAATAAAATTTGACAGAAAAAAAACGAGTTGTCTGTGTGTTTTATTTCTAGAGTGAACTAAACGTCTAACTGATTTTGTTTCAGGAACTTTCTTTCCAGGAATTTTCTTGGCAATATCACGTCGGAAATTGTTATGTAACGGATATATAAATCAATAAAGAGAAACACAAAAACACTAAGTTGTCTGTCTTCTTCTCTGGTAGAAACTCAACTATTAACTCATCTTGTTGCAGGGCTTTCTTTTCAGCGACTTCTCTTCGTGGTTGAACGTCCACGTCGCAAATTGCTGTAATTGTGTTATGCTGTGACGAACAATAAATTATACAAACACAAAGTTGTCTGTGTGTTCTCTGACTAACGTACATTCTCTATTTCAGCAACTGCGTTTGAAATTCCGTCTTGTTTTGTTTCCTTTTTTCGCAAAATGTTGTTTACATCGACTTTGTGACTGAGTACCCTCAAGATAGGCGGAAGAGTACTTTTTCCAAGAATTCTGATTGGCGGTCCATCAGGAGTACTTTTTTGACGATGTTTGGGCGTGTCCTTGAAGGGATGCGCATGCTTTATAGAGCAGATTTTTTGGCGCGTCCCTGAAGAAACTCGCAAGATTACAGTCTTTCCAAGTGATGATGACTAGCAGAAGTTTACAAGTTGTTAAGGTGAGTGGTATGATTCTGTACTGCGGGTTACTGTGACTAATGTGTTTTAGTTCTCAGATCCAAGGGCCGAACAAGACATCACCAGACAAGTTATCCAGCGACGAGATCCGTGACAAAAAGCGAGCTTAACTGTAAGTACGGTAACACTGATGTTCTATAGGAATTGTTGCTACTTAGCGTGCTCGTTTGTTGTCTGTGTGGCTCTCACCTAAACAGGAACGGGAGGTTCCACCTGATGTCATCGCAGCCATGTTGTGCCTAATTCAGCGGTATCAGGGAGATTTACATATTAAAACTTTAGCTTGCAAGGTCAGTATCTGAAGAAACAATTGTTATTTTATGGGATTCAAACCCATTGACGTTTTTCCTGAACGTTGAATATGCATACTTTAGCAAAAGTGTCGAAGTTGAATTAAAGAAAAGCTTTGGAGAGTAACAAGTGAGTTCAACAGATGAATATTTTACAAAGATAGAGTTGCAAAGTAGAGTGAATTGAAACGACATATACATGTGAATAATTAAAAGAGATTTTATCAAACTTACTGACTTTTTTGCGTAGAGAGACTAATATACTCTAACAGCGGTTACAAAGGAAGGACTGGAAAGAGAATGAGACGCATATGATATAAATGTGTATCTTTTCTTACCACTTTTTTGAAAAAGATACTCAAACTTAGAAAAAACTTACGTTGAAATACATGACTCTCAATTTTCACATTTAATGGCATTTTTATGGCATACTGACCTTCGCTCTGAGAAAGCTAGGTGTCTAGATGAAGAGAAAGTTGCAGAAGATGACACTGCAGCCATGCCAAGAGACGCTCTCAGCAGAATCGTGGAAACAACTTGCAGAATCTGTGGCTTGTAAGGTTAGTATCCAAAGGAATGCAGTAAATTTTATGGGATTCAAACCCATGAATGTTTGGTTTGATCGGTAGACATTTCTTGTCAACTGCTTCAAAGGTAAGCATTGAAGAAAAATTTCCTTTTTGGCTAGGGCTTGATGGTCTGATGTAATTGGTATTTTGTGGTATTACGGACTTGAAAGAAATATCCCTAATTTTTGCACGAGTTTTTTTGTTTGAGATTAGAGTGAATGTTGGAACTAGGGGAGCAGGGTTGGCGCAGTGGTGAGAGCGCTCGCCTTCCACCAATGTGGCCCGGGTTCGATTCCCGGACTCGGCGTCATAAGTGGGCTGAGTTTGTTGGTTCTCTACTCTGCTCCGAGAGGTTTTTCTCCGGGTACTCCGGTTTTCCCCTCTCCACAAAAACCAACATTTGATTTGATTTGATTTATTTAGAGTTGATTTGATTTCACATATGTGAGGCGCATTTGAAAATTGTATAATTGAATTTGCGCCATATAAATAAATATTATTATTATTATTATTATTATTATTAACTAATGTTAATAGCAACCCAATAGGTAACTTTTTCGAAAAAAAAAATTTAATAGGATAGTTTGATAGTTTTTTTTTTACAGTTTGGGAATAAAAAACATGGGTTATTGACCAATCGTGAGGTAAAGATAGCGGCATATTGGCCAAGTTCTTTTAAATACGCAAAAAAAGAACGAGGCCAATATCCTGCCATCTTGACCGAACAAGCTTGGTCAATAAAGGATTTATTATATGACTCAAAGGACGCCATTAAAAGAAAGTAAAACGCGGGACGAACGGGGGGCTATCACGAGCGGTCAAGATGGCTCCATCTTGACATCGCAGGTAGCCAATCACAGCAGGAGAATTGATTCATCTTGACCGCTGAAAGAGCCAGTCATATAATAATTTGTGTTATTGCAATGCTTGCTCCTCGATATTTCATGGTGAGGTGCTTTGATTTCAAAACCATGCAGGGATTTGGTAAATTTTATACTTCTTTGCACGACAAAGTTGAGAATTTAGCTATGCAGCCAGATGTTCCTTATTGGAGTGCTTATTAATTATATATTTAACAATTATTCACCGAAGTGGAGGTGAATAGTGGTGTGTATCCACCACTTTCATCGACACAGGCTTACAATGTTTTTAGTATATACCACAAAAGCGGAATAACTAGCGGACCAAAACATTACATTATGTTTAGCAATATACCGAAAAGCAGTCGGAAATTTTAAAATCTCACGCGCCGGCTGCTCGAAGGTGAATAGTACTTTGCTAATCACCTCCGAGTTAACCAATCAGAGCGCGCGAAAAGCACTATTCACTTGTGCGGTATATACTAATTAACATTTAATGACTGGTCTCGAGGGGGACAGTGAATTTTGTTTCCCAAGAATCTCAATGTTTCCCGAGACGAAGTGGAGGGGAACATTGAGATTTGAGGGAAAAAAATTCACTGTTCCCCAAGGGACCAGTCATTAAGTGATTTGTTATATAGAAAATCAAATAGGTCAAACCGGTGGAAAACAAATAACCACTTTATTCGAAAAACGCGCTGAGATTTCCAGCGACAACATCACGCCTACAACTGCATGGTCTGATCACGTGCAACAGCGGTCAACATTTCGCGGGAATCAGTGAACTGTTTCTTGTTTGACGCCATAGTTTTCGCAATGTTGCCTGCTCTTGGCGTTTGGCAGGAGACAGTTTCATATTTAGATGTCATGTGATCATGAACTAGCCAATGAATGGGCGCGCTGTGGCGGAAAAAACGCCAGCTATATAACAACAATTATTATTGTAGCCTTGAATTAGTAATTAAAGTAACTGACGCCAAGAATTTGACCAGCTCCCAGAAGGCTTGTAAGCTAAGTTGGTAGAGCACTGCACCGGTATCGGAGAGGTCATGAGTTAAACCCCGTACAAGCCTGAATTTCTTTTTTTCAGACTGCTCAAGTAGTGCTCATTAACTGCGATGACCATTCACATATTCACGACAAGTACTATCAGTATTGGGAAATGGGAAGCTCAATTTTAGGAAACACCAATAATAAGATATTTCTAATGCCACTGAGTAAGCCAAGTGGGTCTATTGTCAAATAATCCTTTTTCTTTTGCTGGCAGAGTTCTCTTCTTCGACTGCACAGTTACCTTGCCAATGCCACAGCCACCGGTGACCTAGTGTCCAGCCTCACTAACCACAGCTCTGTGCCCAGATGAGATCTTCAACCAAGTCCCATCATCAGCTGCACTGTATCCAGTTTCAGCATCACGTCAACCTGATCGTCGACTCTGATTTTTGGTCAGTAAAATTCCTTGTGGGGTTGGGAACGGGTGGGTATGTAGAGCTCTGGATGAACCTTACAAAGCATACTATCCACACACCTTCGACTCGAAGTTCGTGGCCTTCGTGTTCGGATTAACTTAATTGTAGTTAAAATAGTTAGCGGGTCCAATGGGTTGGTTGGCTCCTCCCCTTAGGCTCCTTAATTAATGGGTTGCTTTGCAGGTTATTCGGCTACTAACTCGAATCAATTGGGCTTTTCTTCGGATTAGGTTCGCTCTCACTTCGTCGTCTTTTGGCTTTTTTTCGGATTGTTCTTGGCTTCTTCCGATATTTAATTCCTTGGATGTGCTTCTCGTCATCATCGCAAGACATCGTGGACGTCTTCGCCGGATTCTCCCGCTTAGTTGCGCGAAATTCAATTCACGACTCACGTTTCACTTGACAGTTAAAATAGCTCTGTGCTGGTGAAGCTTTTTTCGTAAGGTTCAACCAGACATTTAATTTAATAACTTAGGAAACTAGAGGCTGCAGACCATTCAACCAGGTGTTGGGAGGCCTGATTTGGTTTATCGCCTTACAAGTTGAGTGGCCTCTCTAGTTACAGGAAGACAGCTCGTGTAGCCTCGCAATTTTGGGTCAGCTTTATTACCAAAATTGGCTTACGAAACTGATTTAAACGCATGTTACAAAAACAAAAACAAAAAAAGAAAAAAGAAAAAGAAAAAATAGCAAAATAAAGAAAAGACGATGAAAGAAAATATAAGTGAGTAAGCAAGCTTAAAGATTCTTCAATTAGTCTGGCTGCATCTTGTCCCTAATGACTTCCAACTTTGCGAGGTAGATAAGTTAATTGAACTTAAGTGCTTCACACACTGAGTAATCTGCTTTAAAACTGTTCCTTTCGGAAAAAAAGGGAACACTTATCGCAGGTTTCTCAAAGGGTTTCATGGGACAATGCACAGATCATAGGTTAGATCGTTTACAAACCGTGTAAGCGTACGCAGCCTTCGAGACCACTCTACGACGCAGAATCGTCACCAGCATCTATGAAGAGTCAGTGCTAGTTCGCATTAGAAAGAGACAGATAAATGGGGGGATTTTCTCGCTATGGCAGCGTTGACACTAGGACGAACGAAAGTCTTCTTGTTTAATGTCTTCCTTGTGGGAGGAACCTCTTGTCAGGAAGCCCTGTATTGCACTACGCAGGCGCAGATCGTCTCCCGATGGTAGGGATAGGCGTGGGTAGTCTTCACGACGAAGACAGAAGAACTCCTGGACGGTACCTTGGTCGTGCAATGGTCGTTCTCTGCTGTCGAAAGTCTGTGCCGTATCCAATGAGGCCTTTGAGTGAATCAGACCAACAGAACGCGCGTGCAACCGTACGCGCGCGGTAAGTAGTGGACGTGAAGTGGCCGGCCGAAGAAGAACAGAAATTGTCACCAATCGTCTGCGGAAGATTATGCAGTTAGTGTAAATAGGTGAGGTTGCTGCCTCTGCGGCGATGAAGGAAGATGAACGAGGACCAGACCAGAGAACGATGATGGGCGAGTAACAGGTCATTTGCATTGAGAAATTATTTTAGTTATTATGTCTGATTGGAGATAGCAGGGGCGGTGTCAAATAGCTGAGGGAAATAATTTCTCAATGCAAAATACCTGTTTCAGGTAGAAGAGAAGACGGAGTAGTTAGCATGTAGCATTAACTTTAAATAGGTGTTTCAACTAACGTTGTCCTTCAAACTTCACTTAAAGCAACGACTATTTAGGTACAGTATGCCAGAACATCTTGAATACTGTAAAACGCCTGGGGAAAAAGAACTATACATAAGAGAGAAGCATTGTTCCTTTTATTTTTCGTTGGAATTTTTTTTACCAAAGGTTTTTCATTCGACAACGTTGGTTTAAACAGCTCATATTCAATAATTAAATTGGCCGGCCACAAGTCGTCTTCAAGATTAATCACCTTCTCGCCGCCTCCTCAATACCGACCACCGCCTGTTCAGCCGGTACTGACGTCTTCGACGAACCCTTAATCCTGCGCCCTTGATGGATATCGAGGAAAAGGACAGCGGTTCAGCAACGCAGAAAAGGTGCGGCCGATTTACATGGTGCAATTCCTGCTTTACATACAGTATAAGGCGCTACTATTGGAGCAGAAACCGAAAGAGAAATTCGTGTAGGCGTACGAACTTGTTAAAAGAAAGAGGTTAATTTTCTGAGCAAGTTCTTGATCGTAAGTGGAATACTACAGCTGTAAACAGAAGTTGCCCCATGTCAATCAGCCCGAGGTACACATGGCCACCAGGTATGTGGGTTTTTTTTTTTATTATATATACATTTAATTTCGGTTTTCGAGTCCAGTTTTGAATCGATTTTCGTTCGGCCATCGATTCGGCATTCGATACTAAATAATCTTCCGACTGAAGGCTTGGTATAGACAACATATCGATAGCAGGCTGTTAATATCGATTTCTGCGTATTCTTCTGGGGTACCCTGGGGTGCTTCATTCGAGGCGTCGAGTTTTAAGGACGTATGAACACTCCTCGGTTTCTCTGGAAGCTAAATTTCTAAGAGCGCACCCTTCCCCATTTAACGTAAGTAAATTGTTAAACTGACGAAATGAATAAAGATTTAAAACTGTTCTGTTGTCTGCGTCTTTATTTTACTGCTAAGCAATAGCTTCTAACAACAAGACTAACTTTTGATGGCTTTATTTCAGGAACAGTAAACTTGTTACAGCTGTATTGCTTACAATAAAATTTGACAGAAAAAAACGAGTTGTCTGTGTGGTTTCTTTCTAATGTTAACTAAACGACTAACTGATTTCGTTTCAGGAACTTTCTTTTCAGGAATTTTTCATGGCAATATCACGTCGGAAATTGTTATGTAACGGATACACAAATCAATAAAGTTTGACACAAAAACGCTAAGTTGTCTCTGAATTCTTCTTTGGTAGAAACTTAACTACTAACTGATGTTGCAGAACTTTCTTTTCAGCGACTTCTCTTCGTGGTTGCACGCCCACGTCGCAAATTGCTGTAATTGTGTTATGCTGTGACGAACAATAAATTATACAAACACAAAGTTGTCTGTGTGTTCTCTGACTAACGTACATTCTCTATTTCAGCAACTGCGTTTGAAATTCCGTCTTGTATTGTTTCCTTTTTTCGCAAAATGTTGTTTACATCGACTTTGTGACTGAGTACCCTCAAGATAGGTGGAATAGTACTTTTCCCAGGATTCTGATTGGCGGTCCATCAGGAGCACTTTTTTGACGATGTTTGAGCGTGTCGTTGAAGAGATGCGCATGCTTTTCAGAGCAGATTTTTTGGCGCGTCCCTGAAGAAACTCGCAAGATTAGTCTTTCCAAGTGATGACGATGATTAGCAAAAGTCTACAAGTTCTTAAGGTGAGTGGTATGATTCTATATTGCGGGTTACTGTGACAAAATTGTGTTTTAGTTCTCAGATCCAAGGGCCGAACAAGACATCACCAGGCAAGTTATCCAGCGACGAGATCCATGACTAAAGCGAGCTTAACTGTAACTATGGTAACACTGATGTTCTATAGGAATTGGTACTACTTAGGGTAGGCGTTTGCTGTCTGTGTAGCTCTCACCTAAACAGGATGTCATTGCAGCCATGGTGTGCCTAATTCAGCGGGATCAGGGAGATGTACGTATTGGGTTTTAGCTTGCAAGGTCAGTATCTGAAGAAACACTTATTTTATGGGATTCAAACCCATGGACGTTTGCCCTGAACGTTGAAGGTTCGTACCCTTTTAGCAAAAGTGTCGAAGTTGAACTAAAGAAAAGGTTTGGAGAGCAACAAGTGAGTTTAACACGTGAATATTTTTACAATGACATAGTTGCAAAGTAGAAACTGAAATGCGGATATATAAATCAGAATTAAAATCGGTTTAATCAAGATTTTGTCGCGTAAGGTGACAAATATACTCTAACAGTGATTGTAAACGAAGGAATGGAAAGAGAATGAGACGCATATGATATAAACGTATCTTTCCGTACCACTGCCAAGAATAAGGTACTCAAACTGTGAAATATAAGACAAAAATTCATGACTTCGCATTACTCTAGCAATTTTCATATTTAATGGCACTTTATGGCATACTGACCGTCGCTTTAAGTTATGTATCTAGAAAGTTGCCCTAGATGACAATACAGCCATGCCAAGAGATGCTTTCAGCAGAATCGTGGAAGCAACTTGCAGAATCTGTGGCTTTTAAGGTTAGTATCCAAAGAAACGCTGTAGAGTAGTTTTTGGGATTCAAATCCATGAATTTTTGCTTTGATCAGTAGACATTTCTTGTCAACTGCTGCAGATTAAGCATTGAAAAATCATTTTGAACACTTTACCAAAGCTTGCAAAGAAATCGATGAGGACGAACAGCGCTAGATTAAGCGCATGTCTCAGTTTTATTACAGTGGCGGAAAAACTCGTTGAAAATTGGAAAAAAGGAATATAAAAAACCTTCAGCATTGAATGTATTCAAAGCTACCATGTTTTCTTGAATGATCATTAAATTTGCCAACTTTGCTGGTAAGATAAGTTGCGAAATGACTTCAACGCATGAAATTTCAGTGTGATATTTTCCTGAGCAGTTCTGTATTTCAGTCAACAGGAAGCCACTCTTAAAGATGTCATTACAACTATGCCTAAGATCCTGAAAGACATATAAGGAAGACTAGCAGAATAGAAGCCCTCCAGGTTAGTGTTTGTAAAAAGAAATTAAGATGGGTTTAATTGTACTCCAGCAAAAATGTCAAAGAATCCACTGAAGGGACATTTGAGAACGCTTACAGTATTTAAATTAATGACGAAAACTCTTTTTTAGCTGTTACACAGAAAATAATGAGTTATATTTTAAACCCACTTTGTTTTCTGATTTGTAAGTTCACGAACTTACAAAAAAATTCCCATTACTTTCATTGGACTCAAACTCATCGTGCGTACTACAGTGGCAAGAAGAGGATGGAAGGAAAAACGCGACCCCTAATTGACAATTACAAAGCTTTAATGAGAGGCAAAAAATCGTCACCATTCTTTAAGTCTGTTTTGAAAGTCGCCAAAAAAAAATTCAAGCGAACGTTTAGCTTAGATTTTAATTTTACTCAACTTGTTTGCTCTTGAAAAGTGCTTTTTTTTTTTTAAAAAAGCAGGAAGTTACTGAATCACCTGCCATCGGCGACAACAATATAACAATATATGCCTGGAGGATTACAGAAAGAGAGCGGAATTGGACCTGAGGAAATGTTTTATCAAAGATCACCTGCAAGGAATTAAACGTTTCAGGGTCTACACACGGTTGCGGTAAGGCCTTTGCTTTAAATAAATCAACAAAACAAATCCGTGGTCCTAAAATACTAGATATGAAATATAACTACTGAAATATTGAAATATAAAGATACATACATACATACATACATACATACTTATCCTCTCCCCGTCGGGGCTTTTCAGGGATAGTTTACATCACTGGTCGGGGGACTTGACCAGACTGCTTGTGCAGTTTACAATTAATGAAGTAACTAATGAGTGCCCCCGTAATGTAGATATCTAGGACAGACACTAGGGGTGGTCACAGCCAGAGTTTTGTTACGTCCCTAGTGGTTCTTTTACGTCCCACAGAATCAGGTTAAGTGAAAGTACTGTGAGACGGGGCCTACGGTTTATCGTCCTTATCCGAGAAGATTAATTAATAAATGATAAAAACAGTGGATACTAAACAAAAACTAAATGAAAAATAAAAAAAGCAATAAAATAAACAACACAAATAAAACTGAGCATAAAACAAGCCTAAGAAAACCAATAACCCATAAAACATGCAGCTGCAATAATAAACACTAAAATTTAAATTAACCAAACAATGTACTCACAACCTTAAATTACAATTTAATGTTTAATTGTGCTTATATATTTTGTTCTGTCCTCTATAGTTAACGTTTTTGTGCATATCTTGTTTCCTTAAATATTTTGTTCTGTTCTCTATAGCTAACGTTTTTGTCCAAAAGGAATTCGTTTATTTAAGATATACAGAGAAGAGGAAATAAGAGTGAAGATGACTCTAAATGATGGTGATGATAATCACGACGACAATTATGATGATGACGGTGATAATGATAATGACGACGACGATGGCGCTGCTGCCGCTGCTGGTGGAATGATAATGATGATGATGAGGAGGAGGACGACGACGACGATAGTGAGGTACCACTGCACTGCGGTTTTGAAAGTTGCCCTCCTACCAGGGGTTAGTTTGTGAATCAAGATATTGTTCTTTCACGAATAAGTTTTCATTGTTTGAAGTGTGTTGCGGTTGCAAGCAGTCAGCAACCGTTCAATAAGAGACGTTTCAGATACCACAGTTAATGATTGAATTTCCAACCCCTGCAGCGGGGTAAATGTTAAACTGTCAATCGGTTGGCTAATTAAGTGATTAATTAATTAACCGTTTAATTAATCAATTAATTAAACAATCGGAAGACGGTTAAAAATTTACACTGCTGCGAATCCATTCCACAGAGTCAGCAGATGGTTGGAAATTCCGTTATTCAATCCGATTAATTAATTTATTTTCTTTTAAGGAATTGTGTGTTTACTACTCAATCAAGGCGTGAACTCTCGAACGACGGATCTGTCAGACTCCAGAGTGTCGCTCGTCAGAGTAAGTGGCTTTGATATTGATTGAATTTCCTCGATCTGTTTTGCAATAGACGCAAGGTCCCGAGTATACTGTTTAACTATTAGGGAGTTTGAGCAAAGACTACGGCAACGGCAACGCAAACGTCGTTGAAAAATGTTTATCACAGGATTGCAGCTAATTTATGGTTATTCCAGCGCGTTTAACTTTTAAAATATCAACAAACCATCCAGGAAGTAAACTGGTATAATTGACGTTAAAGAAACCAAAGAGAACGAAAGTCTCGCCGTCGTGTGTTCATGCCCTCCACAAAACGTGAATTTGGTCATTTCACGTTGTTGTTTGAAGAGTACGGTAACGAAATGTACCAAATTTCCTATAACACATGCAAAAACAGAAGGGATTGAAAAATGTTTTGAAACACCATCAGACAGTTGACAAAAAGGCACTCCAAGCTGTTTGGGAACTGTTTGGTGCCCATCTACTAATTTTCAACTTCAAATTCCAATTTTAAACCTTCATTTAATCTTCACTATTTCCTGTTTCCCTAAATCTAACTAATCCTTTGAGACAAAGTATCCCCTCCCAAATATAACCAAAAATCACCAAAAAAGTCACAAAATATCCACAACATAGCTTCATGAAATGGGCACTTATGATAGGTATTGCTTAAAACGCGAACGAGATATGAACATTAAATCCACGTTAAGCGACGAAAAACGATGTTCAGGTGTATCCCCGTCTAAACTGAGTGATTGTTCTTTTAAAGTATGCTTTAGGTACAATCTGGTAACTGGGGAACGAGACACCTTTGAGACTCCCAAGAGGTTATGGCCGTGTTGGAAGTTGCACTCCCTACTGGCCCCAACGAATGTCTTGTCAACCACAAGAACCGTTGAAGGAGACGAAGCTGGCCACAAACTAAGGTGAGGAATTTAGTAATTTGTCTAACAGTAATCATTCTCAACTTTCGTAACCTCATTACTCTCCCAGAGTGAACTTAAATTTATTTTCTGGAGACTTAGAGAGGTCATTTAACTTTCACTTTTTCCTGGAGGCCTGCATGCGTTAAGCTTCTTCTTCTTTTTCTTTTCTTTTTTGGTTCTTTAAGCTTTTCTCTTCGTGAGAACAGTTGAGGCCTGGTTGACGACGATGATGCAGGCAATTTAAGGTTGTCTGTTAAGATCACCATATTGCCATTCTATGCGTTAGGTTTGTAACAATGTCTGATAAGTTTCGGCATTGACTGAAATCAATAACTTTAAGCTATGAGGATCGATATAGGACCAAAGAAGAGGCAGACAAAATTCTGGGTTAACTCTTTAATACGATTGCTACTCAAATGTCTGAGGAAGTCACAACAATTATTTTCATGAATCTCAATCCCCGCCCATATTTTGTATTATGTGAAAACTGATGATATCCATGCTTTGAAAGAAAAAATTATTTTGGGCTTGGTCTTTTTACGGAATCTGTACCAATTTGCAAGTTTGTTTAAACGCTTGGAAGCTATGTAAGAACATTGCCCTTTACTAAGTGTGTTCGTTCTTTTTATGATGTGCTTCTCATGTAATCAATCGGTAAACAGGGTACAAAACCATCGGGGGACGCCAAGGTCTGAGGTGATAAAGCGTGGCTATGATGTTGAGGTGCTACAAGTGAAGCTGTTGACAGCATTGACTTTAACCGAGAAAGCGATCTCGAAGACCCACAGCTATAGGACCCGCGCACATGACCACTATTGGAGGTAAGCCGTGTCATATAGTTTATAAGAGTAATCACAGCCTCACAACGCACAGCCTTATGCATAATTTGTGTTATTTCGTGACTCCAAGTTTTATTAAAGCTCGCCGTTTATTAAACAGCGTTAGTATGACAGTAATGCATGTATAATTACCGTAAGAGGCTGTCCGAAGATATTCCATCAATTTTATCCACTCCTGCAACTTCGTCAGCCTATTAGGAAAATGAAATGAAATTGTTAAGTCATGAGGTTGTTTATTAATGGTTTGGATAAGTTTTAAGAAATAAACAGCCACGTGCCCGTCTATTTATGGTTGTTTAACTGTGTTCAAATGAAGGAAAGCGAGGGATGAAGAAACGAAATGCCCGTTGTTTGACTTATTTTTGACAGGCGTTTGACTGATAATGGGAGAAAATTCATCATTTAATCCTCTGTCTCAGTCCATATCCCACCATCAAGGCTTCTTTGCGTGGCACCTTTTAATTGCAGAGAGAGACATGTGGCTGACAGCGCATGTGATTGGACGATACATAAACAGCATTGGCGACGCGACCCATCTGTCACGTTACCTCTCTATGTAGTGAAGTTGAAGTTGAATTGAACGTTCGACTTTTTGTGTTTGTAGGAGTCATGTTGTTCCAGGTACATTTGGAGTTAGCAAGACATCTACACAAGAGATCACATGACCGAGTTCTTTTTTGGCTCATCTCAGAACAAAGCAGCCATCGAGACTGGTGAGGACATCTGCATCTCGTAAGGAAGAAACTCAGTTGTTTCAACATGAACTTTCAAAGAAAGACTTAGGAAACTGAGAAAAATTTCATTAATTGAGGACTTGCAAATAGAGCTCTACCTCGGTGTAAAAACCTGTGAAACTCACGAATGACGTAACACAAAGAAAACAAAACATTCTAAACAATAGCGAGCAGCTAAACAATACCTTAGAAAATAAAGAGCCTCGCCAGGTTCTTACACTGAGGTAAACCAGGAAATAGTACAGCTGATTAGTTAACCCCTTCACTCCCAAGGGTGCGAGAGCTGAAACCCGGCTTACTGGCCACACTTTAGGAGTTCATGCATAGACTCAGAAATTTGAATCATTCTGTGCACCGTAATAGAAATGACTGTTAAGAAGAACTCTCGATGGTCCTATATTACGATTTTATCCACGGAAAAGAAACAAAACAGCTTGATATGAAGTCATTCAAGACATGAGTAGCAGGGTGAAGGGTTGCCTATTTTGTAATTAATTATCCGTTAGTTTAAAAGCAGAGTGAAGGGTTAATTATTGTGTAATGAATTATCAGTTAGTTTAACACAGATATTTGCATTGAAAAGCCTCTGTCATTATCTTTTTCGATATGAATTTCACGGGGTTCCCTTCCTTTGTTTTATCCCTCGGCTCGTAAAACACTGCATCAGGACAGAAATTTGAAGAGCCTTTGGTTCTTGGTGATTGCATAAATAGCCCGAAAGTCACGATAAATCATCAATCCTCACTAAATTGATTCGCAATAAGATAGAAGAACTGACGATATAATTTACACCCACTCGAGCCTGTATATGCTGGACGCTCAAGGAAATGTTGAACCTTTTTATGGACATGAGATTATATCATCAAAGGCCCATTTATTCATACTCATTCATGAGGTCATATACATTTAAGAAGGTACATATCATAGAGATGGTGTCATTTCATTTATTTTGTTACAGAAAATGATCTTATTGTAGCACTCGTGTTAACTTAAGGTGTGTTCCATGCTTAGTACAATTCTACTGCGGAGTGCCGAGAGATCCCACTTAGACAATGGTTATTTATCTCATAAGGTCATATTAGGTCCCTTTTGATATCATCGCCATCATACCACACCCATGAGAAAACCCATGTTTTCAAATGTCCCTGTTGTAGCTGCAGTATACCCCTGACAACATTTTCTTGAGCTCAAGTTACGGTTTTGAGTGGGATAGATAGTAAGTGATGATAGAAATTTAAAAAGTTGTTCAGAACAAAGAAAATCAGTTTGTTTTGGGCTATTTTTGGAATCTTAAAATTACGATAAATATCAGGAAGACGTTTTGTAACTAAGCAAGGGTTAGTTATTAATGACAGAGGCTTTACGTTTTCAGCTCCAGTGATTTGTAAGGATTGCCTAAGCATCTTAGTGACTGACTAAATATGTCAGATTCGTGTAGCAGTTATAACAGGAGCACCCAACGAGCCAAATCAACCAAAAGCTGTAGAAAGACATTTTTAAGTACCTTATGGTGATTGAAGTCTGTTTAAAGCGATGTTTTCATAAGCTAGAAGAAGCGGATCTGTTCGGATTCCCTAGCTGAAATTTTAATTGTCCGAAAATGCTAAGGAACAAATTCTCTTTTCTTTAGTTTGCGAAAACGGAAGCTGAAATGAGCTTTCCATGAACTTTGTAGGGAACTATTTTCTTTCCGAAAATGCTAGCTGACGTTTTTGGCTGTCAAGAAAAGCAATTACGACCTTTCCGAAAACCTCAGGGATTATGATTTACCAAATGCGAATCTTTCAGGCCACGTTTTAGTTACGAAAATCCGAGTGCACTCTTTAATCGACTCCGAAACCCCAAGGCGAATTACCCTCCAGAACAGATATCTATCGAAACTTGTCGTTGGGTGCCCCTGTTATAAGTTTTGTTGTTCCTATAAACAGTGATCTTAACCATCCAGCTCAGCTAAGACTATCTGAACAATACGCGTTTTGATCAGTTGTTCAGCTGGAGGTATCACTTTGCTTTACTGCTTATTTTTTGCATATTCAGTTGTGATCTTTAACATATATCGCTCTTATTCTCCAAATGCCTTAACGTTATTTCAATTCGTAATTAATTTTGGCTACTTGCTATAAACACTGATTATTACATTCTACTACACAGTTATTGTAGTCACCTCATCGCTTGAATGAAGGAATGTTTCATAAGATGTCTGTACGTTAATGCCAAAAAAATTCAGTTTGCTATTCACTGACGTTTGCAAGTATTGAGTTTATATTAAACGGCGGCTACATTTCCTAAATTTATATTATATAACTAGTTCAAAGCTTAAATCAAGCTATGTATAGTTATTGAATCCGATGAACGTGTATAAAAAAGTTTTCGCAGACCATTCAATGAGCTTGGAACGTCAGGATCGTGACTAACGCTTCTAACTTCAAGCTGATCCTAACGCTAGATAACTGCGCTCTAATGTTTTATGATTTCCTATCCAGAGGTTCCAAGTGAAATCCTTTTTTGTTGGGAAACAGGTGAAAAGGAATGTTGACAAAAAATTTCAACAATGAGCGGCTTGATTTAAACTCTTGAGCATAAGTTGAAGACCTTTAAAAAGAGATGGCATGGAGTCTTAACAGTTAAGTCCAGTTTTGTCAAAACATTAAGAGTGATTTTACGTGACCCGACGAAAAAAAAATTTGTTTTTTGCTCCACTTACAATATACCTTACGAATTGAGATTTACTTTACTCATTTACTTTACTTTACTGCGTAACCAAGCGTTTATAATTTTATTGTTTAGAAGCTATCAATGTAATTGTCAATAAACTCCACTTTATATTGAATTGGTCCATTTGTTTTATTTCTTGATCCATTTTAGTCAAAAACAAACAAACTTCATTTTTTGTACCCACCTTGTGACATCACAAGTCCTCTAATTTCCATAAATCAAAATCTGAATAACTCGGCAACCAAGAGTGCTATGACAATAAAATAAACGCCCTTCATCATTTTGAAGCTCTTTCGAACAAGCTAGTGAAAAATTGTGTCATATAAACTTTAAGCCATAGAAAAGAACACAAAAAAAATAAATATTTTCAAATTTTTGACCCAAAACCAAACGCTTACCGCTTTGGAAAATGGCCAGAAACTCGCAATCCACAAAATGTTTTTTTCCTTCTACCCATTCTAAATCATCATCATCACACATTATTTACCCTCGGATTTTAGAGTAGCTTGTGCAGCTAATATCTCCGAGCATTTAATCATCAGATGAGAGATAGACCATCACACCGGGAACTACGTCCCCTACTCTTTTCGAACAGTGTGTGGGTTCTTTTACGTCCCACAGAATCAATTATGAAGAGTTGTGAGACGGGACCTACGGTTTATCGTCCTTATCCGAGAAGACTAGAAAGTCTAACCATTTGCAGATGTTATTACAAAGGCAGCACTATCTCCTCAATTATTTAAAGACCCTGAGTGTTGGTCCGACCGGGGTTTGAACCACCGACCTCCCGCACGCTAGTCCGGTGCTCTACCACTGAGCTAACCGGTCGGCGGTCAAATCCCAAATATCATGTACTCATCCGTTCTAACCAGACACAAAGGAAAAAAGAAAAAAACTTCAAAAGGTTGTCAAATTTGGACCCAAATCCAAAGATTTTTTAGTAGTTTTTTGAGTAGTTAAGAAAATGGCCAAAAACTCAGAATCCTCATAAATGGCCTTCTTGGCCTTGTACCCACTCCAACTCATTCCCAAATGTCATGTCTTCATCCGTTCTAACCACACACAAACCAAAACAGAAAAAACTTCAAAAGGTTGTCAAATTGACTCAATTCAAAGATATTTCAGTAGTTATTTAGGACAAAAAAGTACCGTGGTTAAAATCACAGATTTTGGTGGTTATTTAAATAGCACACCAAATTGGTGTTTTTGGCCTCGTATCCACTCAAAATCATCGCCAAATAACATTTCATGAAGCATTTTAGCTATAAACAAGCCATGAAAAAATGTTCCAATTTTTGACCCAAAACCATAGGCTTACCCCTTGACAAAATGGCCAAGAACTCGAAATCTGAATAAATGGCCTTCTTGGCCTTGTACCCACTCTAAATCATTCCCAAATGTCACGTCTTCATCCGTTCTAACCAGACACAAACCAAAACAGAAAAAACTTCAAAAGGTTGTAAAATTTGGAGCCAAATCCAAAAATTTTGAGTAGATTTTTGGGAAAAAAAGTACCGTGGTACAAATCAGATTTTCAAATTTCCAAATTTTTCCAATTTTTGACCCCAAACCATCGGCCTACCCCTGAAGAAAATGGGCAAAAACTCGAATTACTCATAAATTCGCCACTACCACATCTCCCATAGTGCATTCTGTTTGCCCCCCCAAAATTTTGCATAACCATTGTGTCACTTTCTCTTGGGGCTTGCAATCGTCCCGAGAGAAATTGAAAACAATGGTTATGCAAAATTTTGGGGGGCAAACAGAATGCATTATGTGAGATGTGGAAGTGGCGAATGGCCTTCTTAGCCTTGTACCCACTCCAAATCATTCCCAAATGTCATGTCTTCATCCGTTCTAACCAGACGCAAGCCAAAACAGAAAATCTTCGAAAGGTTGTCAAATTTGGACACATATCCAAAGAATTTAAAGTAGTTTTTTCGGAGAAAAAAGTACCGTGGTTAAAATCCAAGATTTTGGTGGTTATTTAAATAGCACACCTAATTGGTCTTTTTGGCCTCGTATCCACTCAAAATCATCGCCATCTATCATTTCTTGATACATTTCAGCCATAAATACGCCAAGAAAAAGTTTTCAAACTTTTCCAATTTTTTGACCCAAAACCATAGCCTTACCCCTTAAGAAAATGGCCAAAAACTCGAAATCCTCATAAATAATAATAATAATAATAATTAAATAATAATAATTTTATTTATATAGCGCTAAAATCCAATAATTGTCCAAAGCGCTACCTAATTACAAAATGGAATATAAAAATCTACAATATACAATATAATTTAAATATGCCTAAGTTATCTACTATATAAATCAAAACCTGCTCATAACCTATATGCTAACTTAAATAAAAAAGTTTTAAGGAATTGCTTAAAAGTTGCCACTGAAGCACATTTCCTAATCTCTAGAGGTAAATCGTTCCACAGTTTAGGTCCTGCAATAGAGAAAGCTCTGTCTCCATATGTTTTCAATCTGCTTCTTGGAACCACTAAATATTCTTTACATGAAGAACGCAATGACCTAGAATATGTTTTAAAATTCAAAAGCTCAGAAATATAAGAAGGTGCAAGGCCATGAAGGGCCTTGTATACCAATAAAAGGACTTTAAAAGTTATGATGCTAATGATGGCCTTCTTAGCCTTGTACCTACTCTAAATCATGCCCAAATGTAATGTCTTCATCCGTTCTAACCAGACACAAACCAAAACAGAAAAAACTTCAAGAGATTGTCAAATTTTGACCCAAATCCAAAGATTTTTGAATAATGTTTTGGGACAAAAAGTACCGTGGTTAAAATCACAGATTTTAGTGGTTATTCAAATAGCTTACGAAAATGGTGTTTTTGGCCTCGTATCCAGTCAAAGTCACTGCCATATATCATTTCTTGATGCATTATAGCCAGAAACAAGCCAAGAAAAAAATTTCAACTTTTTCCAATTTTTGGCCCAAAACCATAGGCTTACACCTTAAGAAAATGGCCGAAAACTGGAAATCCTCATAAATGACCTTCCTGGCCTTGTATCCACTCTAAATCATTCCCAAATGTAATTTCTTCATCCGATCTAACTAGACACAAACCAAAACAGAAAAAAACTTAAAAAGGTTGCTAAATTTTGACCCAAATCCAAAGATTTGTGAGACGTTTTTTTGGGACAAAAAATGTACCGTGGTTAAAATCACAGATTTTGGTGGTTACTTCAATAGCACACCAAATTGGTGTTTTTGGCCTCGTATCGACTCAAAATCATCGCCATATATCATTTCTTGATGCATTTTAGCCATAAACAAGCCAAGAAAAAAATTTCCAATTTTTCACATTTTTGACTTAAAACCATAGGGTTCACCCTTAAGAAAATGGCCAAAAACTCGAAATCCTCATAAATAGCCTTGTTGGGCTTGTACCCACTCTAAATCATATCGAAATGTCATGTTTTTATCCGTTCTAACCAGAAACAAAGCAAAACAGAAAAAACTTCAAAAGGTTGTCAAACTTGGACCCAAATCGAAAGATTTTTGACTAGTTTTTTGGGACAAAAAGGTACCGTGGTTTAAATAACAGATTTTGGTGGTTATCTAAATAGCAAACCAAATTGAGTTTTTTGGCCTCGTATCCACTCAAAATCATCGCCATATATCATTTATTTATGCATTTTGGCCATAAAAAAGCCAACAAAAAATTTCCAATTTTTCCACTTTTTGACCCAAAACTCGAAATCCTTATCAATGGAATTCTTGCGTGGCTTTGTACCCACTTTAAAGCATTCGCAAATGTCATGTCTTCATCCCTTCTAACCACACACAAAGCAAAAAAGAATAAACTTTTACCCAATTCCAAAGATTTTTTAGTAGTTTTCTGGGAAAAAAAGTACGGTGGTTAAAATCAGAGATTTTGGTGGTTATTTAACTAGCACATCAAATTGGTGTTTTTGGCCTCGTATCCGATCAAAATGATCGCCATATATCATTTCTTGATGCTTTTTAGCCAAAAACAAGCCAATGTTTTAAGAAAATGGAAAAAAACTCGAAATCCTTATAAATGGCCTTCTTGGACTTGTACTAACTCTAAATCATTGCCAAATGCCATGTCTTCATCCGTTCTAACCAGACACAAACCAAAATAGAAAAAAAAACTTCAAAAGGTTGTCAAATTTTGACCCAAGGCCAAAGATTTATGAGTAGTTTTTTGGACTAAAAAGTATCGTGGTTAACATCGAAGATTTAGGTGGTTATTTATTAAGCACACCAAATTGGTTTCCTTGTTCTCGTATCCACTCAAAATCATCGTCATATATCATTTCTTGATTCATTTTAGCCGTAAACAAGCCAAGAAAAAATTTTCAAACTTTTCCAATTTTTGAGTTAAGACCATAGGCTTACCACTAAAGAAAATGGCCAAAAACTCGAAATCCCCATAAATGGCCTTCTAGGCCTTGTACCCACTCTAAATCATACCCTAATGCCCTGTCTTAATCCGTTCTAACCAGACATAAACCAAAACAGAAAAACACTGTAAAAGGTTGTCAAATGTTGACCGAAATCCAAAAATGTTTGACTAGTTTTTTGGGACTAAAAAGCAACGTGGTCAAAATCATAGATTTTTGTTGCTATTTAAATAGCACACAAAATTGGTGTTCTTCACCTCGTATCCACTCAAAATCATCGCCATATAACATTTCTTGATTCCTTTTAGCCGTAAACAAGACAAGAAAAAAGTTTCAAATTTTTCCAATTTCTGAGTTAAAGCCATAGGCTTACCCCTTAAGAAAATGGCCAAAAACTAGAAATCCTCATTAATGGCCTTCTAGGCCTTGTACCCACTCTAAATAATTCCCAAATGTCATGTCTTAATCCGTTCTAACCAGACAAAAACCAAAACAGAAACACACTGTAAAAGGTTGTCAAATGTTGACCCAAATCCAAACATTTTTGTCTACTTTTTTGGGACCAACAAGTATCGTGCTTAAAAACACAGATTTTTGTGGCTATTTAAATAGCAGAGCAAATTGGTGTTTTTGACCTCGTATCCACTCAAAATCATCGCCATATTTAATTTCTTGATTCATTTTAGCCGTAAAAAGGCCAAGAAAAAGTTTTCAAACTTTTGAAATTTTGGAGTTAAAACCATAGGCTTATCCATTAAGAAAATGGCCAGACACTCAAAAAACTCATAAATGGCCTTCTAGGCCTTGTAACCACTCTAAATCATTCCCAAATGTCATGGCTTAATCCGTTCTAACCAGACAAAAACCAAAACAGAAAAACACTGTAAAAGGTTGTCAAATGTTGACCGAAATCCAAAAATGTTTGACTAGTTTTTTGGGACTAAAAAGTACCGTGGTCAAAATCATAGATTTTTGTTGCTATTTAAATAGCACACAAAATTGGTGTTCTTCACCTCGTATCCACTCAAAATCATCGCCATATAACATTTCTTGATTCCTTTTAGCCGTAAACAAGACAAGAAAAAAGTTTCAAATTTTTCCAATTTCTGAGTTAAAACCATAGGCTTACCCCTTAAGAAAATGGCCAAAAACTAGAAATCCTCATTAATGGCCTTCTAGGCCTTGTACCCACTCTAAATCATTCCCAAATGTCATGTCTTAATCTGTTCTAACCAGACAAAAACCAAAACAGAAAAACACTGTAAAAGGTTGTCAAATGTTGACTCAAATCCAAACATTTTTGACTAGTTTTTTGGGAGTAAAAAGTACGGTGGTTAAGATCACAGATTTATGTGGCTATTTAAATAGCACTCCAAGTTGGTCTTTTTAACCTCGTATCCAGTCAAACACATCGCCATATATCATTTCTTGATCCATTCTAGCCTTAAACAAGGCAAGAGGAAATTTTCAAACTTTTGCAGTTTTTGAGTTAAAACCATAGGCTTACCCCTACAGAAAATGGTCAAAAACTCGACAGCCGTATTAATATCCTTCTAGGCCTTGTACCCACTCTAAATCATTCCCAAATGTCATGTCTTAATCCGTTCTAACCAGACACAAACCAAAAGAAAAAAACACTGTAAAAGGTTGTCAAATGTTGACCCAAATCCAAACATTTTTGACTAGTTTTTTGGGACTAAAAAGTACGGTGGTTAAGATCACAGATTTTTGTGGCTATTTAAATAGCACAGTAAATTGGTGTTTTTGACCTCGTGTCCAGTCAAAATCATCGCCATATATCATTCCTTAATTCATTTTCGCCGCAAACAAGCCTTAAGAAGGTTTTTAAATTTTTGCAATTTTTGAGTTAAAACCATAGGCTTATCCCTTAAGAAAATGGCCAAAAACTCGAAATCCTCACAAATGGCCTTCTAGGCCTTGTACCCACTCTAAATCATTCCCAAATGTCATGTCTTAATCCGTTCTAACCAGACACAAACAAAAACAGAAAAACACTGTAAAAGGTTATCAAATGTTGACCCAAATCCAACAATATTTGACTAGTTTTTTGGGACTAAAAAGCAACGTGGTTAAAATCACAGATTTTTGTGGCTATTTAAATAGCACTCCAAATTGGTGTATTTAACCTCGTATCCACTCAAAATCATCGCCATATATCATTTCTTGGTTAATTTTTGCCGTAATAAGGCCAAGAAAAATTTTCAAACTTTTCCAATTTTGGAGTTAAAACCATAGGCTTATCCCTTAAGAAAATTGCAAAAAAATCGAAAAACTCATAAATGGCTTTCTAGGCCTTGTACCCACTCTAAATCATTCCCAAATGTCATGTCTTAATCCGTTCTAACCAGACACAAACCAAAAGAGAAAAACACTGTAAAAGGTTGTCAAATGTTGACCCAAATCCAAACATTTTTGACTTGTTTTTTGGGAGTAAAAAGTACGGTGGTTACGATCACAGATTTTTGTGGCTATTTAAATAACACAGCAAATTGGTGTTTTTGACCTCGTATCCACTCAAAATCATCGCCATATTTAATTTCTTGATTCATTTCAGCCGTAAAAAGGCCAAGAAAAAGTTTTCAAACTTTTGCAATTTTGGAGTTAAAACCATAGGCTTATCCATTAAGAAAATGGCAAAAAACTCAAAAAACTCATAAATGGCCTTCTAGGCCTTGTAACCACTCCAAATCATTCCCAAATGTCATGTCTTAATCCGTTCTAACCAGACAAAAACTAAAACAGAAAAACACTGTAAAAGGTCAAATGTTGACCCAAATCCAAACATTTTTGACTAGTTTTTTGGGACTAAAAAGTACGGTGGTTAAGATCACAGATTTTTGTGGCTATTTAAATAGCACAGTAAATTGGTGTTTTTGACCTCGTATCCAGTCAAAATCATCGCCATATATCATTCCTTAATTCATTTTCGCCGCAAACAAGCCTTAAGAAGGTTTTTAAATTTTTGCAATTTTTGAGTTAAAACCATAGGCTTAT
This sequence comes from Pachyseris speciosa, assembly GCA_016490735.1. Taxonomy (NCBI): domain Eukaryota; kingdom Metazoa; phylum Cnidaria; class Anthozoa; order Scleractinia; family Pachyseridae; genus Pachyseris; species Pachyseris speciosa. The sequence continues at coordinate 114,539 of JAEMWC010000542.1, read as the reverse complement.
CCCTTAAGAAAATGGCCAAAAACTAGAAATCCTCATTAATGGCCTTCTAGGCCTTGTACCCACTCTAAATCATTCCCAAATGTCATGTCTTAATCCGTTCTAACCAGACACAAACAAAAACAGAAAAACACTGTAAAAGGTTATCAAATGTTGACCCAAATCCAACAATATTTGACTAGTTTTTTGGGACTGAAAAGCAACGTGGTTAAAATCACAGATTTTTGTGGCTATTTAAATAGCACTCCAAATTGGTGTATTTAACCTCGTATCCACTCAAAATCATCGCCATATATCATTTCTTGGTTAATTTTTGCCGTAATAAGGCCAAGAAAAATTTTCAAACTGTTGCAATTTTGGAGTTAGAATCACTCAGAATCATCGCCATATATCATTTCTTGATTCATTTTAGCCGTAAACAAGCCAAGAAAAAAGTTGCAAATTTTTCCCATTTTTGAGTTAAAACCATAGGCCTACCCCTTAAGAAAATGGTCAAAAAGTCGACAGCCGTATTAATATCCTCCTAGGCTTTGTATCCAGTCTAAATCATTCCCAAATGTCATGTCTTAATCCGTTCTAACCAGACACAAACCAAAACAGAAAAACACTGTAAAAGGTTGTCAAATGTTGACCCAAAACCAAACATTTTTTACTAGTTTTTTGGGCCTAAAAACTACTGTGGTTAAAATCACAGATTTTTGTGGCCATTTAAATTGCACAGCAAATTTGGTGTTTTTGACCTCGTATCCAGTCAAAATCATCGCCATATTTAATTTCTTGATCCATTTTAGCCGTAAAGAAGCCAAGAAAAAATTTTCCAATTTTTCCAATTATTTAGTTCAAACCATAGCGTTGCCACTTAAGAAAATGGCTAAAAACTCGAAATCCTCATAAATGGCCTTCTGGGCCTTGTACCCACTCTAAATAATTCCCTAATGTCGTGTCTTAATCCATTCTAACCAGACACAAACCAAAACTGAAAAACACTGTAAAAGGTTATCAAATGTTGACCCAAATCCAACAATATTTGACTAAAACGTAAAAAAAAAAAATATTAAAAAACTTTTCCTGTACTCAGAGCACAATTAAAAGACTTAAAAAAGTGGAATATTTCGTTCGGATCAACCGAACTTCGTCAGCCACAATGTAAATTTGAAAGTTAAGAAGGGTTATATAATGGACCCGAGGGAGCTAAGATAGTGTCATAGATTCTGGCTAATTCAAACCCATTTTTTTACGTTTTAAAAACAAGATTCCAGAGCAGGAAAACAATATTTTTGATTCAATAAAAATGTTTTGACTAGTTTTGTGGGACTAAAAAGTACCATGGTGAAAATCACAGATTTTTGTAGCTATTTAAATAGCACACCAAATTGGTGTTTTTGTCCTCGTATCCACTGAAAATCATCGCCATATTTAATTTCTTGATGCATTTTAGCCATAAACAAGCCAAGAATGATATTTTCCAATTTTTGCAATTTTTGAGTTTAAACCATAGGCTTACCCCTTGCGAAAATGGCCAAAAAACTCGAAATTCTCATAAATGGCCTTCTAGGCCTTGTACGTACTCTAAATCATCCCCAGGTGTCACACAAACTACAAGATAAAAAACTTCAAAAGGTTGTCAAATTTGGACAGAAACGTTTCAAAATATTTCCAATTTTTGACCAAAAACCACGTGCTTACCTCTTAGAAAAATTGCCAAAAACTCGAAATCCTCATAATTGGTTTTCTTGGCCTTGTGCTCTTCACCCATTATAACCAGGGAAAAACCAAAACAGAAAACGCTTTAAAAGATTGTCAAATTTTAACCGAAATGCAACATTTTTTTAGTAATTTTCTGCACAAGAACGTACCGTGATTAAAAGAATAGATTTTCGTGGTTATTTAAATACCACACGAATTTGTTGTTTCTGGCCTCGGATCCACTCGAAATCATTGCTATATATCATTTCTTGATGCATTTTAGCCAGAGAAAAGCACAGAAATAAAATGTAATGTTTTCCAATTTTTCACCTAAAACCATAAGCTTAGGAAAATGACCAGAAATTCGAAATCCAGAAAATGGTGTGGTTTGCCTTATACCCACTCTAAATCATCGCTAAAAATCATTTCGTGATCTATTTTAGCCATACACAAACCAACACTGAAAAAAAATTTAAATTTGGACCCAAAACTAAACAGATTTGGGTGTTTTTGAGACAGAAAAGTCCGGTGGTTAAAAAAAAAACAGATTTTTGGCCTCGGATCCACTCAAAATCATTGCTATATATCATTTCTTGATGCATTTAAGAAAAAATGTTCAAATGTTTCTAATTTTTGACCCAGAACCATAGGCTTACACCTTAAAAAAATGGCCAAAAACTCGAAATCCTGACGAATGGTCTTCTTGGCCTTGTACTCACTCTAAATCATTCCTAAATATCATTTCTTCGTCCGTTGTAACCCATCACAAACCAAAACAGTGAAAACTTTAAAAGATTGTCAAATTTGGAACCAAATCCAAATATTGTTTAGTAGTTTTTGGGGCAAAAAAGTACAGTGGTTATAAGAACAGATTTCGGTGGTTATTTGAATAGCACACCAATTTGGTGTTTTTGGCCTCGGATCTACTCAAAATCATCGCTATCATCATTTCCTGATGCATTTTAGCTATAAACAAGCGCAGAAAAAAATTCACATTTTTCCAATTTTTGACCCAAAACCATAGGCTTACCCCTTAAGACAATGGCAAAAAACTCGAAATCCAGAAAATGGTGTTGTTGGCCTTCTACCCACTCTAAATTATCACTAAATATTATTTCTTTATCCATTTTTTCCATACACAAACTAACACAGAAACAAATTTCCAATTTTTAATTTCCCGAAAGCCAAACAAATTTGGGCGCTTTTTGAGACTGAAAAGTTCAGTGGTTAAAACAAAACAGATTTGGGTGGTTATTTCAATAGCGCATCAATTGGGTGGTTTTCGCTTAGGTTCACTCTAAATCATCGCTATATATTATTTCTTGATGCATTTTAGCCATAGACAAGGACAGAAAAAATTTCAATTTTTAAAATTCTTTACCAAAAACCTTGGGTTTACCCTTTTGGGAAATGGCCAGAAATTCGAAATCCAGAAAATGGTGTTGTTGGCCCTTACCCATTCTAAATCATTCCTAAATATCATTTCTTGATACATTTTAGTCATACACAAACCAACATAGAAAAAAGCAATTTTTACCAAAAACAAAAAGATTTGGGTGCTTATTGAGATAGAAAAGTACGGTGGTTAAACGAAAACCGATTTTGGTAGTTATATAAATAGGACACCAATTTGGTGCACACCCATTAGGTTTCTTTTGGCATCGGATCCACTCTAAATCATCGCTATATATCATTTCTTGGTGCATTTTTGCTATAGAGAAGCACAGAAAAAAATTAAATTTTTTCCAATTTTTGACCCAAAACCATAGGCTTACATCTTTGGAAAATTGCCAGAAATTCGAAATCCAGAAATGGTGTTGTTGGCCTTCTACCAGCTCTAAATAATATCGTTTCTAGACCCATTTTTGCCATACACAAACCAACACAGAACAAAATTTGAAATTGTAACCCAAAAGTAAACAGGTTTTTTCCACTTTTTGACCCAAAACCATAGGCTTACTCCTTTGGAAAATGGCCAGAAATTCGAAATGTAGCAAATGGTGTTGTTGCCCTTCTACCTACTCTAAATCATCGCTAAATATAATTTCTTGATCCAGTTTAGCCATACACAAGGCAAAAGAGAAAGAACGTTTAAATTTTTATTTAAAACCAAACAGATTTGGGTGCTTTTTGAGACAGAAAATTACGGTAGTTGAAACAAAACAGATATTGTCGGTTATTTAATAAGCACACAATGGTGGTCTTTTTGGCCTTGCATCCACTCTAAACCATCGCTAGGTATCATTTCTTGATGCATCTTAGCCATAGATAAGCATAGAAAAAATTTAAATTTTTTCCAATGTTTGACCTAAAATCATAGTCTTACCCCTTTGGAAAATGGCCAGAAAATCTAAAAAAAAAAAAAAACGGTGTTCTTAGCCTTCTACCCTCTCTTAATCAGCGCTAAATATAATTTCTTGATCCATTTTAGCCATACACAAACCAATACAGAAAAAGTTTCAAATTTTGTCGCAAAAGCAAACAGATTAGAGTGCTTTTGAAACAGAAATGTATGGTGGTTAAAAGAAAACTGATTTGGGTGGTTATTAAATTAGCACACAATGGTGATCCTTTTGGCCTTGCATCCACTCTAAATCATCGCTATATATCATTTCTTGATGTATTTTAGCCATAGACAAGCATAGAAAAAAGATCACTTTTTGTCCAATTTTTGACCCAAAACCATATGCTTAACCCTTTGGAAAAAAATGGTTTTGTTGTCCTTCTACCCACTCTAAATCATCCTAAATATCATTTCTTGAGCCACTTTAGCTATAAAAATGGGAATATTTTCTGCGTTTGTTTTTGACTAAAATGGATCAACAAAATGATATTCCGCGCTGACTTACCGTGGGGGACAATACCACAAGACCTTTTTTCAGGTTTTCGAATCTTTTGTTCTTTTTCTGCATGATCATAATTGCGACGATGTAAACTGGGTTGCAAATGCCAACGAAACCATTGATGGTGTTGAGTGAAAATTTGAACAAAATATTCTGTTTGTGTATGGCTAAAATGGATCAAGAAATGATATTTAGAGATATTTTACAGTGAGTAAAAGACGAACTAGAATATATGAGGTTTTCTAAAGGGGTGAGGACTATGCTTTTAGGTCAAAATTTGAATTTTTTTCATACGTTTGTGTATTGAGAAAATGGAACGATGAAAGTTACTTCTTTGGAAAAGTTGCAAAACAATCGAAAACTACTTAAAACGTCGAAATGGCCAAAAAGCATACAAAAATCGAACAATTCTTTAAAGGTCTAAATGGCCTTGTGCGTAAACAAAATCATTGAAAAACATCATTCTTGATCCAATTTAGACATAAAGGAATTCAAATATTGACAGAAAACAAAAGCACAGGCCTACACCTTTGGAAAAAACGCAGAAAATCTTTATTTTCTGGAAGAGTGTTACATGTTGTTTCTACGCTCTAGAAGTGGTGTACTTATGTCATGTCTTGATGCAGTTTAGAAACTCGCAAACATAGAAACAAATTTCAAATTTTGATCCCAGAGGAGCCAAATGTATAGGCTTAGCCCTTTGGAAAAAATACCAAAAAAGTCTAAATGGACTTGTAAGCACTCTAAATCACCACCAAACTTCATTTAATGAACCATTTTAGCCATACACGCAGACAGAAACAAATTTCAAATTTTGACCCTAAAATTAAATGATCAAAACATAGGCTTACCCTTCGAACTGAAACACAATGATAGAAATGCATGTACCATCAAATGGAAACTGGATTTCCATTTGATGTTACCCGAATTTCTATCAGGTTATATTTCTATCTACTCACTTTGGAGGTTTGGTTGGTTGATCTTTGATATGCAGTTATGAGTCATATGTGCCAGTTAAGCCTTAATGTGACTGCGTGATGCAGTTATGAGTCATACGTACCGGTCATCATTTGTCTGTGTAACCGTGTGATGCGTTTCCACTCAAAGCCCACATTTCACCCTTGCTTACCATAGAGTCCCAGTAGCTCAGTGGTTAGAGCGTCCGTATAGAGCAGATAGATAGATAGATAGATAGTCTTTATTTACCCACGGACAATTCATCAGCTACAAGTAATGCATTAAATGGATAAAATACTCAAATACTATTTATAAAACACTATACTTAACTATACTATTTATAAAACACTATACTTTTAAAACATGGACCTAACTAAAAGCTGCTTTCCACGAATGCCGTGCCTCAACGTACTTCTTTAATTAAACGTTTAAATATCCTAAGAGACTCTGCTTGTCTTACGTCACATGGAAGACTGTTCCAAAGAGTGGCACCACTATAGCTGAAGCTATTTTTATAGTAGTTTGTGCGCGGCAATGGAACATTAAGTTTATTCTCAGAGTCTCTTAGGTTATAGGTGTTTTCTCGCCTTTCAAATTTTGAACATAAATAGTCTGGAGCTAAACCGTGCAGAGACTTATAGACCATTATGGCTCTTTGTATTTGTTGTTGGGAAGCTAGGTTTTTCCATCCCAGGTGCTCAAACAAGTGACAGGCATCAGCATCATAATTTGAATAAGTCAAAACACGGGCTGCTCTGTTTTGTAGTTTTTGTACCTTGTTCTGCAGAGTTATCCCACAGTTTCCCCAAACAATACTGCAATAGTCAAAATGTGGCTGAATCAGAGCTTGATATATTAGATGCAAAGTCGCTTGAGGGACAAGGTGTCTTATTCGTTTTATTGCCCCAATTCCAGAAGCGATCTTCTTCGTTAGTTTATCGATGTGACCGCTCCAGTCGAGTTTGTTATCGATGGTCACTCCAAGAGATTTTGCGGTGGTGACCTGGCTAACTTGATTATTATTAATTGTGAGTGTCGGAGAATCTGTGAGAGTACTTAATCTCTGCCTTGAACCGATGAGCATAAACTCGGTTTTAGTCATATTTAGCGTAAGTTTGTTTGCTCTCAACCAATTGTGGACATTTTCTAAGTCTTGGTTTACATACAACTGCAAATTGTCTACACAATCACCTGCATATGTAAGGTGGGTGTCATCGGCGTACATCCTCGGTTCACAATTGGATAAACAATTCGGAAGATCATTGATATATAACAGGAATAGCAGTGGCCCTAAAATCGTTCCCTGAGGGACGCCACAACTTAGTGAGCGACTATTAGATAACGACCCATTAATGGAACACATTTGTGCGCGATTATCTAAATATGACTCAAACCATTTGTACGCGTTTCCACATATGCCGTAGTGGCTTAACTTGGATAAAAGGATCTCGTGATCAACTGTGTCGAAGGCCTTTTTTAAGTCAAGAAAAACGACAGCGTTGATTTTGCCACGATCAATATTGTACGCCCAAGTGTCCGTGGCTTCAAGGAGAGCCGTGATAGTTGAGTGAATAGCGCGAAAACCTGATTGATGTTTACAGAGGATACTGTGTTCTTCTAAATAGGCATACAATTGATCATAGACAATTCTTTCAAACACTTTGGCTACGACTGAGATCACGGAAATTGGACGATAATTGTTGACATCGTTTCTATCTCCTAGTTTGAAAAGTGGAGTTACTCTTGCGCATTTCCAATCGTCAGGAAAAATACCTTGAATTATTGATTGATTAAAGATATTGCAAATAGGTACGCAAATGAGGTCCGCGCATTCCCGAATGAGCCTAGCAGATATCATGTCAAGGCCAGCTGCCTTTGACTTGTTGAGTTTATTAAGAAGTGAAAGAACTTTATCTCTAGTGGTTGGAAGAAGTTGGAATTGTTTATCTGTATTAGTGAGGTACTTCAGATAGTTATCGCTATCTGAAGTATTTATATTGCTAGCAAGTTTTGAACCTATGGTGGCAAAATGATTATTAAATTCGTTCGACAGAACAGTTGGATTTGTTATTGATACACCATTCACTTTCAGAGACGTAACCGACTCCTTTCCAGATTTTCGCGAAGTAAGTTCATTGATAGTCTGCCACGTCTTTCTCGAATTGACTTTGTTTTCATTGAAACTATTATGATAATAGGATCGCTTCGCTAATCTGATTTCGTTATTCACTAAGTTACGCTGTTTTTTAAAAAGTATGAAACACGGAGGGTCGTGGGATCAAATCCCATCTGGAAGTCGGTTTTTTTTCCTAGTTTCCATTTGATGTATTTCTATTTACTCACTCTTCAGGAATAGAGATTAAAAATGGAAACTTGCCTGATAGGTCTAAATGGGAATCTAAGTGATAACCAAACATCATTTCAAGAACCATTTAGCCCAAACACATGCATAGTAAAAATTTCTAATGTTGACTCAAAAATGGTCAAAAGCATAGGCTACCCCCATTGGGAAAAATACAAAAAAAATATAATAAGCTATCACCAAATATCATTTATAGGCCATGGAGATCTCTTAAGAAAGTTTCATACTTTTTATATTTTTTCCAAAGGTGTAGGCCTATGCTTTTTTTCCCTTTTTGAGTCAAAATTGGAAATTTGTTTCTAACTCTGTGCAGTTTAAGCCCTCTTCTCTTTTCTGTCTATATGAACGATCTGCCTCTTCTGCTGAAAGAAACTAAAGTGGACATCTATGCTGACGACTCAACTATTTGGTTAAGTGGAGCCAACTGCACTGAAATACAACAAACTCTAAATGTGAGTCGAAGTAAAGCAAACAGCTGGTTTAAACTTAATGAAATGCAACCTAACAGCAAAAAGACCAAGCACTTACTTATTGGTACTGCTAAGAAACTCCATCACAGTGAAATAACTACATCGCAGGTTTCCATTGACAACGCAAGCCTTGAGGAATCAGTAGAAGAAAATCTTCTTGGTGTCGTAATTGATCCTTACCTTTCTTGGGACCTACATATTGACTATCTAATAAAAAAGCTGAACTCTAGGATGTGCCTCCTCAAGAGAGCAATTGTCTATTTAACTATTGAATGCAGAAAAATGTTAATGCTCTCATTAAGCCAATTCTTGAGTACTGTTGTACTGTTTGGGGTAATTCTTCTGTTGAAAACCTTCAAAGGCTGTTACAAGTACAATAACGATGTGCGAGATTAATATTGGATGCCACCATTAATGACAGCTCCGTAGAACGTTTTGATAAATTAGGCTGGTTACCTATAGATGACATTGTACGCATTAGAAAACTACTTTATGCTACCCAAAGTTAGCTAGGGTAATTGTCCTGAATATTGCATTACATATTTTAAATATGTCGGGTCTGCACATGGTTATCGTACTAGATGTGCTATCTGTAATGTCAGGTCTGCACATGGTTATCGTACTAGATCTGCTATCTGTAATGACGTTTTAACACCATCAGGTAAACGAAAATCAGGGCTCAGGACTTTCCACTCAAGTGCATGTCGTCTATGGAATAATCTAGGTAACTCATAAAGAAACAATTTCCCACTCAAATTTCAGGAATACGCTACAGAACAACTTTATCAAGGAAAACTCCTCACTAGAACATTTTACGATCAGTAGGACTTTTTAAGTATTATAATTGAATTTTAACAATTAGTAGGAATTTTTATAATTAGTAGGATCAGTACGAATTTTTTATTTTGTAATTAATATATTTTTTCTATTTGTTGAGGGCCATTATGTCAACTACCGGGTTACCGGTAATAATGTATTTCATCCTCGGTAAATAAAGTATTTGTTGTTGTTGTTAAAAAAATGATATTTGTAGATGACCTAGAGTGCGCACAACGCCATTTAGGCCTTGCAAGAAATGTTCCAATACTTGTATTTTTTGCAAGGGTTAAGCCTATGCTTTTGACCATTTTTGAGTCAAAATTTGAAATTTGTTTCTATGTGTATGGACAATTTTTTTTAAAGAAATGATATTTGGTGATGACGTAGAACACGTAAATGGCCATGTAGACCTTATGAGAAATCTTGGATTTTATTGTATTTTTTCCACACGGGTAAGCCTGTGCTTTTAGCCATGCTCGAAACGAAATTTGGTGTTGACGTAGAGTGCGTTCAAGGCCATTGAGACCTTTTAAGAAATAATGTTTAGAGTGCTTCAAGGCCGACATATACCTTCTAAGAAATTTTCCAATTTTTTTATATTTTCTCAAAAGTGGTAAGCCTATACTTTTGGCCATTTTTTAAGCCAAAATTTGAAATTCTTTCTATCCACGCGTATGGCTAAAATGGTTCGAGAAATGATATTTGGTGGCACCAAAAAAAAAAAAGAAAAGTACGAGCTGGCACCAGAGAAGTACGAGCTGGCACCAAAAAAGTACGAGCTGGCACCAGAAAAGTACGAGCTGGCACCAAAAATGTACGAGCTGGCACCAGAAAAGTAGCAGCTGGCACCAAAAATGTACGAGCTGACACCAGAAAAGTACGAGGTGGCACCAAAAAAAGTACGAGCTGGCACCAAAAAAGTACGAGTCCGCACCAAGACTTGGCACCAAAAAAGTACGTGTGCCAGCTCGTACCTTTTTCGTACCATCTCGAACACCCTGGCTCGCGTGATAAAAAATCTCGAGCTCATAATTTAATTGTTAATTAGATAATGACTTTAATTTAACTTTGAAAATAGTTACGCAAAGGACATGAATATTTTCAGTCTGTTGTTCGTTCATGACGTAGACACAACGCAAATTTGAGAAAAATACATCTTTAATTGGGTAAAATGTGTCGTCTTGGATTTACGTACAAAATATACGTTAGAGTAACGGCAAGCTAACCACACGCGAAATAAATATATTTGTAATACAAAAAGGGTAATCCACTCTATTGCCTTGCAATACAATGTTTGTCAATGATTGTAGGATACAGTACATATATTACACCTCCATAAACGTTTTTCTAGTAAATGATATAAAATTTCAGTGTTTGTCTGAAGCAAACACATTTCATTTCTTTTTCTTTGCCATCGAGTTGTTTTCAAGCGATAAAAAATACCAACCAAATCTGTAGTAATACTCTATTTACAAATTGCAACTTACAGAAATTGTCTTCTGTGCCTTTTAGGCTATTTTTTTCACACACTAAAAATAACAATAGAAGCCAGGATTCATGGCTAGATCTCGCGTTCCCTACACGAAATAGTTTTTCCGTAGAAGGGACATATATTGCTTGGATGAAGCGGTAAGGGGACCATATGAACCGCTGTCCACATCACTCAGCAGGCTCGGTTTGAGATCTAGATCTGATGTCAAAGGAGCTGAAAGACAGGAAAGAAGTCGTTAATACTGGAACGCAAAGATTCGAAACCATAAATTAAAGGAGCTACTGGTCACGGTCTTTGGATTTTGAAGCTTAGCCTCACTTTTTCAAAACGATCATTTGTAATCTGTTTTAATTTTCTTCATCCCTTACCATCCTCGCCATATTTGTATTTATTCTTGTCTCTTTGGTGCTAATCTTCCCTGAAAAATTGTTATTTCACTGTTTCCCATTGTTTAAATGCATTTTTCAATGTCTCTAATAATAAGCCAAAATATCGTGACTGAGCTCCTTTAAGATTATCCTGCTAAGGTCAAGGTTTTCGATCAGCATAAAAACTTAAAGGGGTACTGCCACGGCAATTCTTGTTAAAAGTTTGTTCAAACTGCCATGAATGGCCCTTATAACATGAAGAGGTAGATTTCAAATCATTTCTTGGAAGGAAAAGAAACTGCCATTATTTTATGTTGATTTTTCCTAGACACAATGACAAAACCTGAAAAAGTGACCCTAACTTTTTAAAGTTGCAACATGTTGCAATCCATTTTGTACTCGTCATTAGTGGTCATAGACAACCGCAAATAGTTTCAGTGCACGTATCAAGTATTTTGCAGGAAAAATGCAAAATCTTTGACACATTTCGCTGTTGCAAACGCATCTTTGGGCTTATCCAAATAACGCGACAGTGCCCCTTTAAATAGTTCTGGAAAAGCGAACTTTGATTCGTGCTAAATTGTTGTCATAAATGGTCCCGCGCCTAACATTAACCATTTCCATAAAAGAAGAGCGAAATTAATAATGTGCAGAGACTAAACGCCCATACTGTAGGGAGTTCGCTATTACAATGAGTAAAGTTTAGTAAAGGCTCTGATTAATCAAAGATTCAGTGGATAAGTCACAGTTATTGTATGCAGTAAGACTACATACCGCCCAATTTGGAAATGGCTCAGTGAGGGCAAATTCCGAGGACAAAGCCCCAGGCAGTGTACAATTTGGTATCAAAAGGAATTAATTTCCAAACTAGACATGCATTTTGTACTGTTACTTGTTAATCAATCGTAAGGGTAACACACACTGCACATAATCAGTTCAGTTTGACAAGTACTAGAGTTTTCGAAAAAGTCCAAGTTAATAGCTAATGTGGATAGGTAAGACAGTCGCGTCTATGGGATCTCAGTATGACAGTGTAATAAGCAATTTAAAAAGAACTACTTACCGCTGTCCAAATGGCGCTTTATGCTCTTGTTTAGTTCATTCTCTACGGCTTTCATCAGCTGTCCGTCTCCCTGTGCAAAGAACCAAACTTGTTCACTAAAGGCTCTGATTGGTTCAAAGCGGTGTTTCGATAGAACTACCAAAACACGCCCTTGTTTCTACCTACCAAACAAAAACACTCGAACACGTTTTCAGGAAACAATAGCAACAAATCTTATTTGTCATTGTATTATTTTTCACCAGACATCTTTTATGCATTGCAAAACTCGGTTACATACAACTGACAATCATTTACCACGTGTTTTCAACAACCAAGCACTTAAAAAAGACTATGCTCTGTTTGTTTCGCGCCAAATTGCTCTCTTATCTTGCTTAAGATGAAAAGGACCTTTCAATATGAAATGGTCCCTCCGTGATGTGTGCCGATGCAATGTACATGTGTCGGCTGTGCATTTTATGACATATTCTGCAAAATGCCTAGTTAGAAGAAAAGATAGACGCCTTGCTGTGTACGAATTATTACTCGACTTCAAGCCCTGTACTGTTTTAGCATACAACAAAGACTTTGTAAGTTTGTAACTCCTTTATTACAGTGTTCTGGAAACAAAAAAGAACTGCTTCGACCCTACCACCGCCGACCAGTTAACTCAGTTGGTAGAGCACCTGACTAACGTGCGGTAGGTCGCGGGTTCAAACTCCGGCCGGACCAACACTCGGGGTCTTCAAAAAAACTGAGGAGAAAGTGCTGCCTTTGTAATGTCGTCTGCAAATTAGACGAAACCAACCTTGGCTGTGACCACCCCTGGTGTTCAACCTAATAGGGCCACAGTAATTGGCTACCTGCTGTTGTGGTCACTCTGACTATGGCGAAGCTAATAAAATTGCCAGTATCCTTACCTTGGAGTACATTCTATCAGGACTTGTTGCTGGTGAACCATTTAATATTCCTCCTAGAGGATCGGAACTGTAAGGGTTTGGGGACGCGCTGCGTTGCAATCCTTCGAAATTTCTTCGCGACCTTTCAAGGCTGTAAATAAAAAAACGTGGACTTCAATAAGCCACCAAAATCCTTCAAAGTGTTAACAGTGATTAGTGTAGAATTTCTTCTTACTCTGTCAACTTGTGTTCACACAAACAGGTTATGAGATAAAGCGAAATTATCACCAGAAATGAGTTCCATGTGACAGGTTTGCCAGTCATCAGACAAGAAAAAAGCCCTTACTTTTCATTGACCACAAACCACTCTTTACTGACCGCAAAAAACAAATCCTTCCGATTTCCTTGGTAAATAGTTTTTGAAATATTACCTTTCCCAGCAAAACAGGTTTCCGCCGCCCCAGTAGCAAATAAAAAATAAAATTCCCTCAAGCTGAGGTAAAACTCTGAGTTTGCCTGACTTCACGCAAGATTCCCCTACTTTTCCCTGGTTTCGCAAAAATTATGTTTTTCCTTTGTTTTGCCCTGGTACCCTGGGTGCCAGAGGTCATTTTTTTCGTTTGAAGGAGGGAATTCAGGGATATTTATTTTTTTCAACGGGCCTCTGGAGCCAGGGTATTGCCCTGGCTGTGGTAACTCCCACACGAAATACTGGGAGAACATATAGAAAAATACACATGGCCACGTATACAGCATTTGGGATAAGGATTTTGCTAAAATTGACACAAAGTATCCTTTCACTTATACAAAATGCCGAGGCAGATTACGCAACAGAGAATTTGTCCCCAATGCTTCGTAGTTTTTTTTCCAGCGCATTTCGAATGTCCTCGCCGTCAGATTCCCTGGAAGAAAATGGCCACCCCTTCCCCATAAGGTAAAGCTAAGAGCCTTTCCAGCCTTGAATAAAGTTTTCTAAACTCACTTTAGTAAGGCCTGTGATTCCGCCATCTTCTCGTTTGCTTTGTATAAACGGTTTGCTAGTTTGTCTTTAGACTTCAATTCGCTCTCGTACAGATCCTAAGAAAGTAAGGACGACACCTCAGTTTTGAACCAGGTAACATGCCTTCGTTAGCCTTCCAAACTGCCGTTCGTGATAAACTGAGCAGAAACCATTTACAGAGTCAATAAGATAGTGTGTTTCCCTACTTGTTGAATAGAATGGTCAATTGAAGGCATGTTGGTGCTAGTTGTGAAGACTCGAAAACGAACAAAAATCAGTCCTTGGGAGATGGATTGGATTGCAGGAAGTATTGCCAGGATGACAGCAAAACGTTAGCAGCCGAGCTCAGGGCGATTACTCTTATCCCTTCTCGTCATGGGAGCTTGGACTTGAGGCTCCCCCTCCCCCTCCCCCTCCCCAAGGTGGACAGCTAGGAGCGCAGTGTGGTTTTGGGTAATAAGCCTGCAGTGTGGTATCGGGTTATAACAGGGATGCCCTGCTGGTGAGAGCATGAGCTTCCTAACAATGTCGCCCGAGTTTGTTTCCCACACTTGGCGCAATGTGTGGGTAAAATAACAGCCAAAATCTTTCTCTAGGACTTAAAGTTGTTAAAATGAATAAGGTAATCAAAACAACCAGCTTATTAGTAGACTCGATCCAGAGCCAAAATATGAAACTGAAATCGCACTAATTCGATTGCGGGGACAGCTTTAGTGACAGCTATTGCTAGTATTAATTTTGGTTTTGTGAATCATGAGTCCCTCAGCGAAGTAAACCTGCCAGTAATTACTATTACTAGCCTCACCTTATATCTTTTCGCTTCAGAGTCAAATGTTTCCTTTTGTGCTTGACTTTCATGGATTCCTGCGCGCATTTTTGCAACATCAGCCTAGTAAAGAGAGAATAAGTCATTAGTGTGAATTAAGTAGTAATTACTTAATTATGCAGTTTCTTTCTTTCGGGGAAATGACACGTCTATGTAAATTCCAGTAGGTGACCATTAAATATTCGTTATTTCACATTAATTTATGTAAAATAATTGATTAATAATAATTCATTAATCAGTTTATATTAGAATTAGTCTCAAGAGCAAGAGAGATATGATGTCCTCCGAGAAGAGCTGCCTTAGATCTTACCCTGAAAAAGTGAAGGTAGTATACCACCATCCTCACGAATTCATTATTATTAATTAATTATTAATTCACTAGTAATAGTTCATTAACTAGTCTATTACAGAATTAGACTGTGAAAGTAGTATACCACCATCCTCACGAATTAATTATTATTAATTAATTATTAATTCACTAATAATAATTCATTAATTAGTTTATTATAGAATTAGACTGTGAAGGTAGTATACCACCATCCTCACGAATTAATTATTAATTCACTAATAATAATTCATTAATTAGTTTATTATAGAATTAGACTTAAGAGCCATTATTTAGGTGAGATACGATGTCTCCCGAGAAGAGTTGCCTGAAAAAGTGAAGGCGGTATACCCCCATCCTCACGAATTAATAAACATTAATTAATTAATTAACACTACTTGATTATTCAGTTCATTATTTAGGAGAGACGTCCTGCGAGAAGAACTTCGATCAAAACAAAACAAAACAAAGCAGACCAATATATAGAACTAACCTTGAGATCCGAAATCGTCATTTCTAATTCCTTTCTCGTCGTTGATTCGTTAGCTTCGCGAATTTTATCCAGTTTTTCTCGGGCAACGGCCTGCAGGCAAATGAAATAAGTAAGAAGAATTCAAAATGCTGCCTTATAGTCGGCAAAAAGCAAGGAGGGAGGACAAACTAGCAACCACTGGATTGGGATATGTTTTTTGTTACATGACTCCTTTCAAACATTTATTGCACACAGTTAACAAAACATAAATTGCTTTTCAGCCATTTTACTGGTTATTGAAGCTTGGTAGTACAGTATTGATCACGTGCTTATAGTTACTACTGGTTACTTGGAATAACAAAATTCATATCGATGAAAATTTAACTGCGAGAAAGATAGAAATAACTACTCATATCCGAAATAGGGCATTTTTGTCAAGTAACATGAAAACGGTTTAGACTTATTTCTTTGCTCGCCTAACAGGAGAGAAATAGGGTAACCTATGGTCAAAGTTTTCATTGCCTGCTAAGAAGCCGAAACCTAAATGCCACTTACATCATCACAAAACCAACGACAAGAGTTTCAGTTTTTTCAACTGTGCTAAAAAATATAGATTCGGTTTTCTCTTTGTCTGGCACATTGTAAACTGTTTTTGTCCACCAAATGACGTCCCTGGTCATGATCAAGTGTCTTTTTGGCAACGCGATTTGAATGCCATTTTTGTTTCAGGAAAAAGAGCCTGACATTTGACGCTTGAAAATGGCCAATTTTGGCTCAGTAGCTCCCAAAGTGTGGAATCTTGTATTTCAAATACTAAACTAACAAGCCACGGAAAAACAATCGTCTCATATGCATTTTAAAGGCAAAGAGACAAGAAATCGTAAGAAAAATTTGTGGCACCAAAATAAAATAAAATAAAATAATTCATATCTCACCTGTTCTTCTAAATGTGCGTTTACTTCCTCTAATTTGCGGTTGAGTTCAAAGCGCGACTGTTGAAAAAAACAGAATTTGGTTTAGTGTAGTAATTGTAACGCAAAACCGCAATTTTATACGATGTCTTCTATAAAATGGAAAATGTAATTAGCGGAAAATTTCATGGCTTTAAACAGGTCCAAATATCAGTGACAAACCTTAGCCTCGAGTTCTTGTTTGTAGGCTTCCAGCTTTCCTTTCTCCACAAAATTGCTCTCGTAAAAAGCCTGAAACGGTTTAAATGTTGATAAAGATCCGACTAGTTACACTCACTTCGAGCAATACCTTATTGACAGAAAATCATTTTTTAAGTCTTTGAATGAATGAATGAATGAATGAATGAATGAATGAATGAATGAATGGATGGATGAATGGATGAAAAAAGAAAGGAATGAATGAATAGATGGATGGACGAAAACATGATAAAAATGAACGAATGACTGATAGAAAGAACGAACTAATAAGTGAATAAAATGTCTTTCCTGTCGGCTGAGCTTGCGAAAGAGGCAAGAAACAAAGTTCTCTCACACTGAATGGAGGACCTGGGTACAAGCCAGGATGTCAGTTTCACGTCCGGTCACGTGATTCAGTTTTTGTTTTCTTGCCGGACAGTGCAACAGCTTTCCCACCCTCCCACCCCTTAGTTAGTTTTTGCCTAATTTTTTTTTGTTTTTTTGGTAGAAGTGTATCAAAGTGTGGGAGCTTTTTTCCCATCGTTGACTCCACTTCTCTTATCGTTGTGATGGTTGATAGATTTGTCAATAAAGTGCTGTTGCATTGTCGTGTGGTAGACAAATGGCATTCAGTGTGTGAGAATAGATGTATGTATGGATGAGTGGATGGACGGATGAAAGAATGAACAAATGAAATCATGACTGATAGAAAGATCGCACGAATACATGGATGTTTCGATGAATGAAATAATGTACAAACGAACAAACGGACGAATAACTCAAAGATTGAACGAACGAATTAATGAAGGAATGAACGAGCGAGCGAACGTAGGGAAAAATGGTGGGTAGTCACCTTAAGTCTGTCGACTTCATCCTCTAACTGTCGGTTGGCGTGCTCCAGACGTTCCTTATCAAACTGCAGACGCTACAAACATTGCAAAAATGTGTTCGTTTTACACTTGCAGGTGCAATGATTTATGTTATTCGTTTACGGTAAATGCAAGGAAGGACAAGGTTGCAGTAGTAGGATATACGCACCTTCCATTCAGCTTTGGCTGCTGCCAGCTCTGAGAGACAAAATCAAATCGGAAAATTAAGCAAAATAGTTCCTAAAACAACACTGACTAAAGCAAGAACGAAAAGGGAAAATGTAGTAAGGCAGTATACGAGAAAAGTTTACTCCGATGCAGTTCATCTAACCTCAAATTTGAAAAGAAAAAAAAAACAACAACAACAATAACCAAAACAAAACAAACAAACAAAAACTTACAAGGGGCTTATAGAATTACGATGATGAAGTGTACCACTTGTTTGATCTGGTTAGAAATGACAACGTCTGGAAGCAACTCACACGCGTGTTTTGTTAACTCGTAGGCACGAGAATTCCCCCAAATCAGAAACTATTGGGGGGTAACGCGAGTATGCGATTTTTGAATTATTTGGATTGAGGAGCAGGGTTGGTGCAGTGGTGAGAGCGCTCGCCTACAATGTGTCGCCAATGTGTCCCGGGTCCGATTCCCGTCAAAAGTGGACTGAGTTTGTTGGTTCTCTACTCTGCTCCGAGAGTTTTTTCTCCGGGTACTCCGGTTTTCCCCTCTCCTTAAAAACCAACATTTCTCCCACACGGCCCCACAAGCTTGCAGCTTTAATTCTCAACCGTGTATAAATAAAGTTTCTTTTCTTTTTTCCTTTTTTTTTTTTACACGGAGGAGTTTTAATTGATAGTTGTTGTCTGTTTTAGAGGAAACGCTGTTTCCGACGAAGGAAATTTAAAAAGAGCTACTTATGTGGCTATGACAACATTGATAAGTGCAATTTGTTTGTCATCGTCTGTCTACTGACCCAAACAATCACACAATGCATTACGCGCACCAGGCTTCCCATAGTTTCCGGAGTGTGGAGTGGTACTAGGGCCAGGTCTGTGGCGTTACCCAAGCATTCCCCGTGATTTATCAAAACAAAGAACAGATAAATGCATTGATACTGGGACCAGAGCTGTGACGCCTGGCCTGCAAGGCATATTAAAATTACCTTGTTGCTGTTGTTTGCTTGCTTGCTCCACCCGAGAACGATTTTCTGCTTCCTGGTGAAGTCTCTCGCTCATGTTATCCAGCTGACAAAAGGAAAAAAAGAAAAAGAAATTAAAAAAAATATTGAGAAATTTCTTGAAAGAAAACGCAAACTGTTGAAGAGCAAAAGGTAAGTAAAACAACTGGGGACAATTGAGGCCGATTTACACGGTACGATTGTCGCGCGCGTCTTGACGTATACGACACAAAGTAGTACAAAGTCGTGCCATGCGAATGATCCTACAACTTCTCTTCCACAGACGCACGTGGTGTGAAATTTGTTGCACGATTTTGAATCTTGTTTCAAACTCTTATTGCTGTCGTAAGTGAAGGCAATGTTAAATGAGGGGTGTTGTATACGATTTTTTTGCATGGCGCGAGCAGCACGTGCTACAGACGTTGCATGCGACAGTTACAAGCAAAACCCAAACCAAAACCATAACAAAATAAACAAACAAACCTGTCGTCTAAGTGAAGTAATATGCGATTCCATGGCTGCACGTTCCTTTTCAAATTCAACGCGAAGAGCGGGGATTCGGCTTTCTGAGCTTTCGTATTCCTGGAAATTATTAAGAAATGGCAATAATATCAACAACTTAAAGGTTCATTAAAAGAAATTGGATTTGTAATATTTTTGATAAAATTTTAAGAAAGAACGATATAAAATTGAGAAAAAAAGTTGGCTTAGTTTGTTCAAAACGTTAGTTCCAATCGGGAAATACTTCTCGGGCCCGAAATGGCTTCCGGAGTTTTGCGAATTGCATGCCTGACCTGAAAGTACCACAGGTCCAATTACCACCTTGTACAGCATCATAAACAGCACATGACAATTAAGTAATAATCAATAGCTTTCAGTTGAATGAGCGGTTCACCGTAGGAAAACGCAAAGGCGCAAAAGTTTGAATCACTTTCCATGTCTAAATGATGTGCTCAAGAAGGGGAATGTTTAATTGAAAAAGGAGCATGTATCTTAGCTACAACATTATTGTCTTGATTTAACATCAAATTCCTTGGAATACCGTTAACTTTAAGAGTTTACACTCTTACCTTAAAACGCCGTTTGTAAGACTTGAGTTGCGTTTTGAGGGCAACGACTTCTTTTTGGTGTTGAGATGTCCTGAAAAGAACCCCAAAAATTTACGAAAAGAAGTTCTTTACATGATTGTACTCTCTTGAAAACAGCTCAAGCTTTTGCAAGTTTAAAAAGTGGTTCATGAAGGTGAACTCGAGTAGCTAGGCGTGCCATATACGTTGTTCAGTGATATAGCTAGGCAAAAAACTCCAAGTGGCTGGTAATTTAGGTAAAGCAATCAGTTTTATTCCCTTTAGAGACTTGGATATTATTTCTCTGTTCCAACTCGAGACATGCTGATTATGTAATGAATCACCTTTGGTCGCTGGCCTCCAACTTGGCTTCTAACACTTTTTTCATCTCCAGAGCTTTTCGAGTCTTACGCTTTTCCTGCAATGGGGAATAAGCCAGTGATTGATTAAAGGAGCTATGTAACAAGCTTTTAATACCAAAACTACAAAAAAGCCTTCTAGGCTTAGGATGGCGAAGATAAAAACGGACTGCAACTTGAAAAAAGTGGTTCAACGTTTTCAAGTTCTACCTTTGTGTTGTGGAAAAATAGTCCAATAGATTATGGTTTGCCTCCCCTTTAGAAAATAACTTGATATAGTCTCCCTTTTGGTGTTCTACAGGCAGTTTGGTTATGAGGAAAGGTACTGGAGGGTACTACGTCACCATGACGTAGCCCCTTAAACGAGACTCTTAACTGTAGTAGCTATAAACAAGAAGTGAACTCAACAGCTATGAAAGAAATCAAGAGAAGCGAAGGTCAGAAGAATTACCTCCTCTATGTCTGCTTTTGCTTCCGCCAATCTTCTTTCCATTTCTGCAATCTGTGGGACATAGAATTTATACACAGAAATCTCGTGAAGACAGAGATACTATGTCAAATTCCTTCTATGGAGTAGATGTGTCATTTAAAGGGAACTTCCACGCTAAATTGTTGGAAATAATTACTAGCCTCCAAATTTCGTTTTGAAACGTGGATATAACATTTAGGTGTACAAAAAAAATCGATATCATTATCGCCTATTCGGGCGCGGCCATTTTGGATTTGATGACGTGTAATGGTTGCCCTAGGCCTATTGTTTAACACAAAGGATTTTCTGCTTCATTTGCTTCCTGACAATAGCTGCAACCATTACTCGTCATCAAATCCAAAATGGCCGCGCCCGGGGAATTTGAAAGCGAAAATAGGCGATAATGATATCGATTTTTTGTACACTTAAATGCTACATCCACGTTTTAAAACAAGATTTGAAATCTAGTAATTATTGCTTACAATTTAACGTCAATTTGTTGTAAGAGCGGAGGTTCCCTTTATCTGTTGAATACGTTCATCTCACCTTCGCTCCCAACTTCGTTCTCGACCGCACTTCCGCTTCCCACAATTCCTTGTGTTCCTCTGCCTCTCTTTCATGTTGGGTACGACTAAGAGCTTCGGACTGTCAAGACATAGGATTAATTTATTCATCTGGACAGGATACTACACTGGCACCGTAAAACGATTTAAGTGGGCACAAAAAGACGCGCGTGTAGCACAGCAGTGATAATGTGATCATTATTGCTATTGTCGTCGTCGTCGTCGTCGCCGCCGCCGTCGTCGCCGTCGCCGCCGCCGTCGGATTAGAACCCATGACCACTGCGATACCGGTGCAGTGCTCTGCCAACTGAGCTAACAAGCCGTCTGGGAGCTGGTCATTTTATTGGTTCGTAATTTATACCCACGAGTGATGAATATATGAGAATGAATATATGAAAATCATATCTTTGAACTGCGGATCAAAGAATCAATGTGTTTGATCATTGCAGTTACGAACACTACTTAATTAAGCAGTAGTGAAAATAAAGCCTGAAAAGTATTCAGGCTTGTACGGGAATCGACCCCACGACCTCTGCGATACCGGTGCAGCGCTGTACTAACTGAGCTAACAAGCCAACTGGGAACTTGTAAACTGGGGATTTGCCCACAATTACCAGTCCATTATGTAAAGATATTTGGCAATCATCTATTCATTTTACCTGTAATCTATTCTCCAACTCGATAGAATCTCCTTTCACGTTGGATAGCAGCTTCTCCAGACTCTGCCGCGCCTGTTGATCGAGAAACATTTTGGTTAAAAAGGCAGAATAGTAGTATAGTATATTTACATTTAGTTCCGTGAACACCACAATATATATAGATGGATAAATTACTGAAATCTAAGTAAAATAAATAGCTGGATCTATGACTAATAAGAGGGATAAACTAACAAAATACTCTCAAAGATCAGCGTCCAGAATGAATGGAAAATGATATCCTTAGATTAAATTAGCCGCCCTCGAAGCAACGTGGCGGCGCACTGTGACCATCGTCAAACCAATGAACTTTAGAACCTATAAATCGACGGCGAAAATAGCCAGGCCATCATGAAAGGAGGAACGAGAGAGGAGTTCGATATAAATCTCAACAAATTGAATAAATAAATAAAAAAAAAAAAGACAAGGTTAAGAAATTCTCATAAACTACCTCATGTTTGAAGCTTGGAACGGCGTCACGTTTTCTAAAACGAACTTTTCTGCGATCCTGCCCTCGACAAAGGAACAAAACTACGCTATCGTCGAATTTATCAGGAATTTTTCCTGATCCTTTGACTTGGTCAGACATACTTGAACGGAAATTCTTAGCTCGCATCTATTCAAAAGTGTTGAAATTTTCACATCGCTTTCGTGTTTCCAGCAAGCGACGTCTCGACTACACAATTTCGAAACGGAAAGATTTTGTTTTCGCGTCTCTAAATGCCTTAAACATTAGCGTGCAAGACAGAAACCGCCGGCGATAATTTTAATTAGCGTAATGAAGGTAAATGATTGGTTTTAAATAGTGAAAGAGGCAATTAGAATGCATAATTTACAGCGGAGTACAATGACTACAAAACCGCGATAGAGAACTGAGAAATTTTCTTTGTTAATAACTGAAACTGTGCGAAAACTTAATCAATTTTAACTAACAAAACATTTAACCGCGCGAAATAAAATTAACTTACCATGTATAACCGGAGGTACGAAAAATTTCGCCGACGAAAGCTAATTTTCTTTGTTTTGAAAGTTCAAGCAAAATTTCATATATGTAAATCGAAACACTGCCTGTTCGAATTTTCAAGCCGGAAAATCTGGTTCCGAATTTGACATCAAAGGCTATGGTTCTTTCAATACGAAACAATTACACTTAACGCTTTCTCACCCAGTTAAGTAAATATTGAAAACAAAACAATGGCGATCACACAGCTATAATATGGAGAAAAAGTTTGAAAACACGTTACGTCATGAATTTGAAAACAAACAGGGAAGTTGAATAATAAAAAGGCTAATTGAAACAAAATCAAACAGCGACAGCGGCGGAGTTGAAAACGTAAAGATTCTAAAACTAGACTTAGAGAGCAACATCTACAAGAAAAGGAACGCGCATGAGAAAGTAATAATGTTCAGGACTGAGGATTTCAAATACAGACTCAAAATTCAATACCATCGTGTGCAACATACTTGCAGGAATCTTTAGCAACGACGACGTCCACGGCAACGAAAACGTCATTTCAAAATATAACTTCTCGTTTTTGTAACGCTTTTGCGATTATTCCAAATTGCTTAACTTGGAAAATGCTGGCGAACTGTTCTGGGACTAAATTTCTATGATGGCCGTCAAAGGAAGGAAAAAGAAAGAAAATTTGCCGTCATGCACTCACGTTCTTGAGAAAATATAAAATTTGCTCATTTCACGTTGTAGTTTTGCAGAGGAAGGCAAAGAAATGTACCAAAACGTCGCTCTACGCGTGTGTTTTACATTTTGGTACATTTCTTTGACGTCCTCTGCAAAATAACAATTTAGGTTTTCCCGAGAACGTGAGCCCATGATGGCAAATTTTCTTTCCTTTTCCGAGTTTTTGACTTAATTTAGCCCCTGGCGAATTCGCCAGTATTTTCCATGTCAGACGAATTAGAATGATCGCGAAAGAATTACAAAAGCGAGAAGTTAGATTTTGAAAAGACGTTTTCGTTGCCGTTGCCGTTGCCGTCATCGTTGTTTAAGCTCCCTAACTTTGAATCGGTACGAAGGTTTTCGCGCATCGCAATCATTAAATAGCGGGTTACACAGTTCGTTGGCAATAATTTACTTGCGCGCCTCATGTATTCATGTGTGTCAACTCATTCATGTCCAATATACACGTCAAAACAGCGTCACGATCCGTATCATTGAACTGATATGCTCTAGTTATGCAATGCTTTCGAGTGACATACCATAGGGTACTCCACAAGTCACTGGTCAAGGCTCGTGTATACAACAAGAAAACACAAGTGAAAAGTGGGATAGTCAATGGCATACCAGGTGAAAGCTTTGTATAACTACTTTTACCATGCAATAGAAAATACACAGGCGCATGCAATCAATGCGACATAGGCCCAGTGCATGACTGGAAGGATAGGTGGAATATCGACGAATATACAACGGCTTTGCTGTATTTTCTATGGGATAGTACAAATGCGTGTATACCTAACGTGAAACGAGAAATAACATCGCAATACTCCACGCTTTGACCTCCGTTACGACCAGTGGTACAAATCGGGAGGATACACTCGCAAATCGAATCCATTCGTGTATATTGCACAAACCTCCATCTATTGTATCGGGAAAATACAGGTTTCGTTTATTTTATTTACTAATCTGCTTATTTATGTTTGCCACTTAATGAGCCACTTTTCCAAATAAAAAATGAACAAGACAGTTTGATTAGAGAAATGTGTAATCCGCAGCATCTTAAACATCCTTAAGGGGGCGCAATGTCGCATAATTTGGTCTGAACCCAAACATGTCAAGTGGAACGCTTAAAAAAAAGTTTTCCTACGAAGTACTTAATATGTGCATCGAAAACTGTTTGCGGTTCTCTGTGGCCGCGGATGATGAAGAGGAAATGGATTGCAATTTGAAAAAGTTAGGTAAACGTTTTTCAAGTTTCAGCATTGTGTCGCGTAAAAATCGCCATAAAATCATATTACTTCCTTTTCCGTCCAAGGAATAATTAGAAATCTACCTCATCGTGTTAGACTGGCCGATAGGCCTTTACACATTCTGCCGGCAGAATTTCGAGCGTAATAGGGCCTCAGGAGCAGAATATATGAGTGGGGCATAATCCGAGCAGAATAGGCCATTTTTGGCCATTTTGCATATTCTGGGGCCTGGGAACGAGTCTGAGAGGGAGCTAGACACGAGCATCCGAGCAAAACAAGATGGCGGAACCAAACCCGCAACCGGTAGAAGTTAGCAGCTGTTACAGTGGATGGACAAAGACATTTCTGATATGGTTCATTGTTGTCCCAGACTCTTTTTACAAGTTATTACCCATGTTAGTTTTGAGGATTAAATAATGTTGGGTTAGCTATAGCCTCACCCTGGAAGGGCGATATAATGTCTTATTTATCATGTTTGAGTATTTTGAACCCAGGAATATCAATTTTTACAGAAGCATAATTCGAGCATAATAGCACTTTTGGAGCATAATCTCGAGCAGAATAGCCTTTTTTGGAGGTAATTCTTTTGAGCAGAATAGCCTTTTTTGGAGGCAATTCTTTTGAGCAGAATAGCCTTTTTTGGAGGCAGTTCTTTTGAGCAGAATAGCCTTTTTTTCGAGCAGAATGTGTAAAGGCCTACTGGCCGATCGCTTAATACAAAAAGTACTTCCTCACGATTTGAACAACTTATGATGATAAGTGACAGTACTACTTTAAGGCAAAGTTGATGAAGGGATAATGGTACGCATTTTAGACAACATCAAGAAAGGCCTAACATACAGAAGAAAAATCCCCACCCCCACCCACTGGACAACAACACTCACCTCGTTTGACTCCTTCACTTCCTTTAGTAATAAACCACATTTCGCCTCCTCTTCCCTCAAAGAAGCTACTACCTGAGCTTTTTCGACTTTCAGTTTGGTCACCATTTGTTCTAACTGAGCCTGGAGGAGAACAAAAATAGGTAGCAAAATATAAATAGACTGAAGCGTTGGTATGACCGGCTGTGTATTTCAAAGTTTAAGGCACTGTTTACACGGACGCGGTTTCATTTGTAACCGCATCGGTTTCGATGCGGTTACGCCTTTCGTTTACACGGCGCCGGTCGAGTTCGTTATCAGAACCGGGTCGTTTTGAAAACGCTTTCAAAAGTGGAGCGTTTTCAAAACGATACGGTTTCATTGGTCGTGTAAACGGCGAAACCGCATCGATTTAAAAACGGTTACTTATTTTGGTGCGAAATTGACTGGCTCGCGAAGGGTAAATATGGTGAACTTCGCACGGAGTGCAGCGCTTTTTTGCACAATCACAATTTAAGTTCGTGTTTTTCATCTTTCATATATTTTACTCTCTATAAACCAAGAGGCATATCGTAATAACAGGCAGAGATGCCTTGAAATGTTGACTTTTTCGTCGATACGCATTAGAGTAACGAAGAGAAAGCAAAACGACGATTCTGGATTCGGCCTGGGAGAAGTCGTGTTTGATGGGACTACTTTTTGGACGGGTAAATACTTCCAGAAGAATGCCTGAGAACGAGATCGCCATGACGTAAACGGTTGGATAGGTTCCGTGTAAACACTTTGAAACCGTGTCGTTTTTGATGCGGTTTCGAGGTCATGAAACCGTGTCGATTGGAAACCGCGTCCGTGTTAACGATGCCTAAGCCAACCTGTATCGCCTTTAATCGAATGATCAAAATTTAAGATTTCGCCCACAGGCTCAAACTTAAACCACCTTGTTCAGCGAAATAAACAGCACCACAGGAAAGTACTGTTCAGTAGCTTTCATTTGAATGTTCACACTTTAGGATTTAATCCACAGACTCAAAAGTTAGAACCACCTTGTACAGCTTAATGACAGCACCACAGGGAAGTACTGCTCAGTAGCATTCATTTGAATAGCTACACTTTAGGATTTCATCTCCACACTCAAATGTTAGAACCACCTTGTACCGCATAATGACGGAACCACAGGAAAGTACTGCTCAGTAGCTTTCACTTGAATAGTTACACTTTAGGATTTCATCCACAGACTCAAAAGTTAGAACCACTTTGTTCAGCATATAAACAGCACCACAGGAAAGTACTGCTCTGTAGCTTTCATGTGAATGGTCACACCTTTAGGATTTCATCCACAGACTTAGAATTAGAGCCACCATGTACAGCATAATAAACAGCACCGCAGTTCGAGCACGAACCAATCGTAAAGCGCATTTTCTATTCTTGTCACTTAAGCCTGGTTTCCGTATGATCGCAGACGATCGCGGATCGCAGATCGTAAAAATTTCTGCGATCGTCTGCAATCAAATGGAAACACACTTCTGCGATCGCGATCGCAGTACATGATCTTCTGCGAACGTCTGCGATCATATGGAAACCAAAGTTCTGCTATCTGCGATCGAAACCCATCTCATAATATTCCGTCTGTTCGCTGCAAAGCTCACTATTGTCAGAAACAAGCACGGCCAAGAACGAACATGGCAGCGTTAGTAATGAGAAATTAATGGCAGTAGTAAGTTACGCTGCACGAGTGTCTTTACAACCAAAACAGTGAAGATTTTAAGGATAAAAGCAAAAAGGCAAACAGCTGGGAAAATTGGGAAGAAATTCAAGATATCTGCGGCAGATGCGAACACAAAATTCCGTCGCGCACGAAAATGCTACCAGCTGGTTCGGGCGATATTCCGTTCGTTGATAATTTTACAGTCTCGATTAACTGAACCCACACATTGTCCACAAACCGTATTTTTGGCAGTTTTCTCTGACCGAAATGAATTGCGATCGTTTGCAATCATATGGAAAGAGCGCTCTTTGCGATCGTCTGCGATCATATGGAAACCAGGCTTTATAGCCACCATCTTTATCACAACATTTTTCTGCCATTACAACAACAAAAAAATGCTCCCAAAAGCACCATTCCAGCTTTCACTTGTAATTTCGTTCACAATTTTTAGAACCACCCAGGAAACTAAATGTTAGTGTCTTTCAGTTTCCTTACTTTCCAGTTATCAAGATATGCTTTCTAACTAACCAAAATGTTTAAAAATGATTAAGAATATAAACCTTAGGTTGTACCAAATTATTGAGATACATCTTCCCGATATCCTCAGATTTCCAACAAATCTCTGTTCAGTCTTAACGGCAGGATACAATTTTCGACGTTCTATGATCCGGCGACAAATTGGCGCTCATAAGCTTTCGCAAGCTAAGGCTCTCATATTAACGTAAAGAGGTTGATTTACAGCGCAAGTTAATGGACTTTGACACTTCACTACCTTGCAATTATCTCCATCATATTAAGTTCATTTTTGTTAATATATATGTATATATGCCATTATACACTTTAACATGGCCAATAAAATGAAAGCACGACCGCTATTAAGGATTAAATTTCTTTAAAAATGCTATTATTTTGTCGTCGTTTTGTCCCCAGAATTTAAAACAAGCTGTTGGATTTGGAAACACTAATAGAAAGTATTGAAAGATTTTTATGGCTTTTTCCGTCATAGAATGCAGATTCCGTTTTAATGAATTACCTCCTACTCTTTCCGACTGCTTAATGTATGCAATAGCTTTGGCTCTGGTGGATCTATCAAATAACATGTCATAAAATTGACATTTGCAACGTCCATGGCAGTTACAAGGAAAATATTTATGCTCTTTTTCCCCAGCTGAAAAGTGGCGTGGCGTCTATTTATAGTTTAATTAACGTCCTTTTGGAAATAGATGATGGATTTGAATAAGACAAATGCTCTCGCTGAGTGGGCCCGAACGACGAATAAAACTCCACGGCTGGAGAGACAAGCGAAGTGAAAAGAGAAAAGGAACATTTCTTTCAGCAACATTTCCTCTCAGGATAAATGAATCAACGTGGTAAAAAGTAAATATAAAATTAAAGTAAAGAAATTAATTATATAAAAACAAAATTATCACGCGTAAACGGTTTTACGAAAAGTTCAATTCGTAGTCGCTTCTTCGCTGCCATTTAGGATCCATTTCATGCGATATTGTTATCATTCGTTAATTCATCCATTAATTGTAAATTCACCACATATCTTTTATCATTTGATTGATCGAAGAGATGCTTGCAGTTTCATTACAAATAGCATTTAGTTGTATGATGACAGACACGATAGAACAGTCTACCTTTCATTCGAACAACCAAACGTCAAGTCGTTAGCTGTTGTTTTAACCTTTTGGGCCCCGTCTACACTTATCCGGAAAAATTAGAAAACGGATAAAATGTTTTCCGTCCGCACTATTTTTTCTTATCGTCTTCATCGTCCATACTGTAAAGCTGCTTCACGCCAAGAAACGGTTCAATATATCGTGGAGTTTGCACATGTTATCTGATATAACGTCAGCATTTCACACCAGGACACTCAGCCCGCGTTTTCAAACTTCTCCACTATGGAGAGCGTTTCAAAACGTTCCATTTTCAGTAACCAAGAGCGCCGTATCAGTGTGGACGGAAGGCTAAAACGGAGGCAAAACGTCCGCCCAGATTGGTGCGGACGGGGTCGGAGCCTGTGGATGAAAACCTTAAAAGCGTGACCAAACACGAGCCTTTCAGCAGTTCTTTGCCGAGAAGCTTCTTGTCTTTAAGTATTGCCCAAGATGTAATCTGCGTTCACTTTAGTTTGTAGAGTTTGGGAACAAAACTTAAGGGTCGGGTTCGTTGAATAACCTGCTATCGGTCGAAAGATTATTTGGGAAGGACGAAACGTATTATCAAAGCGTTTATGGCGTCTTATGACTCTATTTTGAGCTTTATAATCAAGATGTCACGTTCAAGATGTTAGTTGCGTGACCTTATTACGACGCACAGGCAACAACGTAACCGCGCGCAACGACCAAGCAGCCATTGCGTGACCATTTATCGCGCACTAAAAACCTAAATTTAAATGACGAATTTGAGGTTACACGCTATTACGTTATCCATCAGTTTATTTACTACGTAGCAAGGTGTTGCGTGACAACATCGTGGCAGACATTCACCGAATTGTCAGCAGCATTTCTTTCCCATTGTAAAAACGCCTTCAAAAACTTATTAATAATTCATGGTGAAAATACAAAAGAAATTTATTTTTAATGAGTGTCTTTATACTAATAAAGACACGGCTAGATTTTAAGTCCGATCTTCTTGGCCAAAATAACCCAAAATCTAAATATTAGTGCACGAATGGATAGATACACAGTGAAGCTTTTGAAGTCGTTCAATAAATTCGCAATTCGTGTTTTATCAAGTCCTAAAACACTCGTGTTTTAAACTTGATAAAACACTCCTGTTCATTTATTAAACATTACTTAAACGCCATGGCGAAATTAAGTTATAAGAGTTGATTAATGAATTCATTTACCGGTTTCCCGTCTTCCTCTTCGTTGGACTGCGAGAAATGAAGTTAGCAACAACGTAATAGTTTAGTCAACATTTTAGACATTTTACAGGCAGTTTATGTTTTTAATGTACGGTAGATTTCAAAAAGGGTCGTCATAATCTTGTTATTAGTCATCAAAGTAAGAACATACCTAGTGACAGGAAGATGCTGCCGACAATCTGCCGACTTATTGGCAAGGTATTTTTGTAACAGAATTATCATTACGTTTTATGTAGTTTATCCCTAAACCAATGACTACCTATCTCCCCAATTCACCAATCCCAGGCTCGTTTAATTCAGAAAGAAAATGTTTAGTGCTTCTAATGTTTACGTTATATCAAGAGAACCTTGCATCATCATTTATCAGTGTGTGCTTCGTGAACACCTTGGCAGAAAGTTTATATGTAGTTTATCACCCGTTAAGCATTTACAACCACTTTAACTTTTTATAATCAACATTTTGCTACACATTCTAAACGATTTTAAGCCGCAATTTTCTTAATGACAATCATAGACCTTGGTACCCAATAATTGCAATGTAATCTTAAAAGGAGACATTTACGATACTACCCGGCAGTTTCCTTGGCTACGCGCTTTCAAATATTCCACTGATCGACAAAGTGACCACCTCACACCACCCCACTGCACATCAACCCAACTACACATCACTCTTCCCCACCCCACTCCAACACAAATTTAGTACTTGCCAGAGATCTGGTGACGGATTCTACGTCCGCGCTTCTTGAGACCAGTCGTTCAGCGGTCTCTCCTTGGACTCGCTTAGTATGTTCCAGTTCTTCTTCAAGCTTCATAGCGCTTACTGCTGCCTCACCTCTGGTGGCTTCTACTGACGCTACCTACAAAGACAGAGGAAAAATAGTACTAAAGTGATGACGTCACAAAATCTAAATTTGTGAAATTATGGGATGTTCAGAAAGAACAAGATACAAAAGGCCTACTTGCCAAACATCGGCATTTTCTTACAGGTTGAGAGCGAGATATTAGCACCGTTACGCTCTGTTGACTACGTACAAATGAAATCGTTCCAAATTTTACTTGGTTCGTAACGTTATGAACCAAGTGGTAAAATTTAGAATGATTTGTACGGAGTCAGGAGAGCGTAACGGTGCTAATATCTCAGAGCTGATTTTTGAAATGTAAGCATTTTTCACCTTGCTCTTTCTGTAGATCTCAACAAATCCCATAATTTCACAAATTCAAATATTTGCGACGACACACTTTAGGACTTCTCTTATTTCATTGGCCTATAGTCAGATTCACGCCTTTTCCCACTTACTGCACTAAGAAGGCCTAATTAAAGGTGCCTGGTCTCCGATAGAAAATTGAAAATGACTTAAACATTTTGCACTCACGGGTACCCCATTTTGGTCTGGCCTCTACCACACGTTTAGATATTGCATAATAAGTATCACACCAACAGGCTCCTTCAAACTAACTTACAACAATACAGAAAATGTACACCTTATCTAGGGCTTTTGAAAAGACAATTGGAGCAATCTCACTTTTTAGGGATCAATAACCTCCACACAGGACAAAATGTAATGTTACTACAGTGTGTTTTAAGGCTTTTGAGAATTATCATTGCAAGGCTATCCCGAAATATCAAGAGCCCTTGATGCGGTCTCCCTTCCTTGTGTAGTTATAAACGGCCCAAAAATACCTTTGGTCTTAATTGCCTTTCTTAATTCAGTTCAAAACCACCCACATCAATTTCTTGGCCATTTACAAGACCTTAATATTTTATTTTATGTTACTAGCTTCGCCACACTGGGCGGGGACGCTAAAATAGCTTTGCGCTCATTACTGTAGGCCCTCCCCTCAAGGTAAAAGAGATAAGACAGGAACTTATACAGGCAAAAAATAGCGATAAAAGAGTCCGACGTTTCGGCGACATCTTGGCGCCATTGTCAAGGGAAACTAAATTAAATATGCGATTTCAAGAGTGACTAAGAGTTCAGTCACTAATTTGCATAAGTTAGACAAAGACCTTTGCGCGAATTGAGTCTGATTGTACATTTAAACACGGTAGTAATTGTTACTCTTGAAATCGCATATTTGATTTAGTTTCCCTTGACAATGGCGCCAAGATGTCGCCGAAACGTCGGACTCTTTTATCGCTAGTTTTTGCCAGTATATGTTTCTCTAAATCATTGTTGATTAAAACAGGAACTTACCGCGTTTTCCAAGTTAAGCAGCTGGTTCCTCAGCCGAGATCGCTCGTCCTCCAGCTCTTCACGAAGCTAAACAAAAAAGAAAGTTAATGGATTTCCTAAACTTAAAACTGATAACCACACAACATTTAACTGTACTATAACTAACAAGGTCAAAGATGAAAACGAAGTCAGAATGAAGGATAAAATGGCTTAACGTTCAGATGTGCCTTGAGCCCCGGCTAGACAGACAGACAGACAGACAGACAGACAGACAGACAGACAGACAGACAGACAGACAGACTTTATGCTCTGTAGCTTGTGGGATCGTATTAAAAACTAATTCAGTACAAATCAATTTAAATCATGTAAAACTACAAATACAAATCCCTTACTCTGAGGACATATGGCGACAGAACTTTTTCGGCTGCTGGCCCCAGACTATGGAACGAACTACCTTTATCACTCAGATCATCGAATACTTTGACTGTTTTCAAAGAGGACTTGAAGACTTATTTGTTTAAATTTGCCTTTAGTTAACAATTTATATTTTAATTTCCTTTTTTAATTATTATGTAATTTCTTTCTTATTAATTTGTATTTTTTAATCATATAGTAGATATTGTAAAGCGCTATGATGAATTAGTCGACTTAGCACTATATAAATACTTATTACTAAAAGTACTTAAGTCCCTAATATATACAAGTACTAAAGCACTGCACGTTCCAATATTGCTGTACAACACGTCATTTAACATTGTAAACTGTTGGCCAAAATGTTCGATCGACAGCAAAACAATCATCCAACAACAAATGTTGGTCAAACGTCATTTAACATAGGGTGCTAAACGTTCAAATTTTGTTCAACCAACAAAGTGTTCTATAACAGTGTTACAACGTTTAGCTTGACAGAAAGGGGGGAGGGGGAGGAGGGAGGAAAGTGATAAGGGAATACAGGAATACAGTGAGCTGTTACTTAATTGCTGAAAATGGAAGATGGACATATATAAGGAGGATCGTTAATACCTTGATTTGCATCTCCAAGGACGTTTCAGATTGTACCAGTTTCTTAGATGTCTCGTTAAGTTCCTGAAAAGAATCCGCAACCACCCAGTGAGAAACATATGAAACGTAGTAGTTAACAAAGGAAGAGAGCACAAGGAACGAACAAACAACTCACAGAATAGTCCAGTTTCGAGTTCGCCATGACCGCTGAATAAAAGTACTGAGAACGCATTTGCACACCGTTAGCCTCGACCTAAAGTAAAATATTCACAAATACCGGCGGGAAAGTGCCACAAATTTTAAAATTAAACAATAGACAGAGCTGTAAACATTATCTTCTCGCTGGAATTTGTGAATATTTTACTTTAGGTCGAGGTTAACGGTGTGCAAATGCGTTCTCAGTACTTTTGTTCAGCGGTCATGGCGAACTCGAAACTGGACTATTAAGAAGTAAACAAGAAACAAGGATCAAAGTCCAAACCTGTTGTAAATCTCTGATATGAGCTTTCTGTTGGGCACTCTTTTCCTTCCCTTTGTCAACATCAGATTTGAGTTTGTTAATCGTCTCCAAAAGCGTTTCTTGTTTCTCTATCATGACCTGTTTACTCTTCAAAGAAAACGATAACGAAGTTGTAAAATGTTTACCAGTGCATCAGTTAATTCAGGCATGTTGAAAACCCTTTATTAAAGCAAACTAACTATCATAAATGAAGGATTGCATAAAAGGCGAGTTTAACGTACCTTCTCGAAATCTGATCTCGAGGAAGAAAGCATGGAATTAAATTTCTCCTGTAGAACGAAAAATTAGACAGTCAAAGTAACTTCAAAGAAAACCGCGAACCGATTAAAACTGAAAAGCAAAAGCAGGCAACTGAAACTATCAACGGTGTCTGCACAACAGAAAAAAAAAACCAAACAAACAAAATAAAGCGCGTTATTAAAGGAGGAGGTACAAGAATTTGATTGACAGGTGACTGGGAAAAGACCCAGTCCCCAAAAAGGCCACCATTTTGGTCGTCACGCAAAGCGTTGCGTGAGCACCCAATTAAGGATGCCTATAGGTACAAGTAGAGACCCACAGGGTGCAGATGAGTTCTGTTCGATCGTAAACGACAAAGTCTCACCTCGTTAATTCCAAAATATGTTTACTTTGTACGATAAAGATTGTCGAAATGAAATCCTTCTGATTTGTGAATGTTTTCTGCTTCCATATCCTTCTATATCCCCCGATCTTGTCTCTCTCGTATGGCTTTCCACCATGTTTACTTGCATATACCGCGTCGAACTGACGCTGGCCGCGGGCGCATATGATCTTTGCCCGAAGGGCAACGAATAAGCTTCGGAAATCGGAAAGCGAAGCTTTCCGAACGAGGCACGAAGTGCGAGTAAAAGAAGAGTAAAGGGAGGAAACAAGCGTCACGTGACTAGTTCGATGTGAACCGCAATAACTGGTGACGGAAGTGGGCAGTGACCGGAAACGAAAGAGTAATCTCCCGTTGGGGAAGGATAAAAACACGGCAAATTTGTCTTTCAAAAGGCCAGCTCCACTCAAGGAAAACCCACCGGAGGCAAAAAAAAATCGAAACCGTCCACCAGGGAAACACAAATTGAGCTAGACAGACTAGATAGCCAGCAAATACTAACAACACGTTTATTCTACGAGGTCACAACATATACCCTTCAAACAATAGCTAACTAATAATTAGAACAATTCTCACGCTTCGACAATTCTCAGCAAACCTTCGAGCATCAAAGTCTCCTCCTTTTCTGAAAACATCCGACGCATGTGTCGAATGTTCACTTGTCTATGACATGATCTCGAATATAGTGGTCTTCTCTATCACCGAAGCCCGGGCACCGAAGTCACTGCTAACCGCACGCTGACGAAGCCGACAAACAAACTGATCAACGGTTTCACTGATTTCCTGTGCAATCTGCAGAAACATGTGCCTCTCAAACGGAACGTTTGCCTTTGGAACGAAGTAGTCATCAAGTGTCTGCGAAACCAGTGCTTCTAACGAACCGACACCTAGGGAAACAGAAACGCTTCCAAAACCTCCCGACTCGCTGGTTGAACCACTAGCGTTAGCTCCGCTCATCTCGCCGCCGCTTATAAACCGCCGTTGAAAAGAGAAAAATCTCGACAAATACCTCCACGAAACCGCGAGTGAAAAAGAACGATCCTTGTCGCTTACTGTAGAACCCCGAAACACAAATAGAGACCGCCAGCGAGTACTTCCAACACGTTTATTCTTCGAGGTCACAACACACTATACGTCATTTCCGTCACCAGTTGTTGCGGTGCACATTGAACGAAAGCGGTGTTATGAGGCCGTAAATCTCCTTTGCCAAAAATGTTAGTTTTCCGACCGTTTCAACAGAATTCTTGTTCAATTTGGCTAAAAAGTGAAAATTCCAAACCATATATGAAAAATGAGGCCTTTTCATTGAATTTCGTGTTAGTTACAGGGAATCGAAAAATTGAGCCTAAATCGGTTTCCTCCCTTTACTCTTCTTGTACTGTAAGCCAACCTTTTGTAACCGTGCGCGCCCACAGTACTTTGGTCCGCGGTACATGCAAATAAACATTGCTGAAACCGTACCAGAAAGAGACAAGATCGGGGGGGATATAGAAGGATATGGAAGCAGAAAACATTCACAATCAGAAGGATTTCATTTCGACAATCTTTATCGTACAAAGTAAACATATTTTGGAATTAACAAGGTGAGACTTTGTCGTTTACGATCGAACAGAACTCCTCTGCACCCTGTGGAGACCATGGCAAACAATAAACGCAACAAACAACGTAATTTCTGACTCTGAAACAAAGCTCAATTTTAAACGAATAACGTTGTAAATAGGTGAAGATGTCAAAGAACAAAACCTTTTAAAGCTCAAAAATGCATAAAACAGTCACCACTGGGTGCAAGCCACGTGCAAGAAAGACACGTCAACAGCCTTACCTCTGATCTCAAAGAAGCTTCTTCATGCTTTCTAAGCTTCTCATTGCTTTCGTCCAATCGACGTCTCAGTGCATCACAATCACTATGAAGGCTGGAAATTCTGAAAACAAAGGACACCAACTTACTACAACAAAATTCTCGACTCTGGTTGACTATTATCTCGAATATGAGCATTAAAAAAGAATAGTGTACTTGTCACAAGTTGGTGATTGAACAGTCACGCGGTGTAAGAAGGGAGCCTCACTTAAATATCATCATCATCAACATCACCGCCACTACCACCACCTTCATCATCATCATCGTCATCGTCACCATCATCATCATCGTAATCAACAGCGTAATCATCATCATCATCATCATCAGCCCCACCACCACCATCCCCACCGCCACCACCACTACCATTACCATCATCACCAACATCATCATCATCATCATCATCATCACCATCACCATCACCATCATCGACCTCATCATCATCATCATCATCATCATCATCATCATCATCATCATCATCATCATCATCATCATAATCATCATCATCATCATTGTCACATTTTTTTTCACTTACTTGAGTTCAGCACCTTCCAGTTTTGCAGCAAGTTTCGAATTTTGCTCCTGAAAACGAAAATTGAATGTATACTTCGGTAACTTTAGCCACTGATATCTATTCCATGATTTCAATGTGATAAACATGATTTACACCAATGCACATGAACTAGCCTTTCCCCGTTACCCGACTTTTCCCTGACCTCGAAAAAAATCCGTTTTCCCCTGACTATTTTTCCCTGAGCGTGGCAACCCATGTGTATTCCGTCAACAAAAAAAGGGAGGCATAACTACCTGAAAACGTGAACCTTAGACCAGTATCTACCTCTTAAGGTAATACTTGGAAACGTTTCTTCTCCAAAAGTTTACTTCTTTAGAGAGTATGAAACAGTCATCACAGTGATCGCGGCTACCTTTTCCCGGCGAATATTTTCCTGCAGTCGTTCATGCTGAGACTTCTGGTGTTCTGTATCGCGATGGACAAGGTTTAGTTGACTTCCTTTCTCATTCAGCATCACATTCGCTGTTTGCAGCTGTAAAAAAGGTGGCATCAATAATAAACCTTAAAAACTATTAAGCGAAACCAAGAAAACTGCTTTTTCAAGCTGATGTATCGCTACTGCAAATGCGCAAGATCCATAACACCGTTCCCTTAAAAACAACGAGGGATTGTTCTAACAACACAGAAAAGGTTACCTCAATATCAAGGCTACTTGCTTTGTTCTCGGCCGCCTCTAGCTTCACCATCAAAGCCTTTAATAAAAAATTAACCACAACATTGTCATTTCGGAAACGGCGGGAACTAGCACAGTATCACAAACATTTCCATTTGCCAACCCTTAAAGAGAGATATTTGTTACAATTAACTTACTTACATCAATTAAATCAGCTGTAATCGACATGGTGTAAGAAATAGTTTTAGAGTCTGTGGATTAAATCCTGGAGTTTGGTTATTGAAATGAAAGTCATCGAGCAGTAATTTCATATGGTATTGTTTATTGCGCTGTACAAGGTGATTCTAACTTTTGAGTCTGCGAATGAAAACCTTAAGTGTGACCTTTTAAATGAAAGCTACTGAGCAGTACTTTCCTGTGGTGCTGTTTATTGCGCTGTACAAGGTGGTTCTAATTTTTGAGTCTGTGGATGAAATCCTAAGGTTTGGCCATTCAAATGAAAGCTACTGAGCAGTACTTTCCTGTGGTGCTGCTTATTGCGCTGTACAAGGTGATTCTAACTTTTGAGTCTGCGAATGAAAACCTTAAGTGTGACCATTTAAATGAAGGCTACTGAGCAGTACTTTCCTGTTATGCTGTTTATCAAGTTGTACAAGGTGGTTCTAACTTTCGAGTCTGCGGATGAAATCATAAAGTATGACCATTTAAACGAAAGCTAATGAGCAGTACTTTCCTGTGGTGGTATTTATTAAGCTGTACAAGGTGGATCTATCTTTGAGTCTGTGGATGAAATCCTAAAGTGTGACCATTCAAATAAAAGCTACTGAGCAGTACTTTCTTGTGGTGCTGTTTATTATGCTGTATAGGGTGGTTCTAACTTTTGAGTCTGTGGGTGAAATCCTAAAGTGTGCAGTGCTTTCCTGTGGTGCTGCTTATTTTGCTCTACAAGGTGGTTCTAACTTTTGAGACTGTGGATAGAAATGCGTAACTAACTGTTAATGTGAAAGCTCCCTAGTTGTTATTTCATGTGGTCCCGCTTGTAACGTTCTAGAAAATCGTTCCTGAATTTGGAGCTTGTTCATCAAAGACAAACAAACAAAAAAACGTGCAGTCGACCGATGAGTACTTTTCAGGGGTATTTTTCCAACTTCAGCGCCGCTGAAGTAAATGGATTATAATTAAGTTCAAATAAGCAGCATCGCTGAAGGCAATGCATATAAAGCTTACCTTGTTTGTTTCTTTCAGTGAGGCAGTTTCCTTCTCGAGTCTCAGCTTCGCCTGATAAAGTTCATCGCGTAAATTTTGCGCTTGCCTGGATAACATGTGAAACAACAAATGATTCGTAAAGATGAAATTTTAATTTCTCCTTACAATAAAACACACCATCCTCA
Organism: Pachyseris speciosa; assembly: GCA_016490735.1. Taxonomy (NCBI): domain Eukaryota; kingdom Metazoa; phylum Cnidaria; class Anthozoa; order Scleractinia; family Pachyseridae; genus Pachyseris; species Pachyseris speciosa. The sequence continues at coordinate 75,521 of JAEMWC010000542.1, read as the reverse complement.
ATGAGCAGTTAAGTTTACAAATGACCAGACTGAATCCTTTAATAGGGGATGGAGATAACAATTCAAGAAATAAATCCCCCAAAACGTAAAGCGCCTTTTTAAACCAAATCTTGGCTTTTTCTAGGTTGTAAAAGTTATGAAATCTAGCCATATCTGTTACACGACCGAGCTAGTAAGAGGCTTGGGTCTTTGACGTTACAAACTGATTTGCATCGCGGTAAACATCCATGCAAAGCAATTTGTTACGTCAAATCAGGAATAGACCCTCGCCCCTTCTGACTCGGTCGTGTGGCAAATGATGCTAAGTTTATCGTGAGCTAAGCCTGCGTGGCAGGCGTAGAAGGGGGAGGGGGTGGGGAGGGTGAGCGAGAGAAAACAGGGAGAGGGGATTTCTACGCCTGCCACGCAGTCTGTCGTAAGTTTTGAAGCCCATGAAAAAGTCCAAATAGGTAGGTACAAAGTTTTATATTGGCGGAAAAAGAAATTTTGGGGTTATAGGTACATTAAAAAAAGCGTATAAA
>JAEMWC010000542.1:67500-70000 GCA_016490735.1 Pachyseris speciosa | reverse complement strand
CTTGAGATCTACAGAGAAGGCCGCAACTCTGGCAAGTGAACTGTGCCTCGGCAAGGATTGTTGAAGTATCGCAACTGGCTTTTCTCTTCGCTCTTTTCGCCTCCGTTGCCGAGGTGATACGCTGTTCTCCAACCGATAGCGCCAGGTTTGGCGGCATGGCTTAAAAATATCTGCCTAAACTACACGCAAACAATGACAGTTCTTACTCTTGCAGTTCAGCTAGGTCGCTCTCCATTTGCTTTCTGCTTGTTTCCAGTGCTACAATCCTTTCCCGTTGTTTATCCACCTGTCTCTTGGACTCGCGAAGCGCTTCTTGAATCCGAGCGAAACTTTGACTGTCTGAAATGCAAGAGAATTCTTTTTAATAAAATGCAAACAATGTTACGCGCAATGTTACGCGCATTTTATTTCTGGCCAGGACGCAAAGGTAACCATAACAGAACGCTTTAAAGATAAGTTTTCCATCGAAGAACTAGGATTTCCGTTAAACATTGTGACGTCAAGGTCGCCATTATGACGCAAGAGAATGCGCGCGCTTCGGTGACAATGCGCGTGCACCATACATCAGGGTACTAAGTCAACGATACCGCTGATATCGATAATCGCCGATGCCGAGTAATGTTTTCCAAGTATCGATACTCGTGTGAAGTATCGTTTAATATCTTCATCCTTCGATGTCGAGTAATGATCAAACATATCGATACTTGCCTGCAATATCGCTTAATTCGATGGATACCGAGTAATGATTTCAACGTATCTATGCTAGCGCGGTATCGCTTAACGCTAACCCTTCGGCAATGCGCATGTTACAATTGGAATATCTGGTATCCATGCTCTATGCAGTGATAAAGTAATTTTTTTCTATAAACAGATTTGACAGGCAGCGGTGTAAAATTTTCCCCTCCGCAGTCTGTCAAAAGGCTTCCAGTTTAGGACACTGAACGATTTTCACAACGCGCTTTACAAGAACAGTACTTGTTCACGTCCTCGTAAATGACAAAGCAACAACTAAAAAATACCCATATTATCGCAAGAAATCCAGTGAGTGGAAGATCTTACTTCAAGAATGTGGCTTGTCTGTGAAGGAGTGATTTCTCTGGCGCACAAACGCATGGCGACGCGACATGAGTTTCAAAACTCAATCTGTTCACGCAATCATAAACAAGTCAAAAAACAGTCGTGCAGCGGCTGCTTCAACGTTCCTGGATTATAAAGGAACTTTCGTATCAAACGATGCACTTGCATTACTTACGCATAACTGGTCTTACCGTACTCCATTAGCGTGGGTAGCAAAGCACTAACCGAGTAAGAGTCGGGAGTTTTTTTCTATCCAAACCAAGAACGGACAGATTGAATGCTATAGTAAATACGTCACAATAGCGCAAATAACGATTATATTCGAACGCGCGCGCTTCTAAAATATCAACCACATACTTTTTCTATGATCGAAGATTTTTTTAGCTTATTTAGACTTTTAACGATAGCTTGGCAGTTCATCCCGAAATTAACTAGCAGTGTGAATGGTGAAGTTTGACGTTTTCGTAAAAACACTCCACACCTATTTTTGCGAACATTGCGGCCTTCCTAACACCCGGCTAAATTGTTGTAGTTAGACCTCCATAATCAGTGCAATTCGTACAGAATAGGAGTAATATATCAGAGTAATATGATCAAAGAGGCGATGCCAGAAATGAAGACTCACCATTAACATACAAAAACATGTTACTGCCGCCAAATCAAACCAAACCAATTTATTTAAGCTCGATAGCGTGGGGAGTGGTTGCCCAATCTCCCGAGCCGGGCGCTCATGTATTAAACGTTCGAGCATTCCGGATCGAATTGGAATTTAGTTAAGTGTTAGTTTTTTGAGGAGAGGGGAAAACCGGGCAGAAAACCTCTCGGAGCAGAGAAGAGAACCAACAACAAACTCAACCCGCATATGACGTCGAGTTCGGGAATCGAACCCGGTCCACACTGGTGGAAGGCGAGCGCTTTCACCACTGCGCCAACCCTGCTCCCCAAAACAAAACGCACATTCCTAAATTTGTATTGCCTTTCACGTTGCTTCCTTACAGTTTGTTGTTACTGTATAACCTACGGAAATACATTGCGACTAATAAAAGGAATTGAAAAGATTACTAGAAACAGTCCTCTCACCTTGAAGCGCAAAAGACCCGTTAAGAGAAGTACCCAGAGCACCACCGGTTGTATTCAGCGGAGTAGAGGCCTTGAAAGGGGACTGCGCTCGAGGCGGTGAGAAGCCAGACGGAGGTTTGGGGTTTGTGCTACTCATTGCCATGGCAACTAAGGGAGAGTAGCGGCCTTGCTGACCCTCTTCAGATGACTCAGACCAGTCTCCCTCGTCAACATGGCCATTCACAAATGGCTGAAAAAAGTTAGAACGGTAGAAAAAAGATAAAATAAACAATACGGCGATAAGTAAACACTCAAACATACATTAAAAACCAAAACGATATAAAACAACACACACCTGCTCTCC
>JAEMWC010000542.1:0-60000 GCA_016490735.1 Pachyseris speciosa | reverse complement strand
GCAACCATTTGCAAAAATACTTGAGTCACTGTACCTTATTTGGGCTGTAATAATGTCTCCATGATCTTGCCCTTACCACCCCCATCTCCCTCTTATCAAAGTTGCTAGCCGTGTAGTACCTGGCTCAACAGGTTGTAGATTACCCTGAGTTAGCCCTGGATTTCGTTAAATTTCCCGCTTAACAGTTCGTCACGGATCATTCATATTATAGGCCTCACTTGTTCAAAGGAGCGAATTCCTATTTAGTATCTCAAGACTACACCAGCTTGACGCTTTATTTTCTGGAGTTTTTTTTTTGGGGGGGGGGGGGTATTTTCGCGCGCTATATCTTAGGGGTTTTCAGTTAAAAATCGGGGTAATTAAAGTTGTGAAGTTTTGCAAGTACTTTTACTTTTTGTGCAGCCAATATAACTCATAATTAACTGAATTAACCAACATTTCAGTTACTTTGTAAATGTTGAATCAACTAACGATGATGACGACCGCAATGATAATGACAATGATCGCGACGATGATAGTGATGACATTGGCGATGACGATGCTGATGACCATTATGAGGGCGATGGCTATGGTGATGATGATGACGACTATGAGTACTATAAATACTCAAGAAAGGCCAAGAATACGAACACTCACCTTTTCCTGGGAAACCTCAAAGCCTCCTGTGGGCGCGGCAGAGTAAGACTGCTCCCCTTGATCAAAGGTCACCACCTCCAGAACTGGGCTTCTCTCCGGCTCTGAGCGCCTCTGTGTCCTCACCTCAAGTTCTCTTTCTCGCTGAGCCATCTCCTCTTCGAACCGTCGCTCCTTCTCTAGCAACTCCTCCTGTTTCCGTCGATAGGCCTGCAGCAGTTGGTCCGCTTCTTCATCCGCTGTCCGCTGCTTCTGAAGGCGTTCCTCTTCTTCTCTGGCTCGTCGTTCTTCCATGGCGATGCGTTCTCGCTCCAGTCTCTCCTCGTACTCCCGCCGCTGCCGCTCCATCTCCTCTTCCTTCATTCTCATCTGTCTCTCGAGCTCTTCCTCTTTCTGCCGCTCCAAAGTTCGTATCTCTTCCTCCTGTATTTCTTTAAGCCTCTCCAATTCCTCTTCCCTCTTCCGACGTTCTTCCTGTTGTCTCCGCTCAAGCTGCAGCCTCTCTTCTTCCCTCTGCCGCAGCTGACGCTCTAGTTCTTCCTCTTTCTCTCGCTCTTCTCTTTCCTTCTCACGTCGTCTTCTCTCCTCTTCATCCCGTCTCTTTCTTTCTTCGTCTTGCCTCTCCTTCTCACGTCTCTCCTCTTCTCTTCTCCTTCTTTCGTCCTCTTCTTCTTGTCTTTGTCTTCTCTCGTCCTCTTCCTCTTCCTCTCGCCTCCTCCTTTCTTCTTCTTCCCTTTCTTTTCTTTCCATCTCCATTTCCAGTTCCATTTCTGCTTGCAATTCCCTGGCAAGAGCCTCTTCCTTTTCTTTCTGTTCCTTCTCCCACTGAAGAATCCTTTGTTTTTCTTTTTCCTAATTTTCAAAGCAAATTATCACTTCAGAATATTTACCGATAACTCAGTACACACAAATCCATGTCAACACTCACACGACTCAAAGAGAAAGTACTTTTCGCCAGCTTTCATACGACAGTTAACATTTCCCCGCCATCTCGTTTACCATAATCAAATCTGAGTACAAGATAAAACCTTTAATAGGGATGATATGAAACTGGTTTAAATCTGGACTAGGATTTCATCTACATGCTCAAGAGCCAGACCCAGCTTGTACAGAACAACCAGTTGAGTAATCAGACTTGAGTATTTCATGGAGAGATTCAAAAGCTAGAACTCGCTCTGCAGCGCAAAATTAACAGTACAGCTGAAAAATATATTGCTAGATAGCTCCTTTACCGAAAACTTTGAATGGATACACGGCCCTGTTTATGATTTAATACAAACTAGTATAACATGATAACATAAACGAAGGTATTATTTTACTTTGCATTCAAAGTACTGAGGCCTACCAACGGGTGGTCTGGTGTCGCTTTGTCGCTCGTTTACTACTCTTGTCTCTCGCTTGTTTCATGATCATCAGAGGCAAGTCTTAGTATCGCAAAGAAAACACGAAAGAGGAATGGAAAGTGCGATTGTCCCTGCCACAAAATGTCGGTTTGGGGAAGACTGTCGCCTGTTTTTGGAGCCATGTCGCTTGCTGCTTCTATCCCTTGGAAGGCCTCAGTGCTTAGCTTACCTTCTGTAATCCTTCATCTTTCCGCGCCTTTTTCATTGCTCTCTCCTTTTCCCATTCGCTTTCTGTTTCAGTGGCTTCAGAGTCGCTTTCGTTCGCACCAGCCTTTCTCGGCGAGGAAACGGAAGGCTTTGCATCTTTAACGTCTCCTACTGTACCACTGGGCAGCGGACTTCTCGTGCCAAATAAGCTGCTACCTCTTGTGGTGTCGGGCCCATCAGATGGCAAAATATCCTGAAAAACATAGAGGCGTGGATATTGAGACTTCCAGAAAATTTACTTAGAGCCAGCTTATCCCCAGCTCCACTCGGCCGCTAAGTGAGCGGAGCATCAGCGAAAGCTCCAAGGTCAAAAAGAGGCAACTATCAGTTGAGGGTATTCTCGTCTCATGTACCAGCAAATTGGAAAGAAGTTCTTTTTTTTTTCATAGTATTTTCAACGCCTAAAGATAGTGACAACGCGCTCCCATGTTTAGATGCTCTTGTTTGACCACAAGAGGTCACATAATCGCAACGAAGTCCCTCCAACTGTCGATTAGCTGAAGAAGGTCGAGAGATTTGACCGAAATATTCTGAGTTTTATGCACAAGTCATCGGCTTCCCTGTGGGGTCGACCCCTGGGCCAACCAGGGAGATGTGTGGGGGAATACAAGCCGGAAATGGATGGGATTTTTTACCAGAGGGTAGGGGAAAATTAGGGAATTTTCTGCTGCGAGACACCTCACCCAAGGGACTTTGTCTTGCAAGATTCCCTGATCCCTGGGGAAACTCCTCAAGTTTGCTTCACTGATTTTACAATCCCTCTGGTTAGTCCGTGGGTCGACCCCACGGGAAAGCCGATGACATGCGCATACTTCAACAAGCTAGTTGGGTAATAAGTCAATTAATCAATGGCTTACCTCATCCGAGGTATCCCATGCGGACTCCTCCTCTACAAAAGAGAACGAAAAGCTAGTAAGGCAGCAGTAAAACCGCCGTCGGACGCGCGAAGCTAATGAGATTGCGAGTTTGCCTGATACTCGATCACTACACGTAAGTTACTCTAAACAACATCAACCGGCAAATGAGCAGAATGCAACTGAAATGTGTTTTCAAAACAAGTATGTCTTGTTGCCTGATGGCACTGCAAACCTTACGCATCCTTGAATTCTAAAGATAGTTTATCGTACGTAAGCGCAGTGTAGTTGTAGTACTTCATCGCGCTCAAAGCAGAATCTTTGTCGACTAAGTTCTCCGACGTTCGACGTGCAATGTGTGCAATTAGCCTCAGTAGTGCCATTTCAGTGTTACTAAAATGTTGTCAAGGTGCAAGAGAGTACGAAGTCTTAATCGTGTCCAAGTGAAATTATTTACTCTTGTATACTCGGATCAAAACCTTCAGCTGGTTAAACAAACGAAGCAAAATGTTTTGTTTTTGTTTAAATACACCACGCGAGTCGTAACCAGTGAATTTAGGTATTTCATCTCTATTCCTAACGCGAACTTCTAAAATAATAACCTTCGCTGAGCGTAAATATAGCTTGAACCCAGGAGAACGAACGTCCAGGTGAGTGTTGCCCAGAGAAGGTCGCTTTGCGATGATATTGACTGACGTTGCCACATCTCTGGCTATTAACCTGTTTGATCAACGTATGCGCGTTGTTATTGGCTGTCTGTAGTCAGTCAATATTACCTCAAACAGTCAATTTCAGGACTACACTCACCCGGGCGATCGTGCTTTAACAAGTTATGAGCCATCATTACCGTCACTGTGACTTTCGTCAGCAGGTTTAACCTGTTCTTCAGGTTTAGCGCCTTTCTGCTGGTCGTCTTTCTTTGCAGGTTCTTTATCTGACATTCCACTGACTTCTGGATCAGAAACAGAGCTCACCGAGCTTCCAAGATCAATATCCAACTTTGGAGGGACTAGAAGGAAAAAATGGAGAGATAACACAAGTTACGTTTTACAATTTAACGCACCACACGTAGGACGTAGAAAAAACGAAAAGAAACAAGAAAAAGAAGCAAAGAAGCTAAGGCAATTTTGGGAATATGCCAAGTTTCTATAGTGTTTGGTGGCGGTGGGAATACGTCGATCATAGAAATAAAATGTTTTTTAAAGGTTGTGATCAATAGAAACTCAGTGGGCTTTCTCGCAACACCTCTCGAGAGTAGGGCTGCAACGATACACTTTCTCACGATACGATACGTATCTCGATACAGGTGCCTCGATACTATACACGATACGATAGACTACCACACGTGACAAGTCACCAACTAATCGTACAAAAGTATTGGAACTAACGCAGACGTTCGTTTGTCCGCCATCTTGAATAATACGTGCAACGTGAACTGCGATGTAAAAAGCATAGATTTTGCTTCTCCGTTTGCTTCAAAAATCGCTATACAATGGCTGAAATGATGAACTTGAGTAAGAATCTGCACCTATGTCTTTCTTTCCTGTTGGTTTTTCCTCGCCACTTTTTCGCTCTGGCTTCTGTGTAGAAGTCAGAGGTTGAGGAGAGGGCGAGAATCCTGAGTCAGGCCTGGCCAGTAGGTCGTCGTCCTCGTCATCAAGTGGAGGCTCACTGAAAGTTACATCTTCATCATCATTCCCCTCTCCGCCACTCGAGGATAAACTGAAGTCGAGCTTGTTATCTTCTAAAAAAAAAAACAAACAAACAGTGCAGAGATCAATGAATGAATGAATGAGTCAATTAATCAATCAATCAATCAATCAATCATTCGTCTGCTGGTTTGTTCGTGTATTTGATGTTTAATATTAGAAAGGACATTTCGTTCGTTCGTTCGTCAAATTCACTTGTTCGCGTAACTTTCCATACCGTGCTGTTTCGCTGGTGCCTTCAAGCCCGTTCCTGGTTTTGATAACTGAAAAAGAAAACAGTATTAAAATCGTGAACTTCAGTAAGTTGCCGAGAGGATGGAGATGTCTAAGCCAGTGTAAAAGCAAGGCTAATTTGGAGCCTTCTGAGTGTCTACCCCCCCTCTGCTCCGGTCCCATTCTCCATTTCCCACCCCACTGTTCCCCATCCCCCACCCCTCTGTCCCTCATACCTCGGTCCCCCATCCCCCATCCTTCCATCCCCCATCCACCCCTACCCCCAATCTCTCATCCCTCCGTCCCCACCTCTTATCCCTCCAACCGCATTCCCCACCCCTGTCCCCAACCCCCAACCTTCTATGCCCCATCCCCCATCCACCCCTGCCCCCATCTCTTATCCCTCCGTCCCCATCTCTCATCCCTCCGTCCCCATCTCTTATCCCTCCATCCCCCATCCCTCCATCCCACACCCTTCTACCCCTCACCCCCCGCCCCTCTGCCCCCCATCTCCATCCTTCCGTTCTCCAGTCCCTACCGCTTTCCTAATATTCACTCTGCCCAAGCCCCGCACTGATTACCTAAAACACAGTTTTTGCTACAATGGGGCATTGTTATGGAATAATCTTCCTCAAAAAGTCAGAGCGATTAGTTCCTTTCAATCGTTCAAAAGCGAAATTAATTGCCTTATGTCTACCTCGCACTCCCACACGGCAAACATGTAAATCAGTTTTTATTTCTATCTTTGTACTGATGTTTTTACCATGTATAAATAAAGTCTAAAAAAAATTTAATATTCCATACCACCCACCCTCTCCTTCTCTGGCCAACTTTGGGGCCAGAGCTCGTTTCACTCATGAGCAAAATAATTCAGTAGACATAAATTAAGCACAGCTTTGACTGAACTATGGTAAAATCTTGACTAGAGATCCGTTTGATACAAAATTAGCAAAATTGACTACCAAACAACTCATCTTCCTAAAATCTATTATAAACTATTCAACCTTAATTAGAAACTTTTTTCTAAGGCTAAAGGTTAAAGTGCACCGAGCCCCATAAAATTTTTTCGCTTAAATACATGTAAACATGCAAGTGTCAGCAGGGCATTGCGCCTGTTTAAACCAAATATTGACTTAAGTTACAAATTCTAGCCATAATCTGTCCCACGACTGAGCTCAGAGCTCAAAATAATTTTCGGACAGTTGCCGGTCATGCTGTCCGGCCAACCAAATTTTAGCTCGGTCACATCTCGTTTTTGACCGCTCAAAATATTCATACCTACGGTATAAGCTTATATGTATACAGAGTTGTCGCTAAGGCCGAGTGTAACAGATATTATCGCTAAACGAATCAGTACTTCTTTTTCAACGTGAAACTTGAAATGCAGGGTGGGCAGTCTAAAAAACAATCAAAACTAGGTTGTTAGTATTACTGGAAAAAAGTATTACAACAGCAAGCACCAAACACTTACAAGAGCAACAACTGCAAATGGAGAAACTTTGCCTGTCCTTGGCATGTAGTAAAAAAAGGAAACTGCTTTTTATATTTTGTTTTTAAATACGCGGAGTGTCCATGCAAAGTTCTCGACTTCATTGTCAATGCGCATTTTACCACAATTGCTAGTAATCTCGCAATCTTATTGGCTAATTTGCCGTTGTCGATAAGAGTCTAGACAACGCTGCTCGCGTCAACGTGTCGCGCAATGCCTTTCTGCAGCTCGCGCTGTGAAATTAACATTTTCTAAAACGCTGATATTGTGGTAAAAAACAAATCGAATGTGGTTTAGCGTTGTCTATACTCTTACCGACAACAATATTCGTCATCACAGTGGTCAAAATTTGCTGTGGACTCACTCGGCTGCGCCTCCTGTGTCCACAACATTTTGACCACTGTGATGACGAATATCGTTGTCGATAAGAGTATAGACAACGCTAAACCACATTCGATTTGTTAAATATCTTATTGATATCTTTTTTCAAGCTAACGGAATAACCTTTTTAACTATCGAAGTGCGAGTACGCACAACTTGTTCGTTTCATTTCTGGACTGCAAAGCTTAGCAGCCGGGCCTTTGGATAGGAGTGTGCAGGAAGTTTAACGCATTTGAAAGTAAATCATCGAACAAGGATACTCAGGAACTCAGAAAACTTGCTCTTCAACAGGAATGCAAGGAAAATGAGCGAATCTCTGCTTTCGTCACACAATACCACACAACGCTTCCTCATCTAAAACAAATACTCGTGCAAAAGTGGCATTTAATCCTACAGTATCTACTACTTAGTGAAACATTCAAGGATCCCCCAGTTACTTCGTACAAAAGGGGCAGACCCCTAAAAGAAATAATCGCTGGAGCGAACTCGAAGCTGGCTATTACACGTGGACAGGAGTTGAGTAGGTCTGTAACTCTCATTGTCATCACTAAAGATTCTCCCAGATGATAAATTGTAATTCAAGGGAAGCGAATTAATTGAATACACGGCGAGATAGTAGCCGTGCTCACTGCGGTAGAATTCCTCTGTATGTCTCCACTTCGAAAGACCGAAAACGGATAGCCATGTTCCTGTGCATCATACTGTGTAAATAGTTTTCTTAAGTTAATCATGTCGATCTCAACCAATCCAAGTTTCGCCGCAAAAACGGTTTGACACAAAATTTCGAAGCTTAGCGGGGCACGCGCTGCCCTTCTCCGACGATCAATCGATCACGCATATTCATTTCTTCTAAGCGGGCTTTTGCAAACACTGGAAATCGACTATTGTTGCTTTACAATAGGCATCTCAAATCGCGTAAGAGCTTCAAGCAAATTTACTTACAGTTTCTACAACATCGCGCGCAATGCGATTGGCGTCGGGCGCGAGGGTGGCAACTTACTTTTGAGCGGTACGAACACGGGCGACGAACGCAGCCCTTGCTATGTTTTAATATTTGTCACAACCTTTTCCGAGTGTTATCGTTTCCCCAACAATTGAAACTATCATTACGTTATAACAACGTCTTGACGTTGTTGATTGATGTGAGATTCATTGTAGTTTGCAGAGTTTAGCAAGCCACTGACTCGACACTTGCCGAACTGAAAGCTGCAGAACATTGTATTCGACTAATTTCAGTACACGCTACATCCATATTTGTGTTATTTAAGTGAAAAATTCTTGTTCTGTTCGAACTTGAGATATTTCATCATCTTAATAAAGATTTTATTCCAGATGCTATAAAAAATTCAACTTAACTGAACATGCACATGCCCGATCAAAATGACCGGCAAACCGAAAGTTTGTCCGGACAAAACGTTATCTTGACCGGACATTGTCCGTTAACCGGCCGTTATTTTGAGCCCTGGAGCTAGTAAGGGGCATGGGTCTAAGATTCCTTGCTTGACATCACAAACTGCTTTGCATGCATGTTTACAAAGACTTACAGCAATGCAAATCAGTTTGTGACATCAAGTAAGGAATAGATCCATGCCCCTTACTAGCTCTGTCGTGTGGGACGTATAATGGCTAGATTTCGTAACTTTCACAGTCTATAAAAATTCCAGATTTTGTTTAAAAAGGCGCAAAAAGGTGCAATGCGTTTCGAACAGGTGCAAAGATTTATTTAAGCGAAAAAATATTTTGAGTTGAGGTCAACTTTAAATACATCCTTAAGTCTTTCTTCCACTGGAATTTTCTGAGAATACTCGCCTTGGTATTCCCTCCACTAAGGGCCGCAAGGACATCTGTATCTGATATAGCACCCTACGAAACAAGTTTTTGGAGAAACACTTATTCATAATTGTAGAAGAATATTACCTAATTATCCTCACATAACTTAGCGTAGAAAGGTGCCTTATTTTTATATCGCGCATGAGCTCTGCGTACAACAGGTTGGTCGGAGAACACCTTTTCAGTTTTACGGACAACAGCAAGTGCACTTTTGGGTGGGATACGACTGGTTGAGAGCAGTCCACAGTAAACACTACGGGATACCAAAAAGAAAATTGCGGTGATCAGGCATTTCTCAGATATAAATTATAAATTAAATTCAGTTTTGAAAGCCTCTTAGAACAGAGTGCTAAAGTGCGGCGTCAGAAATATTAGAATTTTTGAAGTTATGGGATTTGTTGAAATTTTCAGAAAAAGCAAGGTGAAAAATGCTAACTTGCCAAAAATCAGCATGTAAAGGTGAATACACCATTTTGCTAATGATCAGTTCCTGGTGAATTGTGGGTAGATCCAGTCCTTTGTGGGGGCAAACGGCCATTTTAGGACGTAATTTGAAATTGTAATTTTGACCGTTTGCCCCCACCAAGGACTGGATCTACCCACAATTCACCAGGAACTGGTCATTAGAAAAATAGTATATTGGCTCTGTGATATTAGCACCGTCATTCTCTGCTGACGCCATACAAATCCATCTAAATTTGACTCGGTTTATAACGTTATGAACTAAGTAAAATTTAGAAGGATTTGCATGGAGTCAGCAGAGCATAACGGTGCTAATATCTCAGAGCCAATACACTGTTGTTAGTAAGAAAATGCTGATTTGTGGCAAGTAGGTCTTTTTTATCGTGTTCTTTCTGAATATCCAAACAAATCCCATAATTTCACAAATTTAGTTTTTGTACAACATTATGATCCCTTAACAGTTTCCATTTACAAAGTACATGTATTGTAGTTCTCGGAAAATTTAGCGCTAAGGATGAAATCCTAAAGTGCGCCTTTCTATTCCACACTGTATTGATTGGTATTGAACATGAGTGACTTGCCATCCCCTACAAACGAACGTACTTTAAAACCACAAACCTCTGAATCTTCATCGTTGGCTATCTCCCACGGTCTTGTCTGCGGTTTACTCTCCTCTGACTTGGTTTGCAATGGTTCCCTAACTACCTGAGCCACTCCCCCTGGGATGGGAAGTTTCCTTTTGGTGGGTGTACTGTGCTGGGAGTTGGTAGGACTGTTCTTTGGACTTCCTCCAGCTGCTATCTGCTTTTTGACTGGAGAGGGAGACTGGTTCTCCCCTGAACGGACTGGGATGCGGGATTGAATGCTGATGTCAGGAACTGATGGCTTGCCTTCTAATGGATAACAATCAATATTTTTATTATTGTTACCTTTATGTGGTGCAATGAACAAGTGTAAATTTCTAAAACCACGAAAATAACTTTTTTCTGTGCTTTCTTCTAAAGAAATGACAATAATAATAATAATAATAATAATAATAATAATAATAATAATAATTTTATTATACATGTAAGTACAATAATAGTCAGCTTCATGGGATTGACTTCACTGTTGTGCCATCCCGGATTTTTCAAGCATTTCCTCTGATTTGCTGTTAAATCTTCTAAATTGTTTTCATACACCTGTGCACCCTGGAGAAGAAAAGATTTCATTCTATGCAAGCAAGGCTATTGCAGTGCTTCGCAGAATTTCCTTACACTACAAAAACCCCTGTAAGCACCTTTTCAATAACACTTTGCATCCACCCCTCCATTTCTCCGTCCAGAAAATCACACTGACTGTTGCTTTTTGGGAAACAGTACTTGATGACAACTCAAATAATGCCTGGGTACTGGAAACTCATTAGGGAGTTTAAGAAACTAGGATGGGAACGTCAACGAGAATGTCACAAAACACTGAGTTGGTTTAATGAGCAAAAACAATAGCTCTGCACGGGTGTTTTACATTTTGGTACATTTCTTTGCCGTCCTCTGCAAACCAATGTGAAATGGCCAAATTTTATGTTGTCTCGAGAATGTGAGCGCATGATGCAAATTTTTCTTTCTTTTTCTTTACTTTAACGTCGTTCATAGAAATTCAGTTTCTGGATAGTTCGCCGACATTTTACAAGTTGAACAAATTGGAATAATCACGAAAGTGCTACAACAACGAGAAGATATATTTTGAGACGACGTTTTCATTGCTGTCGCGTCCTCGTTTCTTAAACTCCCTATTGTCTCAAGGCACAAATCAAAAGCACAAATCAAAGATACAAAATAATACGCTCAAACAATAATATTACCTTGAATTGGTTCTGCCTTGGGTGTGGCTGTCTTGATGGGAATTCGACTTGAAGCTGAAGAAAGAACAATGAAAATGTCATTCACATTAATACATTCTTAATGTCAACAAGGCTACGTACAGTAGTAGTTACATGTGGTCAAATAATGTCACCACAAACAGTCCTTCTCATGGACTACACTCACCCAGACAATTGCGCTTCACCAAGTTATGCTATTATCATAAGACCTTTGGGTTCAAACCAATAATATTTACAATTTCAATCATCTTACCACTGATAAGTTTGTCAGTAAACTGCACCCTATTCTGGATTAAAACATCTGATTTCTGTGCCCCAGGGAAGACCAAACTCAGGGTTGCCACTCAATGGGATTGAAGAAACTCCCTGACTTTTGTTACCCTTATTATTATGATGAATTATTTTTAGTGTATTTTCAGGAGATCTGCCTTGAATAGGGTCTTGGACTCCCTGGGGAGCAGGGTTGGTGCAGTGGTGAGAGCGCTCGCCTTCCACCAATGACTTTGATTGTGTCTCGGGTTCGATTCCCGGACTCTGCATCATAAGCAGGGTGACTTTGTTGGTTCTCTACTCTGCTCCGAGAGAGTTTTTTCTCTGGGTACTCCAGTTTTCCCATCTCCTCAAACAGCACATTTGATTTGATTTGATTTATTTAGAGTTGATTTGATTTAGTCTCCCTAAATAGTATAGTATGATTGTAATAGTATGATTGTAATAGTATGATTGTAAAGCGCTATTGGGGGCGTTAGAAATAGCACTATATAAATCAAGGATTAAATTATTATTATTATTATTATTATTATTATTATTAAATTGTGGATCATCCTTATGGCACTATGCTCCCATTCCTCTTTCCTTGTAGTTGTAGGTGCTGCCATTAAATTGTAATAAATGTTGACTCTAAATACTTTTCACAGACAAAAAAAAAAACAATTCTCACTGACCATCCAAGACAAAACCTCAGGCAATAAATTCAGCAGCGAACCCACAGAAATGAATTCCTTTGCAGGAACTTTTTGAAGCAACATTACCTTTCCTAACAAGGAATGTATCTCTTTCCCAAACCTAATGGCTAACAAAAAGTAAAACTTTCTGACTTTTCAATGAATTTCAGGTACATGCTACAATTTCCCTGGCACCATACAATTCCGACTTTCACGTGTTAACTTTTGATGACTCTTATCTTGATACCCGAAACATCAATACACTAGAGTGAACAAATTTTATTATATCTCTCACTTAGTATGTGCGCTTTACGGGCCGTATTCTACAGTATGGCCCGCTTGACTTCAACAAGGTTTCTTTCCCGCGCGCCAGATTAACGTCAGGAGATATAATAAATATCTTACTAACCTCGTTTTCTCGGTCCGTACTGTAAGTTACGGATCCTCGTTTTTCCCGTTAATGTATGGCCCGCGCGCTTCGCGCTTGGGGCATAAATCGACGGGAAAAAACTCGGTCCGTAACTTACAGTACGGACCTCGAACTCGGTTAGTAAGAGGTATGTATATATCCACTTAGCAAATTGTAAATGAAAGACATTGCTGTTGTTGTTGTTGCTTTCCCTGACCTTGAAAAAAAATCAGTTGTTCGAGATCTGATTCTTCCCTGACTGTCACAGCTCTAAAACAGTATGAATGTCATCCTCCAGAGCTGCAATTACACCTACATATACACAGTACCTTATTCAATGGCATGCACATTCACTATGCCAGAACCACCTCACCAACTGTCTCCACTCAGACAATCTATTGCAATAATAATTATTAATAATATTACTATTCACATCCCCTCCCCTCCATGAACCTCTGTACAGCACACAATTTTAGTAACACTTTGATCAAGCACAACATGACTCACACTTGGCACTTTGTGTTGACACATCTGATCCTGTCCTTGTTACTTGCTTTTGCGACTTATTGAGAGCTGCTAGCAAACTTGGTTTGGCTGCTGTTGGCTGAATATAACAATAATAATGATGATGATGATAAATTTATATAGTCCTGACTTTTATATCAGAATCGAAATTCAAATATGTACATGTACAGCTAGTTATACACTGTATACATACTTTATATACTTTTATAGGATTCCACCATGGAAAGGTTTGAGGCACAAACGACATGTAATATTATATAGAAAATTAAACAGAAAATTGAACTTTTATTGTCTGTTTGTTTGCTGACATCGCTATTAAAGGCTGGTTTTCACTAGCGATGGAGTCGAAGTTTAATATTTTAATCAGAAGTGTAGAGTACTATGATTGACACTGTAGTGTTAAAAAATCAAAGCAACAGAGTCCGTTATGACTCTGTTGCTCTATATGATCTAAAGAAAACTAGATAGTCAGAGTTGCAAGTGCTATTTTGGTATGAAACTATAATCAGAGAACATGAGAACAAGAATTGTGATTGGTTGGTTCTTGCGCTTCTGCTTCTGAATCCGACAATCTAGTTTTCACAAGATCACAAGTGGCGGAGTCATAAGTGGATTTGGAAGAAAATTATGGAAACATTTTGATTGTTCTGACTCTGATTCTGTCAAGCTTATGAGTTTGCTTATGACTGATTTTCGAAGCACTCTTAGGACTCTGACTGTGACTCTGACTCCGTCGCTAGTGAAAACCAGCCTTAAGCAACTGCATCAATACTTCAGATGCATAAGGGGTTGAAACTTTATACAATCAATCAATCCACTTAACACTATACACAGTGACTATTTTTATGTGATATTTTAAAATATATGTATACTGTATATGGCGGGAGGGGGGGGGGGTGGGATTCCCTTGCATGGGCTATATAGCTAGGTATGTGTGGCCCCAAAGGGTATGGTTTTTTTAGCCATTTGGGTCTGAAATAGGGTATCAATTTTTAGGGTAGGGTATGTGCACTCTAGTCTTGAACTGATCAGTATGTTTTTTTTTTAAGAAGTTACTTCTTTATCATTAGGCAAAAAGACCATCAACAAAAGCCCTTCTCAAATTATGTTTGCAACGCCAACCATGCACGTGAAATAGGTCTGAAATAGGGTATCAAATTTTTGGTCAGGTCTGAAATACATGTAGGGTAGGAAAAAATCGCAGATTTTAGTCTGAAATACACTGTAGGGTACCGGCAAGGGTTTCAGGAAGCGGGGTGCACACTCCCAGCCAATTTTTCAGAGAGTACCTCCCCCCCTCCCGGACTGTATAACAGAGATCACAAAGGTGTCTTGATCACTCATCTCTCTGCACATCATTTAGTGCAAGCATGAGTTAATGTTATTGATGCTCATAGTTCTAACATAGAATAATACAGTCATGTACATGTATTTCAACTGCCTTACAAACCTTTGCTTTTGCTCCAACCATGTTATCACCCTCGTCCCCAGAAGAATCCCATGAATCACCTCCTGCTGAATGACTAAAACAACAAATAAAATCAACATCCAGATTCTCTTCACAACTCTCATTATTTTTATCTTCTGTAAGATAAATTATTTTTATCTTTGGTCACACATGTATAAACTTTCGTATTTGCCTGACCTAACTGTACAATCATGTTTGACCAAGTAGTGAAATTGTAATGAGAAATTCAGTTTAAATAATACTCTTTGGTTCAATGCTAAAGATTAAATGTGATCAAATAATTATGCTGACATACTGTATTTGCCCCCTAGAGATCAGTCTTTCACAAAGTGTACACGTACTGTATGCTGAATACACTAGCAATATATACATGTATGCTAGATAAGAAAGGGAGCAGGGTTGGTGCAGTGGTGAGGGCACTCGCCTTCCACCAATGTGTTCTGCGTTCGATTCCCGGACTCAGCGTCATCCGTGGGCTGAGTTTGTTGGTTCTCTACTCTGGTCCAAGAGGTTTTTCTCCTGGTGCTCTGGTTTTCCCCTCTCCCACAAAACCAACATTTGATTTGATTTGATTCTGTTTGATTTAGTGTTGATTTAGTCTCCTCAATTAGAAGCTCGGCTATACAATGATTTGAGACAAAATGGAGTCAAGGTGTTTTTCACCTGACGTGTTCAATGAACAACAACAACAATGAATCCTGCATTTTCTAATTTGAAGTCATTTTTACTATTGTTAATATTAATTTTGTTCTTTTCTTGTATTTCAATAAAAACTAAATTCTGAGTAATTACATTTATTTACAATTTTTCACAACTTATCACATTCATATTTTGTGAAAATTATCATACAGTGCTTTAGAGTCCCACTTGTTGTGGTGCAGTAAGAAATGAACTGCAGCTTTTAAAAAGCAAATACTTACTTTGTAAGTGAATACTTACAAAGTGTATAATACAGTCACTAACCTAGTTGTGTTTTTGTCTTAATATTATTTTTTCTTTAAATGAAAACTTTTGTGGGTCTTGAAACACTCAACAATAATTCTTATTCAAAACAGTCGCTCTAAAATCCTGAGTAATATTGAAATTCAGGATTAACTTTTAGCTATACAAAATGTAGTATAATTATTATAAATGCAACAATAAGCAAAATAACACATCAACATGAAAATCATGCAATGAATGGAAATTTTTGAATTGCACAAACTTACTCAGAAATTTGTAAAGATGTGGTGAAGCTAGTGTTTTGGCTTTGCTGTTGATAGTGTTAATTTTTCTGCACATACATATGTCTATATATGACAGTAGCACCTGTCCAGCATAAACAGTTTTAATTATTAATCAATCTTTTGGCTGGTATTAATTAATTTTGCCAGCCCAGCTAAAATTAATATTAATGAAAATACATGTGTATTTCAGAGATCCTGTAAACTGTAGCTTGAAATTCTCAGTCAGAGAATTAATCTACTCAGATATCGCTTAACACATGAACATAATTATTAATTAAACCTTTGAGAAGTTCTACATGTAGCTACAGCTGTAGCAGTAGTGAAATTTCTATACCGGTAGTTAATTTTTGTTAAACTTCATTGGTGTGTTGGCAGACATATTATATTATAGAATTGTTCTCAGATATATAAGCATAAGTTTGACTTCCTTTTAGCCAATCAAAATGTGAGTAACATGAGCTAATTCACTTACTGACTGGCTGAGTCATCTTCCTTGGCTGATGCACTGTTATAACCTATCAAGTTAAATGGGATACTGGTGAGCTGAAAATAATTTTCAGGTCATGAAGCACAAACAAGCAGGAAATATATACCTGAGGAATCTTTTTTTTTATCGAAATGCCAGGCATTTTTTTTTTTTTCAAAAAATTGAGCCTGAAATGTGATGTCACTCATCATCTGACTTTTTCATTAGCTGCTTACACTGTGTGCCAGCCTGGTAAGATATTTTATACAGTCTTTGGTTTTCGTGGGATATTATCAGTACCAGGAGAATGCTGCATGCAGCAAAAATTAATAACTCTTTCCATTCAGTATGAATGATATATGAAATGAATCATATATGAACTGCGGAAATGAAATCAAATGAAGAATGATCCTCGCAGTTGTGAACGCAATTTATGCAATTGCGAAAAGAAGCCTGAAAAAAATTCAGGACTTCAACGGGGTTTGAACCCATGACCTCGCGATTACCGGTGCGATGCTCTAACCAACTGAGCTATGAAGCCACTGACGTTGGGAGCAGGTCAATTGTGGGTTCATATGATCCTGTGAAAGAAATGAGTATGAATGATATATGAAATGAATCATATATGAACTGCGGAAATGAAATCAAATGAAGAATGATCCTCGCAGTTATGAACGCAATTTATGCAATTGCGAAAAGAAGCCTGAAAAAAATTCAGGACTTAAACGGGCTTTGAACCCGTGACCTCGCGATTACCGGTGCGATGCTCTAACCAACTGAGCTATGAAGCCACTGACGTTGGGAGCAGGTCAATTGTGGGTTCATATGATCCCGTGAAAGAAATGAGTATGAATGATATATGAAATGAATCATATATGAACTGCGGAAATGAAATCAAATGAAGAATGATCCACGCAGTTATGAACGCAATTTATGCAATTGCGAAAAGAAGCCTGAAAAAAAATTCAGGACTTCAACGGGGTTTGAACCCGTGACCTCGCGATTACTGGTGCGATGCTCTAACCAACTGAGCTATGAAGCCACTGACGTTGGGAGCAGGTCAATTGTGGGTTCATATGATCCCGTGAAAGAAATGAGTATGAATGATATATGAAATGAATCATATATGAACTACGGAAATGAAATCAAATGAAGAATGATCCTCGCAGTTATGAACGCAATTTATGCAATTGCGAAAAGAAGCCTGAAAAAAATTCAGGACTTCAACGGGGTTTGAACCCGTGACCTCGCGATTACCGGTGCGATGCTCTAACCAACTGAGCTATGAAGCCACTGACGTTGGGAGCAGGTCAATTGTGGGTTCATACGATCCCGTGAAAGAAATGAGTATGAATGATATATGAAATGAATCATATAATTATGAACTGCGGAAATGAAATCAAATGAAGAATGATCCTCGCAGTTATGAACGCAATTTATGCATACGCAATTCATACCTATTTATGCATACGCAATTCATAACTGCGAGGATCATTCTTCATTTGATTTCATTTCCGCAGTTCATATATGATTCATTTCATATATCATTCATACTCATTTCTTTCACGGGATCATATGAACCCACAATTGACCTGCTCCCAACGTCAGTGGCTTCATAGCTCAGTTGGTTAGAGCATCGCACCGGTAATCGCGAGGTCACGGGTTCAAACCCCGTTGAAGTCCTGAATTTTTTTCAGGCTTCTTTTCGCAATTGCATAAATTGCGTTCATAACTGCGAGGATCATTCTTCATTTGATTTCATTTCCGTAGTTCATATATGATTCATTTCATATATCATTCATACTCATTTCTTTCACGGGATCATATGAACCCACAATTGACCTGCTCCCAACGTCAGTGGCTTCATAGCTCAGTTGGTTAGAGCATCGCACCGGTAATCGCGAGGTCACGGGTTCAAACCCCGTTGAAGTCCTGAATTTTTTTTCAGGCTTCTTTTCGCAATTGCATAAATTGCGTTCATAACTGCAAATCACTCCCCTATAACCACATTCTAGTAGAGATGCATGTACCACACCGGGGACTATGTCCCCTGCTCTTTTTAAATAGTGCGTGGGTTCTTTAACGTCCCATAGATTAAGAACAAGTATTGTGAGATGGGGCCTATGGTTTTTCATCCTTATCCGAGAAGACTGCAACTGTAGAAAGTCTAACCATTTGCAGATGTCATTACAAAGGCAGCACTTTTAATTAATGACTCCTCAATTATTTTATTAAAAGACCATGAGTATTGGTGGCAGCCGGGGTTTGAACCCGCAACCCCCAAACAGTAACTACCGTAGTCTGGTGCTCTACCAACTGAGCTACAAGTAACTGGTCGGTGGTTTAATACTTGTTTACTTGTTTGCCATTACGTACACATACAAAGTCATGTACCTCCTTCATCTGCCACAGGGGCTCCAAATGAGAAATCCATATCATTTGTTGCTGTTGCTGATCCCGTCAATCCAGAAAAGTCCCTTCTCTTGCTTGGAGTGGACTGGTTCGATTTTGTAGCTCTGGCTTGATTCCTTGCTTGTTCTTGTTGCTCTTCAAACTCTTCAATAATATTTGAAACACTGAAATTGTATAATTATTTGAAAGATTGCAGTGAGTTAATACATTGAGTGTAAAGGCTATCTTTTAATATTACTGACAAATTGCCCCAGCATCAAGTACCAACTTGAAAATGTACAGTGTGTATGAACCTAGTAACGTTGCAAAACATGATCTGCTTGTGAGTGCTTTGAAGTAAGGTAAGCACAATTCACTTGTTTAAAAAAGAAAAAAAAAACAGTAAAAAACTTTGTTCCCTGCAGCAGTTCAATTTAAAATCAACTGCATGAGCACAACAATAATATTTTAGTAATTGATAAAACTGAGATAATTAAAACAAGTCATTTGTAATTAAAACTTATTTTCTGTGAATCGGCTATTAAAACACCAAAGAAACACCAAAAACAACAAGATTACCAGGTATAGCTATTTCAAAAAGAAATTGTGTTTCATTCCCGGAAAAATAATTTCGTTTTAAATTAATTTTTAACAATAGGTGTCTTCTTAATACTGTAGTTTGATTTCTTTGTTTATACTTTATAATGATATTGTTGTAGTTTGATTTCTTTGTAGTTTGAAAATCTTTTGTTGATTTATTTGTTTATACTGTTGCTCTTTGTTGTTGAATAAAGACCATTATTATTATTATTATTGCTATTATTATTATTATTATTATTATTATTATTATTATTACCTGTGGATTACCCTTAAAGTCATTCAAAAGGCCGATAACAATTGAAGCGAAGTCCAAATTATTTTCTTTCTGTAAGTCTCTTTCACGTGTAACAAGACTTCTTGTGTTATGAACAAGTCATGTTTACCTTGACAATTTACAGAGAATGTTCCACTGTACAAGAAACAGTCTATAAAGATGGTACTACATTTATCAATAACAAATTTAGGGAGCTCTGTAGAACTGAAGTTGGTGCATGCTTCTCTAACCTGTGGTGTCCATGAATGACGGCATGATCAGAAGCTTTCCATCCCTGAGAATCTTTCAGTTCAGTGTTGGCATTATGCTGAAGAAAAAGCCGCACTATTCCAATGTGTCCCTCACTGGCAGCTGTCATTAATGATGACCTACATACATGTACAAAAAAATTGGCAGTCACATAATCAAGTTACTAAATGTAATGACAGCAAAAACAACTAAAATTATTAACATTTAACAATGATAATACACTGTTACAATTTAATAATAATAATAATAATAATAATAATAATAACAATAACAATTATTATTAGTACAGTCATGTACACTGTACAGTGTATATACCATACAAGCGAATAACGCTTTTTTGTGTGCTCTGATTGGTTAACTCGGGGGTGATTAGCAAGTACTATTCACCTCCGAACAGCCAGCGCTCAAGATTTTACAATTGCCAACCGCTTGTCGGTATAATATTGTCACACAAAGTAATGTTTTGGTCCGCTAATTATTCAGCTTGTGTGATATATACTAAAACAATTATTCACCTCAGTGTCGGTGAAAGTGGTGGATATTCACCTCCACTTCAGTGAAAAATTGTTAATTATAATTATTATTTATAATAAACAACAAAGTCCATAATTTTATCTTTTTAAATTTACTTTAAATTTACTGGATGTTAGTTTTGTAATGAACTTTTGATCATAATATTCATTTGCAGGGCTGTCAACCCCCCGAGTCTTCAAATATTGAGAATTGTTAGAGAACCCATGATAGATGATGTCATAACACACATTTGTGCAAAAGTACTCATTGACTCCAATCGATTCACATTTAGCTGCTTTAAGAAGTGAATTATACTGGTGATTCAATGTTACTGCTAGTGGCACATACTTATCAATAATAATGGTTGAGTGGAGTCTCACAAGAAATGGCAAACTTCAGCAATTATCCGGGAAGATTTCAGAATCTTATCTGCAGACCAGGAGACACGGTCCGAAACTGGGAGTCCCCTGAATTAACCAGGAGAGTTGACAGCCCTGCATTTGGAATTTATTTAGTGCATGAAATAAATATGATGCACTAAAAAAGAATATGACCATTAGAGTTCATTACAAACTAACATCCAGTAAAAGTAAAATTTAAAAAGGTAAAATATGGACTGGTTAGTAATGCAGTACACTGGCTAAAGGGTGCATGATACATGTACACTGTAGCTGTTGCTGATTCCAACAGTGTTTTTGAATAGAGTAAGTTGACTGCACATTATTTATTCACAAGATGGGAACTTGGTACAAAGTCTGGGGAGCATGCATCTTTAAAAATTATTCATGTACCAATTAATTAGAAAATTAAGTTGTAATGGTTTAATATTACCTGCCATGGGCATCAACAGCATCAATTGGCGCTCCTTCATTGATCAAGAAATTTACAAAGTCCAAGTTGCCAAGAGATGAAGCCACATGTAGAGGAGTGAAGCCTTCCTGTAAAAAAAGTAAAGGAGGAGAAAATTTCCAATTTTTCTCTTCAAGACCTTTCTGATCCTTCAGTGAACATAATTGAAAAAGATACCACCATAGTTAGAATCAGTCTTCCATTCAAAGATCAAGTTTCTGCCAATGCTGTTTGGAGGCATTTGCATGATCTTAGTCATAAGATTGGCCCCACTGTGCAGCCAGTTTTTGTCAGTAAAAAGTTGGAGCAAGACTAATTAGGCCTAAGGAAGCCAAGCCGTCTATTGTTAATCAGCAATGCGTTGTTTATCATTTTTCATATGATCTGTGCGATGCAGATTATGTCGGTTACACAACTCGACACCTTTTCCAATGCGTTGCTGAACACAAATATTCGGCAATTGGCAAACATCTCACTGAAGTGCACGGTGGCAGCAATCTCTTGAATGAAAGCCTTTTCAAGATTCTTGAGAAATGCCAAAGCAAGTTTGATTGGTTAGTGTTTGAAATGCTTTTCATCAAGAAACTCAAACCTAATCTCAATGTGCAAATGAACTCCATACAGTGTACGTTCTAAACTTTTTGTCCAGTTCAAGTTATTTATTTCTGTTACACTTCTTAATCAACTATTGTTCTTTTAGTATTTATAAGCCCAAAAATTTTATCATTTTTTGACTTGATAATGGCCCTACCTTTTTATCTTTTTATCATGTTTTTTTAGAAATATTTTATCGCAATTTTTCATAGTGAAATGTTTTTCAAAGCCACTTCTTTTCCGTAAGTAAATAATGTAAAATTTAACATTTTGAAGTGTCTTAATTATTACCTTGTCTTGTGCATCTACTTTAGCTTCTCTCTCTAACAGAAGCACAGCAATATCAACGTCACCATTAGCTGCCGCAAGGTGAAGTGACGTGCTGCTGTTGACATCCACAACATCTGCTTGAGCTCCATTGTCTAGCAACATTGTAGCACATTCTTGGAACTGGCACTCCACTACCTATCAGCAGCACAAAAAGAAAAGCATTTAGTCAATTAGTAAATGCATTTATTTAAATTAAAATAACCCAACCTGTAATTATTAAATGGAGATACACTGTTTGTCAGAAGTTTTATTTTTTTAAACTACTGCTTTGAAAGATGAAAAACAGAATGATTGGATGCAAAGAAATAAAAAAAAAAACAATGGTTTAGTTTTGTTTAACAGTACTTTTAATTAACCAGTTTTCCAGTGACAAATACAGGTTCTGTAAGGTGCTGTGTACATGCCTCTTCAGTAAATTAAGGATGGTGATGATTGAAATCAAATTTTTCAACGTGAAAAAATTGGGCCAACTTTTTCAAGCTCTCCCTTCAGTTGCTACATGTAATTATTTGACCTTTTTTTTTAACAATATATCACATATCACACATTTATATTGCGCATTTTCTATGCAATATTCAAATGCGCATTACAACACTGGCCGGGGGACTTTACCAGACTGCTTATAACGCAGCTTACAATTAATGAAGTTGAGTTATGAGTGCCCCCGTAATGTAAATATCAAATTAAGACAGACACTAGGGGTGGTTACTGCCAGAGTTTTGTTACGTCCCTAGTGGTTCTTTTACGTCCCACAGAATCAGAGAATTATGAAGAGTTGTGAGACGGGGCCTACGGTTTATCGTCCTTATCCGAGAAGACTAGAAAGTCTAACCGTTTGTAGATGTCATTACAAAGGCAGCACTTTCTCCTCAATTATTTAAAGACCCTGAGTGTTGGTCCGGCCGGGGTTCGAACCCATGACCTCCCGCACGGTAGTCCGGTGCTCTACCACTGAGCTACATGTAACCGGTCGGCGGTTCAACATGAACACACATACTGGTATTCAAACAAAAAATAAAAATAAATTCGCTACAGTACTAACATGTTTTAATAATAAAATTATGCTAACGACTTAAGCACCAATACTAAGAAATTGCTGTACACTGGGATCTTGTACCATGGTAATTACAGTGTACATGTATGCATGAAATACACAAAAGAGCTTCTCCTTTTACATTATAATATCCTATCATTATATGGCAATGACAATACCTTCATGAGTGGCGTGCGACCATTGTTATCGCAAAGATTAGTCTTGGCATTGTTTGCAAGGAGAAATTTAACAATGTCTTCTTTACCCTGGGCACAGGCAAGATGAAGTGCAGTTCTAAAGAATGAAACAAGATACAGCAAAATAAGTATGCACTGTATTTTGAAAAAAGTTTGCATAGTTTACATGTACATGTAAACTGTACAATCATGTAATTAAGCCGTGGCTACACGAGCGATTTTTTGCTTGTGATGGTGATGCAATTTTTTGTAAAATTGTCGCGTCACCAGCGCGCAGTGAAAATCACCCGTGTAGCCACCCTCGCACAGGTGATGTGACAGCTCAAAAAATCACAGAAAAAGAATCGCGAAAAATTAAACTCATTCAATTTCTCGCGATTTTTTTCTTGCGACGTTCAAGGGTGGCTACACTTGCGATTTTCATCGCGCGCTGGTGACGCGACAAAATTGAAAAAATCGCATCACCATGGCAAGCAAAAAATCGCTCGTGTAGCCGCAGCTTTACAGACTGTAAACAAAATGTCACTTGTGTGAGGGATGTAGGGGGAAGAGAATGGAAGAATAATTTATCATGGGGTGGGAGGCACCTGGAAAAGGGGGATAAGGAGAAGTTGGGTTTGAAACTGGTAGCACCAACTGTACATGATGCAGAAGAGCTCTTCTGGGTAGGTACATGTAGGGGAGGGACTGTACTTCAATAAATAAGCCACGGTAGAACAAAATACTGGGAGCAGAATAATGATTCAGAAACAGGATTATTTTATAATTAATTACAGTCATAAACATAATCATAATAATAATTATCATCATAATCATAATCTTTATCCAGGGAGTCCCCTTGCCTCTGAGGCAGTTTTCAGTGGGGTTCCGTAGATAATAAAAACAAATAATAAATTACATGTCCATTAATAGGAATCACAAGTGTACAATTTAAATGATTGAATGAAGATGATAGCTGCACTTGGTGTCATAATGTTATGTGGGTTGAGTTTAATTGTTGTTGGTTCTCTACTCTGCTCCGAGAGGTTTTTCTCCGGGTACTCCGGTTTTCCCCTCTCATCAAAAACCAACATTTCCAAATTCCAATTTGATCTGGAATTTTGAGGGCCACAGGTTTGTCAGTCATGTAACACTTGATATGTATTTTATCAGTGAAATAAAGACTACTACTAGTCTTAGACTGTTAAGTGTAACCCTCGTTAAATAAAGTTATTTATTTATTTATTTGATAAATAAAACTACATACAAAAAATTATGTACAATCCAAAGATAAATGCTAATTATGAATTAATAAAAATCAAAATTTGAAACTGACATCATCCTCACTGCCTTTATATAATGACCTTGTTTTTTTCACTGATCTTAGATTGTCTGGTAGAGAATTCCATTCCTTAGCGGTTACATGTGCAGTTGATCAAAGCCAATACTTTGCGATTTCAAAAGATACGACTCCCAAGCTTGACTGTTTTACTAATTTTAACCCTTTACTCCCTAAGAGTGACTTATAGATTTTACTCTGTCTAACGCCAGATGATTCTACTCGTCAAAGTGAGACCCCTTAGGGGTTAAAGGGTTAAAAAACTATCTCCCTTAACCCTTTACTCCCTAAGAGTGACTTATAGATTTTACTCCAGATGTCTAATGCCAGACGATTCCCCTTGTCAAAGGGAGACCCCTTAGGGGTTAAAGGGTTAAGGTGCTCTTTCCAGCTGTGTCGACAGATTTTTGTTACATGGCCAATATCAAAAGTTGAAAAAAACCATCTAAATGTACATGTTCGTTACTGTATGACAAAAAGTTATTACCTACTTATTGACTAATATATAAGTAAGGTTAACATGTACCACCATATTAAGTGAACTGTTTTCTACTGGGCACTATACTACCACTCAGTCAAATAATTGACAATTATTCACCAAAGTGGGGGTGAATAGTGGTGGATATTTACTGAGCTGCAAAGTGGCAAGGTAAATATCCACCACTTTCACTGACACTGAGGTGAATAATAATTTTATTATTGTTTTAGTATATACTACACAAGCTGAATAATTAGCAGACCAAAACATTACTTTATGTATGGCAATGTACCAACAAGTGGTCCAAAATTGCAAAATCTTGCATGCCAGCTGCTTGGAGGTGAATAGTATACTTGCTAATCACCTCCGAGTTAACCAATCAGAGTGCGCAAAAAGAACTATTCACTGGTGTGGCATATACTAAGTAATTATATGAGACACAAAGTCTTGGGAAATTTAATCAAAATATTGGTTTTATTTTAGATGCTTCATTTCTTTTGTTGTAATCCAAAAGATTAAGGAAAATAGTTTAATTTCAGCATAAAGATAATTTAATTTTATTATACAGAATGCAGATAACATTGCTGACAGAAAGAAAGCTGACAGATTTCAAGCAAAATAAGACACTGAGTGTTGATTTTCAATCTCTACATTAAGGCTTATATTTATATACTGATTACATTTTGTGATTTCACTCCAATCCATTTCAAAACGTTCGAAGTCAATAGCCATTATCGTTGTCATGAAATTGTTTACTGTGTAATATTGCGCCTACAAAATGACCGTTTAACCAGCGATTTTTGTTGTTAGGTTACACGCTGACGACCTCGAAGGAATATTCCAATTATCTATAGATAAGCTTAAAGACAATGACTAACGAAGGTTAACAGTTGGCTTTAATTTTTGAATGCTCTTGATTTGTAAATCATTAATTTACATAGGTTTATGCGAAGAATTTAGCAGTATTAATACTTTTCGCGACATAAAAAATAAGGGAAAGTAGTAGCATTGTAGAACTTATCAAGATTTATATTCCCATTGTGAGCAATTTATCGAGAGAATAATGCAGTGGCGATTAGGACGCTATAGAGTTGCCAAAGAAACGGACAGCAGAACTTTATAATGCAAGATTTATACATTGTAAAATGTTGATCGCTTAATATCAGACGTTTTTAACCTCTGCGTTACCTGTTTTCTTTGTCGAGCTGGTTAATGTCTCCCTTCTTAACAAGCTGCTTAACTTTGATCAAATCTCCGCTCCAAACAGCCTTGTGAAGCTTGGGCAAATCTTTGTCCTTGGTGATGGAGTAACCGGACGCCATAGCGGCATCGCTGAGGTCCTCGGTGGACGGCGCATTCTTCGCGCTTGGGCTCTTCTTCTTGAAAAGCTTCTTGAAGCCCGACATAGTGGGTTAAAGCTGTGTTAATTCATCGTCTCGATTAATTTGCAACGGTCTTACAAGAAGCATCCACAAAGCATCTCCTGACGTTCTTGCAGTGGAATTTAGCGGCTCTTCGGTCGAATGTAAACTCGGTACCACATCACTCTCGGCCTAATAAAATTTTTCCCAGGATGCAGTACAGTTTTTCCCGCCTGTTATTGTCATTGTTTTGCACTAAAGTTGCTATGAACAAATAGTTTCAAGTTTCAAGTTTTATATATTTAAATCAGACACTTAAGTTCTTAGTAGGCTAGGCTAGCGAAGAGCTAATCGCGGCAAGCCAGATAAGGGCGTAGCGAGGTTTTTGAACAGTTGTAGGCCTGTTTCTAACCCAAGAGTCGTCATCACGTCGAAGGTGTGTATCGAGCGCTGAAGTTGCGAGCTTGTAGGGGGATCCGGGGACATGCTCCCCCGGGAAATTTTTTTTTACTGAAACGGTACTTCATGCATTTCATGCATTCCTCAGACTCGAAAAGTGAAGTTAAGATGTATACACTGAATTTTACCATAATTTTGAACCGGAGACATAGATGCCAAATCTCCCGCTTTTGGCGGAAGACTTACACTTTTTTGCCTCGTCTCCCGCTCTCTAGCCTCCTTCGCAGACGTCTTTGGGCTCGTCACGCGTTCCTTGCCCACGAACGTCTGCTGAACTGAACTGCCACTTCCGTTCGCCGGCGGTTAGCCTTTGTTTTGAACTAACCAATAACGAGCTGCGGAAGAATGGAAATCGACACCCGATTCACGTGCATCGTCTGTGAAAATAATCCCGGGGTCAAAGTCCTACTTTCAAAAAATTGGAAAACGAACTATGATTGGCTAACCACCGCGAACGGAAGTGGCAGTTCAGTTCAGCAGACGTTAGTGGGCAAGGAACGCGTGACGAGCCCAAAGACGTCTGCGAAGGAGGCTACCCGCTCTCCCGCTTTGGTACATAAATCTCCCGCTTTTTACGTATCCTGTCATGGATTGTTTTGTTTTGTTTTTGGTTGCACTGTTAAACAATCGCGAGAACCGATATCTGTAAGTCAACCAGAAAAACTTAAATAAAAGTCGACTTATATGAATGTCTCCCGCTTTTCAAATTTTGGGGGTAGGCATCTATGCAGAGAACCAAAATTTTCATAATCCAGTATTCCCTAAGCAAGAAATGGCCATTTTGTTTGTCGTAAAATGCAAATTGACCGTTTTATTTACCATGAATGAATGTGATCTGAACTCCCCTTTACCACGTACACAAATAATAATAATTATAATAATAATAATAATAATAATAATAATAATAATAATAATAATAATAATAAAACTATTTCTAGAAGGGTTGCACCCCCCAACCCTACCCCTGTATTTTTTTACGCCATGGCTTCCCAGGAGCAGTTCGCTGTCTTGCCATATGTAACCGCTGTACGCCGATTGACAGTAGCACTTTTCATAGCCTGTGGGATCCTAAGCTTTCCCTTGCTTTCAAGATCGTAATCTCACCCATAAAGAGTGGTTACGATTGTTATAATCCTAAGATACGTTGATAAATTGCGTTTCCTTTTTTATTGCGTTTGCGAAGAATTTCAGGAAATTGTTTATCTCTCACAACGGCACAATAATATATAGGACTGGGTAGGCTGAAAATTTGTAGGCCTGGGCCTACGGGCCTATAGACTCGCTACACTACGCCGGATTACGTAAAAACGTAAGAACGTAAAAACGTAAAGCTTGTGGAATGTGGCTGGAGTGACAAGGATACCTCACAAATTAATGTGATCTGGTAAGCTGAAGCCACTTCTTACTTTGAACATTAACTGCGGATTGTTTGGTAAAAAAAATGCTCAGATGTTGATGAGCGTGTGCTGTAAGAATGAACACTGGCAAATAAATAAGCTATTCATATTCAGTAGCACAAATATTAGCACTCGGTGCAACCCATTTATCGTTACTTTCAAGCCAAGTTTCAATAGGAAACTTTGCCCTACTTTCAAGTTTAATGTTTAAAAGCTGCCCAAAGGTTCATTTATTTTGATGCTGTTTTACTTTTTAGTAGTGAAGAATCTAGCCAAGTGTGCACACCTTTTAACTCTGTTTCAAGTGTCAATAGTGAATACTGTATCCGTGAACACCACTTAAGGTGGCTCCTACCGGTTTCCAACATTTTCAAGCATTATTTTTGGGTGGATCATTACTACCAATCTTTACACGTTATTACCTTTAAAGTGGTATCAAACAAATGTCCAGTCATTGGTGAACAATTTACGAAACTTTTTTTGACGTAACAGGTTACCATAGCAACACCATAGCCTTTTAAAAACACCCCTCATTTTTGCTTTAAGCGACAATAACACAAAAACGAGCTCGGTGACCCCTTTTCGGAAAATAATTAGTATATTATAATAAAACTTTTTGCAAAGTTTAAAAAATTTTGGTGGAGCCACATTAAAAAACAAAACAAAACAAAACAAAAAAACAAAAAACGAACGAGGCCAATATCCCGCCATCTTGACCGAACAAGCTTGGTCAATAAAGGATTTATTGTATGACTCAAAGGACGCTATCAAGAGACAGTAAAACGCGGGACAAACGGGCTATCCCGAGAGGTCAAGATGGCTCCATCTTGACCTCGCGGGTAGCCAATCACAGCAGGAGAATTGATTCATCTTGACCTCTGAAAGAGCCAGTCATATAATAAAAGGTGTTACCACAGCGATGTTGCTGGTACACAACACCGAAGGCTCTATCTTTCTTGTCACGCTTGTCATGCTAGTTGCTGCTTGTTTTTAAGCGAGCAGTCGGGCAAGTCGGTCGCTAAGTTATTTATAAGTGTGTTTTTCGAGCCATTTGCCACTTCGTAAGCCCCCTGTCTGGCTCCTAAAGCTGGGTTGGTGGGTAGAGACAATCCTCTTAAGAAAACAGAGGTGAAAAACAATTTCATCGACAGCAAGTCGACCAATGAAGTGTTTGAGCGAGTCATGAGCGATACACGAGTGAGGTTGTGTTTCTGGCCGTTTTGTTGGAGTTCGGCATGGCAATTTTGGCGAGTTTTGTCTTTTAAACAATGCAGTCGGTGCAATTTTTTGTCAATAGGGCCGGGTGGCTCAAAAATATCAGAAATGAAATTGGCGGACTTTTATGCCGCCGTTATGCAAGCATTTCCCAGAAGTCCTGTGGGTCACAAACGCGAAAATTAAAGACAGTGAGAGTAACTGCAATCAAATAGCGTTATCCACGTCGCACTTAAGAAGTGAGCAGGACAATGTGGAACAGATTGCAAGAAGTGGAGTCGAAGTTTGCTGCAAATGTAGTCTTTTAGCCTCAAGAGGAATTTTTTGCTATTAAAACTTCAAGACAAAGCTGCGTATTTTTTGTGTTGTCCCAGGGCGCTCATATTCAGTGACAATTGGGAGTTTTGGTCGGTTTCCGGAGTGATTAAGTCTAAACAACTGCTCATTTGGAAATAAAAATGGTTCATTTAAACAATAGCCTGGGATTTGGGAAATTTGTAGGTTTTCAAATGCATAGGTCGTTTACGACCCATATTTTGTTGTCCCGTAAAAATTGAGTTGAGCAGTTGTGAAAATAAAGTCTAAAAAAATTAGGCTTGTACGGGAGTAGAACCTACGACCTCTGCGATTGCGGTGCAGTGCTCGACCCAGATGGTTTGTTAGTAGAGCACTGAACCTGTATCGCAGAAGTCGTGGGTTCGAATGCCGTACAGTTAAAGCCTGATCTATTATATGTAAAACGCACGTGCAGAGCGATTGTTTTTGTTCATTAAACCTATTGATTTGTGACGTTCTCGTTGCCGTTCCCGTCCTCGTTGCTTAAGCTCCCTAATTATCTTTATCTTAGCAATGGTAATGGTAATGGTAATGGATTTATATACCGCACATACCACATAGTTTCATGGCGGTTTACAATTCTTCTCTAGGGTGAGATCGGACGTCAGCCTGTAAGAGTTGTGTCAGTTATCGGTATGCCCATTATTTCCCGACAACAAAAAATGGTGGTCATCGAGTTAGTTTTTGAGTTATTGTCGTTTAAAGCTAAAATTAGGGGTGATTTAGTTCTCTGTGGTCTGTCCTATAAACACATTCTTTTCAAAGTAGTCCCCGCAAAGACCCTCCACAGCAACCTAGATCCAGTTCACAACTAAGAATACCAATATAGGCTATTCAAATCTCTTTATTTCATAATTTTTATACAGCTGTACAACGGATGGGTCTCTTGTGGGTCAGTCAGATATCAATTCACGGCCTGGTCAGTACTTGACGCATGCGCACAGCTATATCACCCTGGTAGTGGCAGCCATGGACAGCTGTCCTTAGAACTTAGAACTTAGAATAAGTACTCCCATAAGCTAGAGATTCCTCTAATACTGGGAGGGACTGGTCAACGATTTAGAGCATGCGGAGGTGAGGGGGCACCTTTAGTGATCTAATGGCAGGCAAAGCAGACTGCTTAAAGCAACTTAATGTGTCGCTTGACACGACTCCATAAGGGAGCAGATTCCCTAGACGAGTGGTTCTTGGGAAAAAAGGGTAGTTAAAAGATAAAACATTAGCACGTAACTGTTGGTAACAGAGCTGGTGGCGTCGAGTAGTTCTAAGTTTGCGGTTCGAGCTCACTGATTCGGGATTATTGCAATTTACTAGGTTATTGTGAAACTTAAAAAAAGCACTGATTGGTTAAGAAGACGCCTCTGTTCAAGGGTGTCCCAGCCTAAGGTCTGAACTAGCTTGGAAGTGCTTGTAGAGGTTTTATAATTGTTACAGACAAAGCGGGCCGCGTTCTTCTGCACTTGCTCAAGACTATTAACATCACAGTCAGTGTGTGGGTTCCATGAGGAAGACGCATATTCAAGGGTTGGTCTAACTAGGGACATGTAAGCCCTCTGTTTGACATCTGGTCTGCATGGCTTCAGTAATCTTCGGATGAGGCCAAAGGACTTATTTGCCTTGGCAAGACTCATCAGCATGCATGGCATAGCCGTCGGACAAAGCTGAACCAGAAAGTTCAGCACACTTTCCCTTTAAGTTACTATGAGATTTCTAAATTTCACTTTTTTTTCTTTTTACATGTTGCTTTAACTTTAAATTGCTCTAATTTGCTTCAGGACTACGAATTGCTTTGTAAATAAGCCGTAACTTTACGATTTCAACCTTTTCTAGGTTTGGAGTGGGAGAGGGACTTGGCAAAAGTACCCACCTTGTCTTCAAATGTTCTTTGACGTTTTCATGATATTTTTCGTAACCATTCTTCTCTGATTATTCACCCGACGCTGGGTGACAATTCCGTGGCATTAGCATGCGGAAAGCGACGATTTTAAGAATATTGTGACTTACATTTATTTCCGCAAGCATTTTAGTACTTTTCTATTTGATTTGATTTTCTAGATCAATTCGGATGGTCTCAAGGTTTGGGCGGAAATTCAGAAATCTACAATGGCGGTTGTGAAAACGACGTACATTTTATGGTGTATGACAGCATCGCTTCACTTTGTGGATATTAAATGAGACTGTCTTCGAAGCTACACATGTGATGGTCATTCAACGTACAATGTGCAACCCCTGCCTCCTCTCCTTAGGTCTAATGCTTAAGAACTAAAGCAAACAAAAAACAACGAAACGCCCCCCCCCCCCCCCCTCCCCCTTCCCCTCGATCCATTAAAAAGATGCAACCTGAATAGAGTTGTACTTAGTAAGTCTTCCATTTATCTGACTTCTATGCAGAAATGGTCCTCAACTGCCAATACGTTAGGCCAATAGGTTGGTTTCTGTGCCACGACTCATTTTTTTGTTCATTTGTTTCTCATTTAGCTTCACGGCCGGTACGAAATCATAGAAACCGCACAAGCGCACGTAGAGCAAAAGAAGAATAAATATTTTCACGAAAGAGTTTTTGACGGCTGGCGACGGTCACAAAGGCTTGTGGTAAAACTGAAGTTTTTATTCATTTATTTATTTGAACAAATATTTTGACAGGACGTTCCCAGTTCAGCAAAGGCTTGTTCAAATAGGATCCTGTATATACATTATGCCTGCGCTTGTTATTTTTAGTTGTATCTTGACTGCGGGATGCAGTTATGAGTCACGCGCCTGTCATCATTTGGCTGTGTGACCGCGTGATGCGGTTCCAGTCAAAGTCCACCTCCCTCGCTCACCATAGAGTTCCCAGTAGCTCAGTGGTCAGAGCGTCCTTCTAGATCACGGAGGGTCGTGGGTTTTAATCCTATCTGGAACTCGAATTTTTTCCGAGTTTCCATTTGATGCTACATACCTGTATTTCTATCATGTTGTATTTACTCACTTTATTATTATTATTATTATTATTATTATTATTATTATTATAAATCACTGTTCATGCAGGAAATAATACAGAACCTTGGGCCATTGCCTGTGGCCTAGGATACCCTATACCGCCACCAGGTTAGCTCAGTGGTAGAGTACCGGACTACTGTGCGGGAGGTCGCGGGTTCAAACCCCGGCCGGACCAACACTCAGGGTCTTTAAATAATTGAGGAGAAAGTGCTGCCTTTGTAATTACATCTGCAAATGTTTAGACTTTCTAGTCTTCTCGGATAAGGACGATAAACCGTAGGTCCCGTCTCACAACACTTGTTCGTAATAATCTGTGAGGCGTTAAAGAACCCACACACTGTTCGAAAAGAGTAGGGGACGTAGTTCCCGGTGTGGTGGTCCACTTTTCATCTGTCTTGACATTCATGTGTGGGTTGGGTGTGTGGGTGAGATCAAGTATGGACTGATAGCGGCTGCCAGAGGCGCCTTTACAGGCTGACGTCCGATTTCACCCTAGAGAAGAATTGTAAACCGCCATGAAGCTCTGTGATATGTGCGGTATCTAAATCCATTACCATTACCATTACCATTACCATTACCATTACCATTACCATCTGATCATACCATGACCATCAAGCCTGTCCTTAAGTATTCAGCACTTTTCTCATGATTTTCCCCGTTCCCAGCAAGCACACCCGCTGCAGGAGTTCCATGTGGTAGGACTTTCCCAGTAGGTTTGGCCAATTTCCAAATCCCCTTGAGAATGTCCCCAACGCACCAATAACTATTGCGATGACATGAACCGATCGACAATTCCATAACCGCTTGATCCCGTGCTTCAAGTCGTGATAGTTCTCGATCTTCTCTTTTCTTTGCTGAGCACTCTTGTGTGAAAGGGGCAGGCTACGTCAATAATAAGGCACGATTGTTCTTCCTTATTCAAGAGCACAATGTCATGCTTGTTGTGGTCTATACGGTGGTCTGTTTGGATTTTAAAGTCCCATAACAGTTTGTACTTTTCGGAGTCACAGATCGGATCAGGTTTGTGATCATACCAGTTTTCTGTTGCCTCAAAACCACACTTCTTACGTACTGATGTCCTAATGGAGTACCTGTGCAACTTTATCATGTGTCCACGCCTTATATTGTTTTTGAGCAAGCGCAGTGCATTCTGCTACAATATGGCTAACCGTTTCTGCTCTTTCACCACACAATCTGCATAACAGAGAAATATTCTAGCTGAAGAATTTTACCTCCCTCAAAGAACGGATTACAATGCAGTTGAATGAGTGCTTACAGCAGAATTCAGTACCACTTTGGATGACCAAAGGGAGGACTGTGCTGATAATGAAAGATAACGACCAGGGGGCTGCGGTGACAAACTTTAGGCCAATGGAAACTGCTTACAGGAGTGCTGGCAGAAAAGATGTACGAACATCTCGAAGGAAAGCGCTTACTGCCGGAGGCGCAGAAAGGGTGCAAAAGAAAGTCCAGGGAGACAAAGGACCAGCTGTTAATTGACAAATTGATCATCAAGAACTGCAAACGAAGGAAAACTGGACTGGGAATGGCTTGGATAGATTATAAGAAAGCGTTCGATATGGTTCCACACTCCTGGATACTGCAGTGCTTGGGGATGTTTGGCGTGGCCCAGAATATGATCGATTTAATTAAGAACAGTATGAGCCAGTGGACCTCAGTGTTGAATGCTGGTAACGAAGTCCAGCTGCTAACGACCAAAATTGTTCACTTTTTGATAAAAGCATGAAACTTTGCCAGATTACTTACATCCCTGTGACGAGCATTTTCAGATATGGAGCCAGCCCAAGTTAGGTACCGGAGCTTCGTGCTGCGCAAGTCCCAAATCACGACTGTATGAAAACGAGGCTCAGACAAATAATAGTATTTTGCAGGGTAGTTTCTATATATAAGTACACTTTTGACGTTCTTATGTGGTTGTGTCGGTATGCGCAGTAGTTTATTTCAGTCATGTGACCTGTCAATCACGTGATATGTCACGTGACTTGTCCTGGAAGGTCCAGCTGTTAATAAATTACTGAATGAAATAGTTTGGGTTTTCGGGGGAAAGTATGAAACTTTGCCAGATTACTTACATCTCCAAGGTAAGGATCCAGCCTCATTTGGCTGCTGGACCTTTGTGCTGCGTATGTCCCAAAGCACAAATGCATGAAAACGAAGCCCTGACAAATAACCGATTTCTATACATATGTTTTAACATATACGATATTTAATGTGGTAATCTTACCAGGCCATCATTTCTCATTATGGTTTACTCTTATAAAGACTGAAGACGAATCCAAAAGCATGATAAATACTTGATGATAAAAATCAGTACATGTTCGTGAATAGAGACAAAAACTAAGTTCAAATTTTTGATGCCGTTTAATCAAAACTCTTTCAACATTAATTGGCTTCATCCCGCTACTCGCTTAATCACTGACTGGATCAGTTCCTCAAGTAGTTGCAAAATGTACTTTTGTCATATTTATGCCGCAGAGATGCTGTCAGTTACTCGTGTCTATTATTTCACTAATCCATTTATTCGATTAATATCTTACGCCATTTTGTACTAGTTCAATAGACAAATGCTTTTCAGAAGTGGCACCTATTACCTACATGTAAATAAAACGTCTTTAGTTACAGTTACCACCACAGTTACACAAGCCTGTGTAATCCAAGCTCACCTTTACACACTTACAACGACCTGTGCATGCAGTCTTGCAGCTGCAGCGGATGAGTTCGTAGCCACCTTGCGTAATTGGTCTGGTCCAGTGCAAACATCCAAGGGATAATCTTGATCAGGGCAATAATAATAATAATAATAATAATAATAATAATAATAATAATAGTACCACTACGCCATCCCTGCTCCCACAAACGTCAGCTTCTCTGAAATCCCGGGCAAGTTGCAGACAGCAAATCTCTAAATGGAGAGCTCGATCCCAGTAAAGAAACATTGGGAACATCTTTGACATCTCTTCTTTCCACTCATCAAACAACCTTACTTCTTGACCATCACTTACAGTAACTGTGGAGGCGTATTCCTGGTAGACCTTCTGCTGCAGGAGGTGAAGACTGGCAGCTGTTTCTTGATGCACGCGTCTTGTTCTTGTGAGCTGGCTTGCGGTGATAAACGAGTAAACTACGCCTTGAATTGCTACACCTGCCGTAGATAGAACCTCCGTTCATTCACTACCATTCATCCAATTTCCAAGTGCTTGATAGGCTGTCATTTCAATGTGAAGCCCACCAAGCATCAAACAAAGTGGTCTTCACCATGAGTACCGGCAAAGCTCCACTGGATCTGCTTGGCGAGCGCAAAGAAGGGCTGATCGAAGGCAATTACCCGAATCTGAGCTGGATTCACCACTGCAGGCCTGATAACATCCATGGAAGGTTTGATCATCGCTAGTGAGTGGGCGTTTTCTACAAACATAGGAAGAAGAGCGATGGTTGCGGGCTGATGGAGTGTCGAGGTAGCTTGCAAGGCACGGTATGCTGCCCAAGACACTGTTCCATGTTGGTTGCGTTCTTCCCTAAAGAGCAGCTCATTTACGTTCTCCAACCAGTCGTTCTCCTCTTCCTTTCCACGATCTGCTGTGATTGGATGAAATTTAATGCTTTCGGATATTTTTGGAGCACAAAGCTCAGTTGAAGGTACTGTCACAGGAGGTACATTAGGGTAGTATGATGGAAGTTGAGCCACTTTCATAGAATTGCTTGACTGGGAGGGATCAAAAGTGTCAATGTTCCTTTCATAACCATTTTCTTCAGAAGTTGGATGCTGGGCAAGAGAGATAGGAGTGCCGTGGAATGAGTCTTGGGATGTGGTCGAACTAGGATTGTGGTCAACATTGTCCACTGCTGCTGAAGTAAGCAATCCTTTACGCAGCATGGATGGACACACGACTGCCTCCCTTTCATACCGTGCTATGACACTGTTAGCTATGTCTGTAGAAATAGACAGTACCCTGTCGTAAGAGATACACATCCCTAGTTTAAAGAAGGCATCAATAAGAGATCTGTCCCTTGTTGCTCCATGGATTTTTAGAGCTGCGTAAATGGGGAGGGGAAACTCTCTGTCTCTTGTCTTGTGAGATGGCTCTTTTCGATCACGAACGCGTGAGATGCTGTTGAACTTGAGCAGCTGTGAGATTGTAAGGGCTGCCTGATTAAGATTTGTGTCAGCGGTGGCGGCAGCTGTTTCCTTGATGACTGAAGAACCCTTGAGAATCATGTCAATGAGAATCTTTAGAGACACTGGAATTGCATCCTTCTGGCAGCTTCGTTGAAATGTTTCACTGAATGTGTTCTTTACCCTTAACATGTCTCTTCCGACAATATTTGCAGCCTTGGCCAAGTGGCACGCCCCAGAATCTTTCTCTTTCGCTCGTTTTATCATCTCTCCAATATCCTCCTTCAGAACCAGAACAACATCAACACCTTGGGCTACAGCTGTAAGATCTGGAAAAGTGGTTACGATTTTCTCCTTTAATCTGGAAGTATTGATCCGTCCACGCTCGATCTGTAGTTTCTCCAGCTTTGAGGCAAATAATTTTGAAAGAACGCTCATTTTAAACACAGGAACGGCTTCATTTCCTTCTAGATTCTCGTCGATATAAGAGACCACCTGGGCAAAAGCAAGCTCATCTAATTCACACTGTGGTGTTCGACTCCTTCAAAGTAGCCGACCTTTGATTTCTTGCCCGATTGTACAAAGAAATAAGACATGCTGTGTGGTAATGAGCTATCACCAAAGGACAACTTAGCTATCAGCTTCCCATCATTCAAAAGAACAGCGCAGTCTCTACTTTAAGGGTTGCAGCCTGATGAAGATTCGATTGGTTCCCTAGTTGTTCACAGAAAAAGCGGTGATCTTTAGTACTATCTGCTTTAATACTGGATCACCTCGACTTAACAGGGATACCAGCTTCATCCATTGACGCTTCAGGTAACTTTCTCTTCTTTGCACGATTTCACTTTGTTACTGAAACGATCTCTGCAGTATTTGTGCCACAACGCCTTATGATTATCTAGTGTTTGCTCGATTCCTCTGCCTTCATCGAACAAGTCAATGTTAATGTCCAATGGCAACATGCCAAGACTGTTAAATTCCTTGCTATTATTTGCGAAGGACCTGTAACTGACACCACTGTCCTTTCTTTTTGAACTCGCAGGACACTGTAAATATTCTATCGTCGGCTTTGGCAGATGATGGAATACCTCCAATCCATGATATAGGTTATTTAACACTGATAAACTGAAATTTCATGAGATTACAATGATATCGCATTTTGAGTAGTGTAATTAACGCTAATTATTAGGTACTTCGAGCAAACAATATCACTAATTATGAGTCAATTCTTGCGATGGTGGGTGTGAATACACTAGAACATAGACGTATAGAGCAACGTCTAATAATATTTTTAAATGTTTTGAGGAGAGTAGCTCGTGGCATATAGCTAATTAATTAAAACCCTGAGTTACACCATACACTCTTAGAAGTATTGGGCTAAATGTAAAACAAAATTCTCATAATAGTACATTCTTTCATGGTTCGTAACGTACATTATTTCTCGTATTTGAAACCAGTTACCATCAGTTGCAAAGAACGCGCCTAATGTGATTTTCCACGGACATTTAAGTAAGTTGAATTTTATTGGCTACCAATGCAGTAATTGCCTTTGATGTTTATACCGATATATGTAGTCTTAGTTCTTTTTATATGTATGTTATGTGTTCTTAGTTTTCTTTAGCCTCCATAAGTTTTAGTTTTAGGCTTGTCAAAAACTTATGTCAAGGGCCTCTTGCTCGGGAGACTGGGAAACCACTCACTGTGTATTTGACGTTATCTTATCTTATCTTAATTACAGGTTTATTATCAACCGATCAAGGTTTACACAATTCGCTGCTCGAAATTTCTGTTATCCTCTTGTGTTTTTTCTTTTCTAATTTTACCTATTTCTCTAAAATTATCTACTTTTTAAATATCGGCAAATAAATGATATGTATTCAAAGAGGGGAACATAAGCTATTTAAAGTAAAAATAAATACTTACCTAGAATGACAGTAAGTTCTCATGTAGGCCGCCAACCGCAAGTAGCCTAGACTCTAGTTCCCAGTGTCCACTCAATAAAATAACATGCCTCTCTTTCTCTCTTAGCCAGTGAGGCCATAGCAACAAAAGATTTTTACTGATGATATACCATTGTGAAATTCAAAACATGGGAAAACAATCATTTAAATATTTTAAAAACTGGCGATCATTCAAAAGAAGTCTATTATTCCAGTGCTTTTTTTCAAAAATTTTGGGTCTCGAGGTGCCTATAGGTATTCTACTCCTACTAACCTTCCTCTTCATAACTTCAAGAGCAGTAAAACTACAAGATTGGAACTTGGAGAGTAAATAGTTCATCCAAAACTACCTTCTTCGAGTTCCGCAAAAATGGTTCATGACGTCACAAGTTGTATGCGAGTTACACATATATTTGAGTGAATGGTAGATTTTCGTCCGCAAGCTTGTATTTATCTCGTATTTATATGTTAAAATTGGTCAAAACTAGTTTAAAGCATTAAATTAACGCTGAAGAGATCTTAAAATGTGATAGAAAAAACTCTGAAAAGATTATCATTAACAGTGCAAAAAATTCAAAATTTTGAGAAACACGTATGTAAAGATACCATTACCAAGGAACCATCAAATTGCTTGGAGAAAGGGAGGTAACACGTCGTTGTTGCCAGATAAATTATAAGAGAATGTACAAAATTATTGCTGTCGGTATTTTCTTGGATATTATTAAAGTTACGAAAATTTGAAGTCAGAGTAGAGACCTTTTGTCCTTCAAAATAGATAACTTGTCAGGTGACTGGTCACGTGACATATCACATGACTGCACATAACACCATGGGTGACACAGAACCTATTAGTCTCTTAATCACCATAAAGCG
Organism: Pachyseris speciosa; assembly: GCA_016490735.1. Classification (NCBI taxonomy): domain Eukaryota; kingdom Metazoa; phylum Cnidaria; class Anthozoa; order Scleractinia; family Pachyseridae; genus Pachyseris; species Pachyseris speciosa. Next base: position 20,402 of record JAEMWC010000542.1, on the reverse strand, counting down.
CTTGCATAGAATACAAAAATACCGCAAATTGTCAGATTATTTGTATGAGCCTTTTTTAATACAGTCGTGATTTGGGACATGCGTAGCACGAAGCTCCGGTAGCTAATTTGGGCTGGCTCCATATCTGAAAATGTTCGTCATAGGGATATTAGTAATCTGGCAAAGTTTCATGCTTTTATCTTGAAAAGAACAATTCGACCATTTTTTGGTCGTTAGCAGCTAGAAGTGCAAATTAAAAGAGGAATCTTCCAAGGAGACAGCTTATCCCCATTGCTATTTGTGGTCTCGCTGATACCACTATCACTTGTGTTACGGAAAGTCAAGGGTGGCTATGACCTTGGTGATAAGATGGGAGTGGTCAATCATTTGCTTTTTATGGACGACCTAAAGCTGTACGGGAAAAACGAAAACCAAGTGCATTCTCTAATTATGATTATGATTATGATTATGATTATGATTATGATTATGATTATGATTATGATTATGATTATTATTACTATTATTATTATTATTATTTACTCTGATGTACCATACCTCATGAATAAAGAATCCTTGTACAAACTGCAGGCAATGTATAATGGAGCTAAAAAGGGTTTGGTCCGCCTTTATATATCAAACGATGGCAGAAAAAAAAAATCGGAAAATACATGCACGAAAAGTGAACCCAAAATCACAAAACTTACGTAACACAGAGTGTTTTGTATTCAGCAACGCAGTTGTAGCTCACGAAAAGGCAGTACCAGTAATTTTTCTCAAAATGAAATGATTTTGAATATATAGAGTAAATTCTTGTATCTAAATTGAATTTCTTCAACTTAAATTTCCGAAAACTATGTCGTTGAAAATTCATTGAAATTCGTTTTGTGACCTAATAAACTCATCCGTGCCCGCTTTACTGAGAAACGTACGTGATGATGTACGCATTAGTCACAAAAGAGTGAATGAAGTTCGCTCATTCGTTCCCAGTTTTGTATTTTGATGATTTATGACGTGAATAACCTTTTTTAATTAACATATATCACCTTTACAGTGGTGGCCATTAAAATTAGTTCAACCACGATGAGCTAGCTTCACATAAATTCTTCTATCTGGCAAAATGTTATCGACCACCTTTCATTACACGATGCAATGAAGACGATAATCGGTAGTATCTAAGCATACAAGAAAATGATATGCTATTTCACTCTCGGTTTTAATTATATTGGGGAGTTTTCACTATGAATCACAAGTCATATTCTCTTATTGGACAAACATGATTGTGTACATTATAATGTATGTGTGTGCTTTGATTCGCTATAAAACTTGTTGCTTAGGACATGACAGGGAGAAAAACGTGCCGGAAAATATTGTAAATATCTGTCTATAATTGTGGTAGATTCCAAGGCCTTTGCTTTTCGGTAAATATAAATTTATAAAGTTCGTATGACGAGAAAATAACACATACTTTTCCGTGCGGAGTTGCTCTAGTTCCATTCGGACAGCTGCCCCCACCTTCAATGATTTAGAAATCTACACGTAAAAAATGTCTTTTATTCTTGTACAAAATATTTGTGAGTATTTTGTCAGTAACAAGCATTGTTTACAATATTCTGTAACCGGCAGAAATCAGATATTTCCAGTGAAAAGATGTATTTGAAAATTGAATTAATGTAGATTTGCGAAAAAAAATCAGTGCGTGTTTGTGAACGTATCTAGATGAGTAGTTCCGTGGGAACAAGAAACTCCATAGAATATAATGTTTAACAAAGAGAGCCAGAGCCAATATAGTTGTTCAGCTTAGTAAAAGCTTTTATCTTACATGCAGAGAGATAATTATAAACCAAACTACGTTCATTTTAGCGATCATATGTTGACAAATAATTATTTTTAAAATGACACAAGTATTGCCCAGAGTCGTTTTCAACGCTCTTCACTAATGGAAAGCCTACGAAATCCTCTGGAGTTATATTTCTTATGACTGAATCGATTTTCGGCCTTTTAAATGAGAAATGTCATAAAAAAAGAAACATTCGGTATGATTAATACAGAGAAAAACACAAAAGATAAAGACAGGAAATTAATAATTTCTTTTTAATTTCGAGCTACAGAGAGCGATCAACACCTGAGAAACAATGATACCTTGGATAAGTCCAACAAGCGATTAAAATAACCATGCAAACTCTAAGTTCAAACCCAGTGGTAACAAGCTCTTATAGTCATTGTTTTTTCATAATCGTCATTTATCCCACTCCAAGGATTGCAACTACGTTTAAACCAAACACCGCATTATTTTACCAAAATCGCACAACTAGTCTTGCAAGATGCACAAGATGAACCTCCGTTGTAACAGTATTAGCTGAAGCAAATCAACGTAAACAACATGTCGTGACCCACAACAATAGTTATGACACTTTCTAAAGGAGAACAAATTAATTCGCGTCCCAGCAAAATTTCAAAAACAACGCGGAGCATTAGCTCGCGGAGCAAGGCACGAAACAACATAAAAGGGGATGATTTTACTGTGAGGTACGTCTCACCAAAATTCAAGTCTGCAAAACTGAAGAAACAATATCATATATTCTCTATTAACTAAGTGAATAATTTTCAAAAGAAATTTTCTCTCGTGATGTTGTCCCATAAAGTATTATTGCGAGGTATTGTTGCCAAGGCTTGCGTTACGTTCGTGATTTATCGTGATGTTTTGATTTCGTTTCGTGTTTTTCCAATTAGTCGGGACCAATAAAAAGGATATGCTTCTCGCATGGTTCTTAACAGTTATTACAAACCCTAGCAGGTTAAGAACGATTCAAAAGCAAACAAGAAAAATTTTCCTCCACTACCAAGACTTTATTCTGTAAGTTGTTGAGTTCTTCATCTCTATCTTTCCTCCAAAAAATTTGTCTTGTTAAGCATTACTAGCTGTTCATTTAATCTTTACTCTGCGATAAAAGGAGCAAATACACGCTTTCATAGAATTTGGCGATAAAACTAAGTGGATTATTGCAGCTAAATTTGTCAATATTTCATTTGCAGGTAATAACAACCAGCAGACGGCGTTATTTGAGAATTAAGGAAAGTATGGTTGGATCAAACTCGAGCACTTTTGTCGACCTTGCTGTGGAACTGGTTACGTCGCAGACTGCGGAGGCAGTAAAATCAGTTGCTAATAAACTAGCGGCCATCGGAGATGAACTGAGCCAGCCTTACGAACTACCTTGCTACAGCGGAGTCAGCGCGACTAAGCCATGCTTGTCACTGAAAGGTGTCTGCGACCTGGTTGTTTTGCTTGCGAAGTCGGCAAGCTGAAAATAAAAGAAACAAAAAGATTGCAGACGAAGTGGATTCTCTTGAGCATTTAGCTATTCGCAGTCTAGAAGGGATTTTATGGTGGGATTTCTTGAAACAAGAACAAGCTAAAAATATATGAGACAAATTAAAGAAAAAAATAATAAATATTCGAAATAAGACTGAAACATTTACTCTTGTTAGAATTTCAAACCATTTTTTATTAGGGAAAATGTATTCTAATTATATTAAAATTGACTAATTTCTTTTTCACCTTTAGTTTTAATACAACTTTCTTATAAAGCAAGGTTGTTGGATTATGACAATTCATTCTTGTTGGAATAAATTTACAAATTAAATAAGTACACAAACGAATAACTGAATCAAACACGGTTGCACTGTGTATTTTACCAATCAACAGACGTCGAGTCTTTGGCGCAAAAAAAAAAACTCTGTTTGATACTGAAGAGAAACTCCGAGGCATTTCGTAATTCAACGTAATTTTATGTCCTTCATGTGGTTGTTGTATATTTATAATGATGTTTGTTTTGTCAATAACATGTTTTTTATTACACTGTGTTTTTGACTAGTCGCATTTTAGCCGGGTTAACCGTCCCAAGTAACGTCGTCTCAGGTAACGAATTGTACGTATTGTACGGAATATTATATTGCATTATTTACAGCTTTTCGACTAAAACGCGCCTCGGAAAAAGCAATTTGACGTCAATTATGATTCACTTTTAGCGCCTATAAACCACAACAATAACAGTGGTATAAAAGAAGAAGAAGAAGCAAAAAAGCATTTTGCAGATAAATGATTTTCAGTGTATCCACAGGTTAGGTCAGAGCAAACGTCTGCACCAAGATATCCACAGTCACAATTAAAACAATTTGCATTAAGTTCCCACAGCTGAAAACGATTTTCTTTTGAAAAGAGGAGCAAGCAGCAACATCACAAAAACAGTAAAAGATATGCTTTACAATAGTTTAGCCAATGAAATGCCGTTTTCCAAGCATCGTAATTATTTATCTTAAGCGCCCTTTTATTTAATTTTAGTGTTTAAAATGACAGTCGAGTAAATTTCAAATAAATCCTATTGGCTTGTTTTCCGCTTTGAAGCTGCGGAATCAAAATTCGTAAACCTTTGAGCCCATCCAGCTGTTATTAAGCTGGAGATTTGGGATTTAGAAATTCTAATGAAACCCAATTTTCCTCGAAATCAATATCGCCCAAACGTGACTCAGCTAAGGTCGGAACAATCAAAACATTTATTTTGAGAACTTGAAGTTAAAAAAGAAAATGAATCTTCGAGTCGAATGAGAAGAAAATCTTAAATATAGAAGTAAGAAATATATATTAAGCGTATTTCTAACTCTAAATACGATGTTATCGCAAATGAAAAGAATAATCAGTAGAAGGAACAAGATATTTTAAATAAAAACTCATTTATCGTCTTTTTGATGAGTCTGATTGAGCTTTTAAACAGGTTGTTCCAGGCAGAGTAACGATTTTCGTCTGATAGAGAAAAACAACACTTTTGAGCGTTGAACTGTACATATTTGTTTCAATAAAAAAGTGAGGACGTAAAACAACTATTTATATATTCAGATTTAAAGCAGTGTTTACTAGGCCATCGCAATACACCAAAAAGATGGCCAATCTTAAAGTGTATTGATTTGCGCATTCAAATGAACCAAAATTATAACACTATGCTTTCTCTCAGGCAATAAGAGCAAAAACGAAAGAGTCGAAAGGACTTAACTCTTAGGTTTCGCAAACAGTAATCATATCGCAGAGACACTCACCAATGTTTGAGCTCTTTATTGGAAAAGATTAGTTCAGTAATAGTGAAGGCAACAACTTGTCCATTAGAAATGAATATTTCTTTCTGGAGAAACTATTGTTATTTTATTGTTTTGATGTTGTAAATTATGAATATGAAAATCTTTTATGGCTGATAAGTATTATCTTCATAAATGTATGAAATAAATGTTGATAGTGTCGCAGGAAATCGATAAATTACTTTTGAAAACAGATTACTCCTTACTTTTGAGATAAGCGCGTATCAAACACTGGCAGTATAAACTTGCTGAATTTTTCTGCTGGCTTTTATCGAATGTTTTATGGGAAAAAATAAGATGGGAACTCAACGTTTAGCCAAGAAAAATTATGACCGAGTTGAGAATGAGTTCACTTTTAATTGAATCGGTAAATGCACTTCGTGTTTAAGGAACTCGCGTTGATGAATAAGCAATTATCAGTTACTTTAATTTGCTCTTGATGATTTTCATCCGCTTCTAGTTGCAATTCCACTAAAGAGCGTCCCCTGACATAAACCCTACATGTAGTCACGTACCTTTACCATGAATGTAACAGCAAGGAATTATGGACACACTGCATGCAAATATCCGAAAGGTGGCATATATGTTTTTATCTGGGGCGATTCTGCTGAATTATAGTGAGGTAGTTTGGTTGCGGTTAAATGAAAGATATTGCGGATTTTTTATTTCAACCCTATATATCTCTGCAGCATTGTGTAAACAGCTGTGTAAAATATTTTTAACGATGTTTGGGCGCTCTAACATGCTCTGAGAATGTAAAATGATACTTCCTTTTGGTCGAAATAGATCTTGGATCATGGGTGGTGAGCCAGTTGCCACTTCAAATCTTGCAGGTTTTGGAAGCATTGTCATAGAAATGTCTGTCTTGACCTCAAAACTGGAGAGAAAATTACAAAACTTTGTCGCACTAAAAGGGACATTTGCTTTCTCCATTTGATTTAACCTGACCACCGATTCTCAACCACATGAGGTGTTTTGGGCTGCATCAATAACATGTCGTGATCAATAAACAATACAGTATTTATGACACTTTTCCACGAAGAACAAGTTAATTCACGCCCTCATAAAGTTGAATAGAACGCGGCCTAGTACGTTCACACGACAAACCACGACACCATGAAAATAAACTCCTAAACCTAATGCAACTAAATTTTAGCAAACTTTACCAGCACAAGAAATTGAACAGTTTTGAGTATGTACATTGTGTGTTACAGGGTGAATCTGCAACAGTAAATTACCTCTCGTGATGTTGTCCAGTACCGCCTTTCCGTGAGTTATCGTTGCTAAGGGTTATAAAAAAGCCTTGGCGTTACGTGATTTTTCGTGATTTCGTGCTCGCGATCGTGTTTCGTGTTTACTAGTCTGTTTTGCCCAATAAATAGGCTGCATTCATCGGGTCCCGACTCAAAGCAGTTGGCAGCTTCATGAAGTGAGGAGCAAGCATCTACAACACAAAAGTTAAAGTCGATCGTCGATTCCCTTTAAAAACTACTTTCATCGGCACCTAGGTAGGTTGCATTTCTTAAAGCTAATATTTCTTTTCTTCTGAATGAAAATGCCTTCTTTGAAAAAGTATTCAGCGGCAAATTTCCCCCCTCCCCTCCTGGCAAACATATTCCTCGTGAACGCAACTGTTTGAACTTCAATCAATATTTTCGTTTCTCCATTTCGCTCTGTTACTAAAGTATCTTAATTTTAAGGATCAGTTTTGTACAAAGGGCGCACAGAGAAGAAACATTATCATCGAGAAATATGAAATGCCACGAGTAGTGAAAAGTTCTTCAAATTTTTGATACTCTTTCGCCTCAATCCCTCATTACACAGCCGGTTGCAATTTCGAAAATAAAGGCAGAAATAATTTGCCCACAACCTGTGTTCCATGGAACATCAGTCTTTTTTGTATGAAATAATTTTGGGTTTGTTATTTGCCTTACAGGATATCAGAAACACGAAGTTTGAAATGAAGATCATAGCTATGAATCAGTCAGCCTCGAGTGCCATATCTAAGAGCAAAGAAGAGCAAATCAAGGGCTTAGATTCACTGAACAAGCAAAATACGGAAGCAATCGAAGCAGTCGCCAATGAACTAAGAAACATTGGAGACAACTTGAATGACTCACATGACTTCACTCAACAATGCACTGTAAGCTTTGCAAAAGCTGTGTCGTGCGCAGTGTTGGAAAATTGCACTGGTATTTTTGTTTTGCTTCTAAAAACATGAAGTTAGATGAACATAAGACAAGGCGAAAAGAGATGAAAGGTCTGGAGAGGAAGATCATAAAAATGATCGTACAGTCGCCCTAACTTCGATGACTGGAATCTCGACCTGCGATCAATTGCAAGGAAGACAGTTTTGCATTGTTGCGCCAGCGGAAAAGTCATTGTAATGACTCTAGAAACTGTCAGACCGATCTGAAATAAAATAAGATAAATTTTTGACAAAAGAACGTTCGATTGAAATGTAGTTATTGGTGAATAAGAAAAGGTAAATAATCAGTGTTATATTCACAATAGTATACATTGCACGATCATGTTGGTTTTCAAACGTTAAATTTAAAGTTTAAATTTTGAACTTAAAATGTATTTTTAATTAAAAAGACTTAGAAGAACAGTCAATGAGGCCCGTTTCAAACGTCGAACTTCTCATGTGCGAATCTAATGCAAATAAGCGAAAACAATAGATTTTCCTCGTTTGCATTAGATTCGGCAATGAGAAGTTCGACGTTTGAAACGGGCCTGAAATCTGTATACTGACCTCCTGATTTTTTTCCCGCAGTTCAAACCGGGTTCATGTCAGTCGAAACACATGAAAGCGGCTTGCAACTTTGCTAGAAAGAATATAAACAGAGGTGATTCGACGAGACTCGCTAAACAGATTTGGTTTAAAATCTCGCAGCCGAAACTGAGATAATTTGCATAGAGTATGTTCACGACTGATAATTACATTGTCACTTTAAATATTGAAAATCGGTGTAACAAGACAAAAATGTGCAAACGTAAGTCAACCAATGACGAGTCGTTTCTTTCAATAGTGTAATCACCAAGTTTAGCGTATCTTTGTTTCTGTGTCGGTGAAATGGTTTGTAAAGTGGATTAGTACCAAATCTTATTGGCTGGTTTTCTACTGAAAGGAGCGCCGAAATTATCCATCTAATTGATCAAGGTGTAAATGTGCGAACTTAAAGTCTCGTTTCAAAAAAAAAAGTGAAATTTTTTTTCGCAGAATCAACAAGTAGCTACATACAGTGTGAGCTTATGGCAAAATAAGGGAACGTGCTCCGACAAATTTCTAAATCAACGCTGGTTTTGCAAAACTTAAAATAAATCAGGGAAAAAATTGTAAGGTTATATGTCGGTAAAAACTTTCTTTCTTTAGTCACAACAACACCAATGCAGCAACAAAACAGTAGACAAATTAAAAGGATTGTTGCACGAATGAATTTTGCTCAAGTCGTTAGGACGCAGGCTAAAATTATATTACTGTATTTTAAGACCGAATCAGACCATTTGAGTTTTTGCTTTATACAACAGCTGCAGTGAAATCGATTGTCCATGCCGGAATAGAAAACAATCGGTTGAAGTTGTAGTAAGAGGCGTGAAAAGATAGCTCGAGATTAAACATAAACCTGCACGAAACATTTCGAAAGGCGGAATGAAGTGTTCGTCAGAAAGAAGAAGAAAGAAGGTCAGTTCACAGAAAAGTAGGTAAAAGTGTACCATATTGGTGCAGCAGCGTTTCAGCTGAAAAGGCACCAACGGCCTAATAAATATCAAAATTGACGTAAAAAAACGTTCTTTAAGCACGAATTGAACCTGGGTACCGGTTGCGGAGGTCCTCCCTCTATAGGTGTAGTTTATGAAAATTAGGCATTTCAAGCTTCATATGCGGCGTGATATTGTCCCGTAGCGGGACTTGTAAGGTATGTTGCCTAGCACTGCAAATTACGTTTGGCATTACGTGATATATTGTATGTTGCAGTTTGGCCCGTGTTTTTCTGATTAGTCATCACCAATAAATAAAACACTGTTCGAATATAATTCACAGTAGTTACTACAGCGTAAGATTTGACCCGTTGCCTTCCATAAGCCCTTCAATGGTTACCAAATTTAACTCCCAGTTCGGCTTATCTAAGAGTCGTTCTTGAAAAGATATGGATTTCATTCTCTTTTGGTACTCATAATTGAAGCATTGTCGATTCTGCTTTACGACGAATACTGCCTTCTATCAGGTTGTCTTGCTTTAATTTCGCGAAAACACACCTTTTTTCACTTCCCTTCCTTAGAATAAATGGTGCCTCAGTTTTTATCAGGTGTTTTGGAAGAAATTTGTGTTTGAAAGGACTCTAGAGATTTAAAAGAGTTAGTTCCAGTTCGAAGGGCCAACGAGAGTTATTGAAAATTTACTCAAATGTCATTTTCAACCCCCGAAATAAAAAGACGTTTAAGATAAATAATAATGATGCTTAGGAAATGGCATCCTATTGGCTAGCATGCTTTGCAGGACCTTTTTGGGACAATTTATGCAAACGATTTCAGTTTAGCTTGTTAATATTATCCCGAAAAAAATTGGATTTGACTGTAATTTTCCAAAAAAAAATATCTTTTTCCTCTCTCACTCACTTCTAAATAGATTTAGAGTGCGCGCTACAAGTTACAGTTTGAATACGAAAAATATCTTTCCACATAATTGTGAATACGCAATATCATCCCCCCCCAAAAAAAAAAACAGCTGTAAAGTTCATATTATTAAAACAAACAAGTAATTTCTCATCGTAGGAAAAATTAATGTATGTCTTCAGTGATTAGTTTAAGATTGAAACAAGTTTTTTTTTAAACATTTACCGCATCGTTTTTCATTGCATCAAGCAAGGCAGCGCTTTTTTCATCTCAAAATGAGTAAATCTGTCTTAAAAGGAGTACAATACCGGTTGGAATTCTTCAGATATCAAGATGCGTTTGGCCAACTCGAGGACATCTAATTTCTATTCGTATGAACTAAAGTTCTAACAAAATTGTTCTCTTTCATACAATGAGTGACAAAATGACAGCATCTATTACCACGGGACACGCCTTTTCAGTTTTATAATAAAACGATAACTTATGGCAGACATTGATCATATTGGAAAGGCTGGCCACAATTCCTGACCTCTTTGTTTGAAGAAGTTTGATATTTTGTTGTTTTTAAATACACAGCTTTTCTGGTGAAAATAAGGCTTGTTCCGTTTCTCTTTTAGCAGCTAAATGGAGACGTGTTGCTATGATCAAGAAGTATTTTTGGGAGGAATTTGCAATTTAAATAACAGTTGAACGAACAAAAGGTAACTGACAATTTATCATTGATGTCAGCGAGCGGAGCTTTACAGAAACAAATCAATGCCTGCCTCAATTAAAAAGGACAATATCAAACGAATGTATTATCAAACGTTTCCGACCATGCAAAAACAAAAAACAAAAAGATCATGTTGAAATCGAATTCACTTTTAAATGAATCTGCAAACGTGAACAGTGTTAAAGAAACTTGCACTTTTGATTCAACACTAAATAGTTAGTAACATTTCTTACGGAGTAACAAAATAAAAGAAGAAGAACTTTTGGCTATTGCTAACGACGTCAGACAATCGGAATTGAGTTCTTCCTCTAACAATCCTTTGAAATTTGCTCTCAAAAAGTTATCTTAAACATATTATAATAGAAATGTTTGTTGTTTTGTTAATCTAGCACTACGACTGGACGGGTAGTGTGCATGTCTTTCTCCCAGGCGATTTTGCTTCTCTAACAATTTTAATGACTGGGTAACAACAACGGTAAACGACGGTAAATGCTCCACGTTAGACAGCTATGCATCGCAGAATTTGATGATTAAGAAAGAGAATTGTATAAAATAACTTTAACGATATCCAGGAGCATAAGAAAACGCTCCTAAATTTCAGTTGCAACACGCCAAATGGCCTAGCTTCCACGAGTCACCTAAAGCTTAGTGACCTTGCATCCAAACCAGTACTTGTTCATATATAGGTCACAGTTGTAGGTTCGAATCCTGTTTGGAAAACTATGATTATTTTATTTTCCTGAGTACACACTGGTCTCTGATGAAAAGAAAAACTTTCCACACCTTCTGTTTTGTCGAGGCTGATGAGTGAGAGTCTTTTTAATTAGCTCTTGCAGACCCACAGCTTTTGAAAGAGTTGTAACCTGTTCACCACGACCATTCTACAAGATATAAACACAAGACACTTGCACCAAAACTCAACATGGACCTTTACCACCAGCAAAGGTGTTTTAGCCACATCAATAAGAGTGTCGTGACTAATGAACAATATTTCTGACACTTCTCTGTGAAGGGCAACTTAATTTGCACCCTCGTAAGGTACAAAACAACACAACTGCCTTAATTCACAGGGTAGAACACGACACCAAAAACCAAGCTTTTGAATTCTTTAGCAGACATTTTCAACGAGCATCAAGCACAAGGAATGTCAGTAAATATTGATAGATACATTTGCTGTCACAATGTTAAGCTGCTAGCAATAAAACAACCTCTCGTGATGTTGTTCCGTGCCTCCCTTCCTTGAGTTATTGTCACTAAGGACTACAAAACACATTTGGGCGTTACGTGATTTGTCGTGATTTTATGTTCGTGTTTTTCTACGTGGCTGTGCCTTATAAATAGGTCGCATGTTTTGGCAAATCCACAGCAGTTATTACCAGATCCGAAGGGGAACCTGAAGAAACGCAAAAACAAACACTGCCGAAAGCAGATCCATCTCTTAACAGAGAGGTAGCATTGGTGCTTAGGTAGGCTGGATTTCTCAGTTTGTATTAGTATAATTTCTTGGTTTCTGTGTTTCAAGACGTATTCAGCTTCCTTTTTCAACTACAAATTATTTCTTTTAGATTTTTTTTTAGTCTTTTCCAGTTTATTACAATGTATTGTATTATTACAAGGACACTTAATGCACAATCATATAGTCAGTGCAAATTCATAGAAAGAAAGATGTTGTCTAATGACAAAATACAGGTAAAAATTTTGTATTCATTAAAACTAAATCCGTCGTTTCAGAAAGTAAGGGGAAAAATTTATTGTCCACAAGGTTATTTCGAGCGAAGTTCAACTTTTGGCGTGAAATAATTTTGTGTTCACTATTTGCTTTACAGCATATCACCGAGAAGACTTGTCATCATTATGGATCGAAAAAGTAGCATATCCCAGAGCAAAGAACAGCGAACCCCTGCTAAAGAGATGGTAAACAAACAAAGAATGGAAGCAATCAAGTCAGTCGCCAATGCGCTTAAAAACATTGGAGACAAGTTGAATCGGTCACGAAAATTACCTCAAGACAGCAGCGTGAGGGTCGCAAAAAACATGCCATGCTCAGTGTTGGAAAGCTGTTTGAAGGTTTGCGTTTTGCTCGTGAAGAGAAACAGTTAAATGGAAACGAAAAGTAAAAAGAGGCGAACCTTTCTGAGAAAATAGTTATGAACACAGTTGCTGTAATATTGGTTCATGTTGACAGGAATCAGTTGGACATACGATAGTTTGTTAAAAATTGAAATTAGAGTACAAAACACCAGTCAATAAACTAAATATATACTGACCTCATGGTGACTCAGGTTCCTTATTTGCTCCCAAATTTCGCTGAACTCAAATAAATGAACATTGTTTAAAAAAGTTGCTGCAAATATTTACTGGTCGGCCGAATCAGTTGGAGATACGACGTTAGGTATGAATGGACAGTTTTATCTCTAGCAATTCAACTGGAAAAATATTTATTCTGAATATCAATTGCAGCGAAAGAAAATAATCAAAGCTATCAGATAAAAATAGAAGTGGACATCGAGTGAACGATATATACTTGATATATCGTTGCGTATAAATACGATAAGACGCTAAACAGTATCACATTGAACGAGATATTTCAAAATAATTGTTGAAAATGTTTGCCTTAATATAGTTTGTTACAAACCGAAATTAAAGTAGAAATTTCCAAATATAAAATTTCTTATGGATACTCCTTTTAAAAACACCGGTCAATAAAATAAATATATACTGACCTCATGGTGACTCAGGTTTATTTACTTCCAAATTGCGCTGAAGTCAAATAAATGAACATTGTTTGAAAATGTAGCTGTAAACATTTACTGACCGGCGGAGTTTATTCGAGTATATCAACCAAACAGACATGGTTAAAAATCTCGGAGCCCAAACTGAGATAATTTGCATATCAGAGCTTTCTGCGGCTGAAAATTACATTAATTTGTTTCTTTCAAATGGTAAAATCCGCTGTAACGAGACAAAGATGTGGTAAAGCATATCAGCCAATAATATCTCGTTTTTCACACAAGTGTTTATTTGTTCCTTTTAGCGTGCTTTTGTTTCATCGTCTGTGTCATGACATGTGAAGTAAATTAGAAACGAACCGTATTACGCGTATTGGCTGATTTTCATGTAACAAGTAGTGCAGCTTGCACTTTCGCTAATTTCTTAAATTCTACCCGCCTAGATTAGCATTTGCTATTTGCGGGATAGTGTGATGTTTATAAGATTTATTTTATTTATAAGATGTATAATTGTCTATAAACTTGAAACTTGATTTTAAAAGTGCCAGGTTATACCCTCATTTAAATTCAAGACAGGATCTCGCTTTTTTACCATCACCCCACCTTTTCGCTTTTCTACAACTTTGAAAACACAGAACCATGGGTGTTAGACGAAAATAACGGAATGGAAATATTCTTTAATACAATGTTTTAAGACCACAATTGAAAGCAAAAATCATTATACAGTTGTGTCGGGAAAATTTATTGTTTCATTCAGCTTTTTCTGCACAATAGATAAACGGTGGCGAGGATTACTGCGCGAATGAAATATACGCCTAAATTTTTTTAACAGTGAAAAATATTCTGATCAAGCGATTTATTGCATCTACATTACGTATCAGGAACAAGAAAGACATACGAGATTGCTCAATACAAAGGTGTCAGAGATCACTTAATATTTTACAGGTGGAAGCACGAAACATTTCGAGCAATATTTTTGGAAAGCTATGTAATCCTAGAAAAACTTGTCGAAGTATCTGAAGCTCATATAGATTTTATTAAAATACGTGTTTTCTAGTTAGTGATTTTTGCTTTCATTAAAGTGTCTATATTGTCTTCTGGTTTTTGGTGGTTGTGATATGTACATAAGGAGTAGATAGCTGTTCAAAAAGGTTTTTTCGAATTCCGCCGTGTTTTTGCCCTGAAAGCGTTGTTCAAATTTCCCGCTTGAGCCACGTCCATCAAACTTGACCGAGCTAGTAAGGGGCATGGGTATATTCCTGATTTGACGTCACAAACTGCTTTGCATGCATGTTTACAAAGACTTAATGAGGTGCAAATCAGTTTGTGACGTCAGATCGGGAATAGACCCACGCCCCTTACTAGTTCGGTCAAGTTTGATGGGCGTGGCTCAAGCGGGAAATTTGAACGACAATTTCAGGGCAAAACCACTGCGGAATTCGAAAAAACGTTTTTGAACAGCTATCTACTCCTTATGTATATACCAGAACCACAAAAAATAGAAGACGATATAGACACTTTAATTATGTGGAGGAAATATATTTTTTTCAATATGTTGCTTCGGCGCAAACAAAATTTAAAAAAGATATTGTTTACACAGGAACAAAAGATCTCCACGACAATATCAGAGTTTAAGTGATCGACTGGTTTCTTTATCAGCTATTGTAAATGTAGGATTAAAATTTTGAATCGTTTGCTTCCATAATCTGAACTTGTTTGGAAGACGCGTGCCTTTCGTATATATTTTTTGTAATATAATTTTGCGTTTCAAGATTTTTTTCCCATGAAGCATCATTAAAAGCATTTGCATGAAGTAATTTAGGCGGTTTATGACAAAAACGATAATTTAGTTTAGATTTCGAAGATTTACAAGAGGATAGATAAACAAGCCGAAAAGAAATAGGTTTGATTGAATGTGCATCTTGCATTTTTATCACCCTTTTTGAAATAAATTTGTCAATCGATAAAGTAGACCTGTTAAGTAGGATTGGCAGAAGTAGTTTATTATTAAAAAAAACCCACAGCAATTACTATAACTAATGACAACAGGCGTGAACAGCGCAACGAACCAATCAGAATTCGAAGCAATTACATGTAACCGGCGCAAAGCTATCTTAAAACTATGGACATTTAGTTATTTGCAGTCCAGAAGGGATTTTATGGTGGGATTTCTTGAAACAAGAACAAGCTAAAACAAATTAAAGAAAAAAAGAATAAATATTTGAAATAAGACTAAAATTAAAATTTTCAAACCATTTTTTATCAGGGACAATGTATTCTAATAATATTAAATTTGACTGATTTATTTTTTACCTTTAGTTTTAATACAACTATATTATAAAGCAAGGTTGTTGAAATTATTATCTAATTCATTCTTGTTGAAATAAATTTACAAATTAAATAAGTACACAAACGAATAAATGAATCAAACACCGTTGCACTGTGTATTTTACCAATCAACAGAAGTGTAGTCTTTTCTGCAAAAAAAACAAATAATAATAAAAATAAATAAAACAAAACAAAACAAAAAAACTCTGTTTGATACCGAAGAGAAACTCTGAGACATTTGGTAATGAAACGTAATTTTATGTCCTTCATGTGACTGTTGTATATTTATAACGATGTTTGTTTTGTCAATGACATGTTTTTCATTACACTGTGTTTTTGAGTAGTCGCATTTTAGTAGCCGGGTTAACCGTCCCATGTTAGGTGACGAATTGTACATATTGCACGGAATATATATATAGCATTAATTACAGCTTTTCGACTAAAGCGCAACTCGGAAAAAGCAATTTGTTATCAATTATGGTTCATTTTTAGCGCCTACAAATCACAACAATAACAGTGGTATAAAAGAATAAGCAAAAAAGCATTTTGCAGATGAATGTGTTTCGACAGGTTAGATCAGAGCAAACGTCTGCACCAAGACGTGATCCATAGTCACAACTAAAACAATTTGCATAAAGTTCCCCACAGGTGAAAACGATTTTCCTTTGAAAAGAGAGAGAAGCAGCAATATCATCAAAAGGTGCTTTACAATAGTCAGTTAGCCAATGAAATGTCGTTTTCCAAGCATCGTAATTATTTATCTTAAGTGTCCTTTTATTTAATTTTAGTGTTTAAAATGACAGTCGAGTAAATTTCAAATATATCCTATGGGCTGCCGGTTTTGCGCTTTGAAGTGGCGGAATCAAGTTTCTTAAACCTTTGAGCCCGTTCAGCTGTCATTAAGCTGGAGATTTGAGATAAATTAGAAATTTTAACAGACTAAATTTTTCTTGATATCAACATCGCCCGAAACTTGACTCAGGCACTGAAGTTAAGGTCAGAGCAATCAAAACATTTATTTTGGAAACTCGATGTTAACTGAAAAATTGAATCTTAGCCTTGAATAGATGAAAGTATCAAATGTAGAAAGTAAGAAAAATATATCAAGTGTCTTTCTAATTCTGTACACGATATTATCGCAAATGAAAAGACTGAATCATCAGAAGAAGTAACAAGATATTTAAAAATGACAAGTCATATTTCTCATCTTAGGAAAATTTGATGTACCTCAGTTTGGATTTTGGTTGAGCTTCTAAACAGCTTGTTCCAGCCATAGTAACAATTTTTGTCTGATAGAGAAAAACAACACGTTTGAGCGTCACATTGTACATATCTTTCAAAGAAGTAAGGACTTAAAACACCTGTTTACATATTCAGATTTAAAGCAGTGATTTGTAGAGCCATCGCAATACACCAAAAAATGGCCAATCTTAAAGTGTATTGATTTGCGTATTCAAATGAACCAAAATTATAACACTATGCTTTCTCTCAGGCAATAAGAGCAAAAACGAAAGAGCCGAAAGGACTTAACTCTTAGGTTTCGCAAACAGTAATCATATCGCAGAGACACTCACCAATGTTTGAGCTCTTTATTGGAAAAGATTAGTTCAGTAATAGTGAAGGCAACAACTTGTCCATTAGAAATGAATATTTCTTTCTGGAGAAACTAGTGTTATTTTATTGTTTTGATGTTGTAAATTATGAATATGAATATCTTTTATGGCTGAGAAGTATTATCTTCATTAATGTATGAAATAAATGTTGATAGTGTGGCAGGAAATCGATAAATTACTTTTGAAAACAGATTATTCCTTACTTTTGAGATAAGCGCGTATCAAACACTGTGAGTATAAACTTGCTGAATTTTTCTGCTGGCTTTTATCTATTGTTTTATGGGATAAAATAAGATGGCAGCTCAAACGAAACGTTTAGCCAAGCCGAGTTGAAACTGAATCCACTTTTAATTGAATCGGTTAATGCATTTCGTGTTTAAGGAACTCGTGTTGATGAATAAGCAATTTTCAGTTACTTTAATTTGCTCTTGATGATTTCAGTTCATCCATTGCTAGTTGTAATTCCAATAAAGAAATTCCTCTGACAGTTGTTGCTTTTGCTATTACTGACGATCATTACTCCTACATGTTGTCACGTACTTTTATTTACCCTGAATTTACCAGCAAGAGATTAATTAGAAATCATGGACACAATGCAAGTTGACTAGCACTGCATGCAGATATCCGAAAGGTGGTATATATGTTTTTATCTGGGGCGATTCTAAAACTATAGGGAGGTAGTTTGTTTGCGGTTAAATGAAAGATATTGCGGATTTTTCATTTCAACCCTATATATCTCTGCACTATCGTGTAGTAAGAAAAACTGTGTTAAATATTTTTGACGATGTTTGGGAGCACAAAGATGCTCTGAGAATGTAATATGATACTTCCTTTTGGTCGAAACAGATCATGGATCATGGGTTGTGAGTTGTGAACCAGTTGCCACTTCAAATCTTGAAGGTTTTGGAGGCATTGCCATAGAGATGCTTTGCCTTGACCTCTAAACTGGAGAGAAAATTATACAAACCTTTGTCGCACTAAAAGGGGCCATTGGTTTTGTCCATTTGATTTAACCTGACAACCGATTTTCAACCACATCATGTCATGAGGAGTTTTGAGCTGCATGAATAACATGTCGTGATCAATAAACAATACAGTATTTATGACACTTTTCCACCAAGTACAAGTTAATTCACGCCCTCATAAAGTTCAATAGAACGCGGCCGCGTACGTTCACATGACAAACCACGACACCATGAAAAAGAAACTCCTAAATCTAATACAACTTCATTTCAGCAAAATTTACCAGCACAAGAAATTAAACGATTTTAAGTATGTACTTTGTGTGTTACAGGGTGATTCTGTAACAGTAAATGACCTTTCGTGATTTTGTCCCGTACCGCCCTTCCGTGAGTTATTGTTGCTAAGGGTTATAAAAAACCCTTTGGCGTTACGTGATTTTTCGTGATTTCGTGCTCGTGTTTCGTGTTTATTGGTCTGTTGTGCCCAATAAATAGGCTGCTTTCATCGGGTCCTGACTCAAAGCAGTTATTGGCAGCTTCATGCAGCGAGGAGGAAGCAACTAGCATACAAAAAGTTACACGTCGATCGTCGATTCCCTTTAAAAACTACTTTCATCGATACGCAGGTGGGTTGCATTTCTTAAAGCTAACATTTCGTGGTTTCTTAATTAAAATGTCTGCTTTCAAAAAGTATTCAGCGTCAAATTTTCTCTCCTTTTCGGGCCAAACTTTCAGTAAACAAATTCCTCGTGAACGCAACTTTTTGAACTTCAATCAATAATTTTCGTTTCTCCATTTTGATCTGTTACTAAAAGTATCTTAATTTTAAGGGTCAGCTTTTGCTACAAAGGGGGCACAGAGAAGAAAAATTGTCATAAAGAAATATGAAATGATACAAGCAGTGAAACATTCTTCAATTATTTGATACTCTTTTACCTCAATCCCTCATTATACAGCTGGTTACAATTCCGAACATATATAAAAGGAGAAATAATTTGTCCGCAACCTGAGTTCGATGGAACATCAGCTTTTTTGTATGAAATCATTTTGGGCTTGTTATTTCCCCTACAGGATATCAGCAACACGAAGTTTAAATTGAAGATCATAGCTATGAATCAGACAGCCTCTAGCGCCAAATCTAAGAGTAAAGAAGAGCAAAGCCTGGGCTTAGATTCACTGAACAAGCAAAACACGGAAGCAATTGAAGCAGTCGCTGATGCACTAAGAAACATTGGAGACAACTTGAATGAATCACATGACTTCACTCATCAAAGAACAGTGAGCTTTGCAAAAGCTGTGTCATGCGCAGTCATGGAAAATTGCATGAGTATTTGAATGTGTTTTGCTTCTCAAAACGTCAAGTTAGATAATCATAAAACAAGGCGAATAGAGATGAAAGCTCAGGAGAGGAAAATCATAAAAATGATCGCACATTTGTCATAACTTCGATGATTGGAATCGCGATATGCGATCAAGTGCAAAGAATTACAGTTTTGCATTGTTGCGTCAACGAAAAAAGTCATTGTAATGATCGACTCTACAAACTGTCAGACCGATGAAATCAAATAATAGAAAATTTCCACAAAAAGACGTTCGATTTGAAATTTTAGTTACGGGTGAATAAGAACAGGTAAATATTCAGTATTATATTAACAAGAGTATACATTGCACGATCACGTTGGTTTTCAAACGTTAAATTTAAAGTTTAAATTTTGAACTTAAAATATTTATGTTAATCAAAAAGACTTGGAACAGCAGTCAATAAAATCTGTATACTGACCTCCTGTTAACTCAGACTTCCTACTTTTTTTTCCGCAGTTTAACCGGGTTCATGTCAGTCGAAAAACATGAAAGCGGGTTTGCAACTTTGCTAGAAAGAATATAAAACAGCGATTTTTTGACAAGACTCGCTAAACAGATTTCGTAAAAAATCTCGCAGCCGAAACTGAGATAATTTGCATAGAGTTTGTTCACGACTGATAATTACATTGTCGCTTTTAAATGAGGAAAATCGCTGTAATGAGAGGAAGATGTGCTAACGTACGTCAACCAATGACGGATCGTTTCTTTCAATAGTGGAATTAATCTTTTTTAGCGTATCTTTGTTTCTGTGTCGGTGAAAATGGTTGTAAAGTGGATTAGAACCAAATCTTATTGGCTGGTTTTCTACTGAAAGGAGCGCCGAAATTATCTATCTAATTCGTCAAGTTGTTAAATCAGTGTACGAAATTAAAGTCTCGTTGTAGAAAAAAAAAGTGATATTTTTTTCGCAGAATCATCGAGTAGTTACATACAGTGTGAGCTGATGGCAAAATAAGGGAAGGTGCTCCGACAA